>JACEVL010000421.1:153479-325979 GCA_020284085.1 Aporrectodea caliginosa | reverse complement strand
GGATAAAAAATATAAGATTATATGTGTTTTGAAACTGATCTATGTCACATACATCCCTACACATGTTTATATACGTATAAATATGCATACATACATATATATATCCATACATATATATTGGTTAACGTTGTGATGCGGTATTCAGCCATTTTCACACAGATAACACGTATTTTTTATTTATTTTGATCACTTCCGGTATTCAAAAGATAAAAATGTAAGTATGCAAATGAAGCCCTACATTCCCTCTAAAGAATGGTATATTTGTTTCTCTTTCAGGAAGACAAATGAATACGCTACAGACAAAAAACTAAGGGGGAAGTCCTTCCATTCAGCCATTTTTCACGCATATTACGCGTATTATTATTTATTTTGAACACTTGCGGTCATCAAAAAACAAATTAATCAGTATGTTAAACTAGCAACACATGTCCTCTATGCAACGGCATAATTTATTTCTCTTCAAACATAAATTATGAATACGTTATAATCAAAAAAACATGAAAAATGTGTGAAAGTGTAACCTATTTTCATACATTTTAATTTATTTTGAGCACTTCCGGTTGTCTCAGGTCAACTCCGTGACCATGGAAATGTAGCCCCACATTCCCTCTATAGAATGGTATAATTTATGTTTCTTGATATTAAATGACGGATAAGATATAGTCGAAAATCTAGGGTGGGGTGGTATCCACCCCCCTGGTACCTCAGGGTATATTGGGTATAACTTTTGAACGGTGTGAGATATCATCTCACATTTTACCTCACAACGTGTGTAAATGAACCCCCTACAGCTACCTAAAAGGTCAAATTTTGATTCCATACGGAAAAAGTTTGAGATGAAAAAAAACCTAGGGGGGGTGGATACCACCCCCTTGGTAGCCCGATGGTATTATATGCGTCACAAACTTCATTTACTGTCTGTTATACATGACTTTGGATTTAAGCTTTGGATTTGGGTCTGGCTACACAAGATGAGGAATGCCTCTGCCTATTAAAGGGAAAGGGAGCCCCGCTGCCACATTTCATGTTTTCAGACCGCAGAAATAATCTTCATTCCACGGAAAGAGGTGAATTTCCTGTTTCTTACACGTACACCACAAACATTTAACAACAGTTATTGTTCTCTTTCGCAGGGTTTAAGATTTAAATGTTCTCAATGAATGAAGTATATGAATGAACGAATTAGCATTGAGCAGTTACGCAATGCGTTACTATGGTTGAAATATTTTCATGCGCGAAAGATAATTATTATAAGCGAGGCATAATTATGGCAAAATAAGTTCCATAGGTTGCCTTATACGAATCTCCAATACAAGAACGCTGCCTATGTTAAGCTTACAGCATGAGTTATTTAGTCGTAAAAGAATTGAGTTTGAAAGATAACATAATTAATTCCAGAAACAGATAACTGATGAAAATCGTATCCGTTTTGTCTTTGAAGATAAACTATAAATAGTTGACTTTGGACGCACAAAAGTTTGCATGGCAACCTCAAATGAATAAAGTCTGTTGTATGGATCTACCCTTTTGTTGAAACTTGACATTAAGTTAATAGCATAGTACAGCACGTTTATTCAAACGAGGTAATGCAAATATACATGTCTCTAATCTGTACAGCACCAAACTCGATATCAATGTCTTCCACTTCCTGTTAATTTTTCCTATCAGTAGTTCACCACGTTTTGTAATTCTCTGTTACCCTATTTCTATCCTTCTTTTAATTTCCTTATGGCATTTGGTGTCTGGCGTCATCATAATCCCTAGGTAGCAAAATTTTTTCAACTGTTCTATTTCTTTTCCACCAATGTTTATTCTGACTACAGCTTCCTCTACTCTACTTATCTTCAACCTTTGTATTTTTTATGTTCATTTACATTCCGTCTTCAGTTGATATTGTGTTCAGGCAATCCATCATTGCCTGGAGACCTTTCTGGCTTACCGCCATCATTGCATGGTCAACTGCAAACCTCAATACTTTGATCCATCTTCCTCCGACCTCTATCCCCTCCTTCAGATCCTCTACTGCTTCTCTGACAAGTTCTTCTATATTGAATAATAGCGGTGACAGCGGATATCCTTGTATCACTCCTCTGCACACCTTTCCTATTTCAGAGTAGGCCCTATTCTCCGTCTGCTCTTATTCACAGATTAGGGTTCGTTAATATACTGGAAACAGTCGTTCACTTTTCATTGTGCCTTCTTGAATGAAGCCTTTCTCTTTAAAATATGAAAAATTACAAGTGTCTAATTCACATTTACAAGTTGAGAACTGTTAGTCTGTTAACACGCAAAGAAATGTTATTAAGACTAAAATGTGCGGCATATATAGTACGAAGGAAATTGTTTCAAATATAAATCATGCACAGGGCCTACTAAATGGAAGTTTGGAAATCACCATGAAAGGTAGGTATAAACTAAATAGCAAAGAAAAATTGCTGACAGCATTCCTAAACCTGCAGAATATTACATTATTGCGAACAGAGCGATTATAGTCTGAATTAACAGACGTGCTAAAATAGATAGTGAAAATAAAACTAGGCCTATATCTTGCATTGACAAACCTAAAATATTATATCAAAAGAATAAATGTCTATAAAAATCACTAACGGCTTACTTATGCATAGGCCTATACATTGGCGTAAAATTTACATATAATAAGTTATATGACGCACAATCGATATAATTATAATATAACCTATGAGTCCGAATTCATCAAGAAATGTCACTGTTGTCGCAGAAATAGCCTACTTAAGCGAAACAAACAGAAAACGGCGCTACAATGCTCTTCGTGGCAAAACCCATTCTGCGCAGAAGTCTCGTCTACTGTATCAATCTGAAACATTGTAGAGGTTTTAGGTGGAAAGATGGTAATAAATCCTCACGTTGCCAGTGGTGCATGTTT
The DNA here is from genome assembly GCA_020284085.1 of Aporrectodea caliginosa. Lineage (NCBI taxonomy): Eukaryota > Metazoa > Annelida > Clitellata > Crassiclitellata > Lumbricidae > Aporrectodea > Aporrectodea caliginosa. The sequence continues at coordinate 323,077 of JACEVL010000421.1, read as the reverse complement.
CAATATGCAGCCACCTCCATTTCGAAAATTTCAACGATTTTAGATAATTCACTGCAGTCGCTTACATTTCCTGAGAAACTATAAACAGAAACTGTAAACAGACTTCATATTCACACTAAAGTCTAGATAATTGAAAAGTCATCTCGAGGACTTCTTTCTGAATTTTACGAAGCTTCTGTTGAAGAAACTGGCAAATCGTGTGTTCAAACGGAAGATTGCTCCTCATACCAGCGTATTCATTTATTGCCTCTTTAAACGGATGGCTAGAGTCGACGCGACATCTGAGTTTCAAATATCTCGCTACAAAATGAACTCCAAGAAAATAGTGGCATTTAATGGAGTAATTATAATCCAGAGCGCTCGAAAATAGATGTTTCTTAGCGTATACAATTTTAGCAAAAAAGTGCTCAAACGTTGCGTCACTTGTTACCTCAAATTTCCCCAAATTGTCATTCATTGGTGATAAATAATAAAAGAGTGTATGAAATCCAAGTAATGACTGTAGTTCATCATCAAACAAATGGTCAAGAGGTGGCAAAACCAAAACATTAGCAAATGCAAACTCCTGCAAATCGCTGTGCAGATCAGGTTCACGAAGAATTCGTTCACACAAATGCAATGTTTCATCGTATTTGCGACTCTTGTAAAGGAACAAAGCACGATAACAATCAATTGTGTTGCACTGAATACCAAAGTCTATGTGGATCGTACTATAGAATGTTGTCAAACATTTTACAGCATATTCTGTTAGAGCTTCAATTATATTTTCTGTAAATATAAAAGGATTCACAACCAAAGGTGGCATATTTGCTATCAATGATTCCATTCTGCGATAACCACACTGTTTGGCAGCTTTGAAGCAAATTCCTGATTTAATCGAAATCTCGGAACTTCGCTTTGCTAAAACCAACAAATATTTGTCAAAGTGAAATAATGAAGATGGAAGATTGGGATTCAATTCTAATTGTTTAAAAAGTTTATTGGAAGATTTCACTGTCAAATAATATGCCATCACCTTTGGTGTAAGGCGTAGATCGAGATAAATCTGACTCTTACTGGTATGCATGTTTTCAATTTCCTTCTTATAGAGCAGACAAATTCCAACGATTCTAACGACATCGTCAATGAAGAACAAACAACTTGCACTCATTGTTTCATTTTCTATATAGGATATTTGACCGGTCAAGACTGCGGAGCAGAGGTCCATTACTCTTTGGTTTTCTGAAGTTGCAAAATGGAGCGCAGCCAGGTAGACCAAAGCTGCAGGAGCAATGATGCTGGATTGAGAATCGTCGCATTCTAAAGCCTTTTCAAAAAACCCTTTCGACATGAGAGATATTATTCGAACTTTTGAAAGGCTGTCTGAACCAGTCAAATTATTAACAAAATCCTGTCCTCGTAGATATTGAAATAGACTTTCTTCTGTTGTGAACGGTTTAGGAAATGTTTGGAACTGGCACCTGACGATTTTGGTTTTGAAGAAAAGTTCTTTAACATATTCAACAAATAGTTCGCAATTCCATGACATTTTTTCAAGTTCTAAAAAGTTTGCTGCCGTCAAACTAAATACTGCTGTATCAAAGAACGCGACGAACCGATCATTCTCCGGCATTGGTATCATTACCGTCCAACTCTGTCTTAACAATTGCGCGATTCTTTTACGGCTTATATCTCTGAAACCGGATCTCGGTTCAGAACTTTTCCCAAATTCAATTGTGAGACTAGCATTGTTGTTACAAAACACAATTCCGCGCGAGAACAAGAAATCCACCGATTTTGACATCCAAGTTTTTCGAACAGATGTGATGCATTTAATAAATCCCTCAAAATGTGGCGCTATGTTCCTTGTGATTTCAACTCTGGAATCTAAATATTTCTGTGTAAATGGCAATACGTAATTTTCCACAAACCATTCACACAGAAGGCCAGATTTGCGGAATTCAATAATTTTATCAATCAATTCAAGCAATTTGGAACTAGGCGGATCATGAAATAAATTTGCTTCAGGAATAAAATAGTTCCGACAGTGTCGCTTCTTTAGCCACTCCGAAAGCTGCTGCAGCAACTGACGACAGATCGCAATAACAGAAGAGGAATTCCACCATTCGGGTGACATCTCTTCACAAGTCCATAACATAAGTGTCTTTAGGTGATACGTGCAAAGAACCTTATCCTTCTTTTGACATTTATTTTGAATTAATTCTCTCTTGGAAAAGAATCTGAGCAAATGATAGACAATCTGTTGAACTTGAGTCCAACTCTGAAGCAGAATCACTTCTGCTACTGAAAATGAAAATCTGAACTGTTGTTCATCGTCTTTGCAAGAATGATGTTGAGCGTGTACAACGTGACAACCACTTTCTAAAACTTTGGATATTGTAGCAATAGTCGGCCATTTAGAATGTCTGGGTCGTTTAGGCCAATCTTTGGCTGCATTAGGCCATCGAGGGCACCACACGCTTCTGACGGTATCTTCCGACGGACTTCCTGCACTGTTGTGGAGCGTAATTGCTGGTCCTCTAACACTTTGATATTTATGGTCTATACAATCATACTTATCAAGCTTCATGTATATACATTTGAAAGTTGTATCGATAAAGTCGTATTTCTTGCATTTCCAATCATACTTTAATTTCCCCAAATCTCGGAGTCGAACAAAACCTGGATATTTGAGGTATGGCTCCATCTTATAGCACTGAATCGTATCGCTTAAGCCACTCACATCATTTGGTAACACTGGGAAGTCTTCTTCAAAGGCCAGCTCATGAGCATGAAGCATTAATCGATCACAGTCGTCAATGCAAGTATTTAACGGTCGTATTTGGAACTCTGTAGTGCTGCCACAATATATTGCATATTGTTTTTGTGAATGGATGCGATCAGAAACAACATCATAGGACTTCGGAAGCGTCTGGCATGTACGAATAATAAAGTCAGATACAATTTCTTCCTTCGATTTATCTGCATATTCCATCATCCTAAACGAAAATTACAGCAATTCCTTACCGAATGACATCACCTTCCTGGATAATTCCATTATTAGCTTAACCTTCGCAGTACGAAGACATTTTACGATACACGGAGGACATAGAGGAGTTATTTTTTACCGCAAAGATATTTTTAATATCTCTGCTCATAGGTAAGGTACAATAAAAAATGAAGAACCGATTTTAATACTTCCAAGGTCAAGGAATCGATTTATTGTAGTAGCAATAGTGTGAGAAAACTAGTATCCAAGATGGCGGACAGAATGGCCGCCAAAACATAAAAATATGTATATCTAAGCTCAAAGGTAAGATACAATAACAAATTATGTGTCGAATGTAATATTTTCAAGGTCAAGGAATCAACTTTTCGCAGTGTCAATAGTGTGGAAGTACTACTATCGAAGGTGCCAGTTAATATGGCCACCAAAACATAAAAATATGTATGTCTCAGCTCATAGGTAAACTAGAATAACAACCAAGTGAAGTATCGAAATTAATATTTTCGATGTCAGGGAATTAATCTATTGTAGTTGAAATAGTGCGCGAATGGTACTTTTCAAGATGGTGGCCAATAAGGCTGCCAACAGTAAAATATGTAGGACATCTACGATATCTTGGCTCATTGTTAATCTAAAGTAACAAATGAGGTGCTGAATTTAATATTTTCGAGGTCCAGGATTCGATTTCTGGTAGTGACAATAGTGTGCGAGTGTTACTTTTTCCAAGATGGCGACCAATATATCCAGAGCTTCTCATTTGAGGCGATCGATCGATCGATCTCCTTGGTCGATCGCCTAGCAAAGGTCTGGTCGATCGGTTAATCGATTGAGCTAAATGAGACAGACTCCAAAATGAACCTGAAGCCAGACCATTGGTTTATTTAACTAATTTAAATTGCACTGCGCGAAAGCTCAGGCTAGGTTCGATACAACATTGCAACGACAAGCAGAGGAGGCTTATCGACGGTTAATAAGTGTTGCGTATACTCTAGCAGTCAATGGACAACCATATTATAATATGCAGCTATACGAATACGATACACAAAATAGTTGAAAATACGCTGTACACAAAGGTACCGAGGTCGACCACGCATCGATCGCCTACTCAATCCAGCGCGATCGATTATCAAATCGCTTTCTATTTTCAAATGAGAAGCTCTGAAGATATCTGTCAAGGGAAAAATGTACATCTCCATTCATACGTAAGCCACATTAACAAATGAAATGTCGAAAATAATTGTTCGATGTCAAGTAACCGATATCTTGAAGTAACAATAGTGTGGGAATACTACTATCCAAGATGGCGGCCAAAATGTGAGCTGATATTTACATATTTTTGTGTTTATGCGGCCATATTGGCCGCCATCTTGGATAGTAGTATTCGTACATCATTGCCACTACGAACAATCGATTCTTTGACCTTGAAAATATTACATTCGACATATAATTTGCTTTTCTATCTTATCTAGGAGCGGGCATATGCATATTTTGATGTTTTGGCCGCCATCTTGGAAAGTAATACTTGCACATTATTGCCACTACCGTTAATCGAATCCTAGACCTGGAGTATATAAAATTCGACATTTAATTTTATATTCTACCTTACTTATGAACTGAGATATGCGAATGGTTGTGTTTTAATCGGCCATATTGGCCGCCATCTTGTAAAGTAAACTCTGCAAAATTAATACAACTATTAAAATTCAACTCCACGGTAGATTCCGTACTTTATTTCTGATTACAGGTTACTTATGAACTAATATCTTGGAAAAATACACATTCACTATGAACGAATAAATTAGACGTCAAGGACGAAGAGGGGTAACTTTTTACCCCATTACACTTTCGAATCAAAATCTTCTTCCAACAATTTGACATTTTCCTGGCTTTGTTGTCAGAATTTGTCAGAGGTATTAACTTGTGAACACATGGAACGTCAAATTATACCTTCCTACAGTTGCTCTGTAATCAGCATCCAAACACCCCTGGGGTAATTATTTACCTCTCTCCGTCCTGCGAAGGTTAATCAGATCAGTATACCATCATCGCGAGCACCATCGTTGTACTAATTATGCTGTCGGTTATCAAATCATAAACTGTACCTAACTATTTAACAAATTTTTTTCCTGGGTCGTATCATATCAAAATATTCGTTTATTGAGACTTATCCTGTCGTCCTAATTCTTAATGCCTAGAAAGTTATAGAAAATAGCTGCCATTTCCTTCGTAACTTTGCCTTGGTGACCAAGACAATACTATTTTGAAATTTACCTATTTCAATTTTTTTTAAACGGGAGAATTTGCGCCACTTCGTTCACATAGATTAGACTAAAACAACTTATGAATCAAAATTAACGGGATCGGTTCATAACAGCGACATAACGAAAGAGCGATGTAACAGAAGAGCTATAAAACATTTTATAATGTAATCTACTCATTTAAAAACAGTAAATTTAGGCAACGAGACGCATATCATTACATCTAGGCTATCCTGCTGAGTTCCGTTTTTACGGTTTCTTGGAGCAGATGCTCATTGTTAATTAGTCATTGAAGAGTTGCTTGAGCAATACACCTTTTGCAGTAATGCAGCTGGTCAGCAGTTTGGGCTTACTTTTAAGTCAATTTAATTAGAGGTTTCTCTTTTTTAAATTTGTTTTGGATTGAGAGTGGACTATTTTGCTTAGTTTTATGTTTTATCGTCAAAAATAAATTTGCTATAATGTGGACTTTATATCTTAATTTTTGTGAAGTTATTTTATGTGAAATCTTGCTTGAGCAATATGTTTATTTTTGAAAAGTTCGAACAATTAAAGATCACTATCCAGTATTCTCATTTTATAATTAAATGGTTTCCGATTGAAATGCTTTGTGTATTATGCTTTGGTAGATAAATATACAGTACATATATATGTCTGAATTTCATAATTGCAAATTTCTTCCATCTTCCGGAATGTCAGGCCTTTTATGAGCATCTGTTATAAATTTATTTCTAATAATAATTATGTGTTTGTTAGAATAAATAGTAATAATTTTGAATAATTAAGTTTTAAATGTGAATTAGAATTACAAAGCACTATAAATTGAAAAAAAATATTCTGAATTGCACAGGTACACATAAACAGCTCGCAATGCTGTGCAATACATATCCACAATGATTGTGGCACTCCGTTGCACAGCAGTGTGCAGTTCAAACGCACATTACTGTGCACTTTATAGGTACACAATGCTGTGCAGTTTTAATGCACAATTAGTGTGTAATCAAAGGCACACAATTAGTGCGAAGGAAAACTGAACATTATCATGCAAAATACTGTGTAGTTTAAATGCACAAATAGTGTGTAATCGAAGGTACACAATAAGTGTGGAAGAAAGCTGCACATTACTGTGCTTCTTATAATGACATGATACTGTGCTGTTAAAGTTCACTTTAGTGTGCAATAAAAAACTCCACACTTTTTTATGGATAAATTGCACTAATTCTGTGGAAGAGTGACAGCTACACACTGTTGTGGAGGAAAGTGTGTATGAAAACTCCACAGTTTTTTTTACGAGAGTGACTCATCATACTTCAATGCGTCTTGCAAGCTCTAGATGCTGTCGTAATCCTCTACGAGATACACTGAGTGAATCAGAGGAAGTGACTGGTACTGTCTAGTAATGGAGCTGCACGGTGTTGAGGCTCCTGGATTAACTGTCAATGAAGAGACGCCATGCACTCGTTTGCGTTACAGTCGATTCCAATTGCCTTCAACAGACCGGTCACATTGTGACAGAAGCAGAGCCCATCTTGACTGGTGAAGATGAACAAAGATTGGTGACGTTTCATCTGATCTGCGACTTGCCCACTTTCATCCAACAATTTCCATTGCTTGAGTCTAGACGTCAAAAGCTCTACTTTGGACTTAGTGAGACCAAGATCTCTGATCAAGTCGTTGAGGTCTTTTTGGTTGGGATAGTATGGTTTCTCTCCTCAGCTCGAAAATAATTGTAATCTGGATCTCCAACGTCTTCCTCGCTCTCTGACTTAGCCTACTGTTGTCTTATGAAGACGGCTGTTTTTCTCCGGCGGAGTGGGTACGGGAAATTCAGGGCAGTGTCCTTTTGCTGTACTCGCAGGTGAAATGAGGTGCCCAGGGCTTGTCCCGATCCCCGACAGGAGGGTGTGCTGAGCTATGCAATTCATTTTAAGCCTCAGTCATCTTGGCAGATGTTTGTATACGGAGTATTTTTACGCTCATGTCTTGATAATCCGGCCGCAGACATAACAAAATGCGTCTGCCGGATGCCTGCAGCCTCTTGATCCCATCTCAGAAATGTATTCAATTAGGCAGTTAGTATTAAACAGAACTAGTGGCCTTTAGGCCACTGCATATTATACTGTTATTTATATTTTTGGAAAGTTCTTGAAGGTTCTCAGGCGTTCTAGAATATTCTAAATAGTTCTAGACCGTTTTAGCAGCTGCTTCAAGTTTACTCAGCATTGGATGAAAAATGGGTAAATTTTGTGGGGAATAATAGCCATTTTCTATACTTTTGAGACGTAAGCAATACTAGGAAATAACACTTACCAGCCAGGAACAAACCAAAAGTAAATATTTGTTACACAGCTATTGGCTTTGATAGATACGTTGTTGAGAGCGTGAAACAAGGCGTCATGACTATGACAGATAATCATGCTTTACAACCCCTATTGGCCTCGTTAGCCATGCTGGTAAGAGCGCACGGTAAGGAACCTTTAGGCGTGATGACGTGATGATGGCAGCTCTCATACCGATCGTGGCTTATATGAGTTTTAGATATGGGCCTAAAAGGTCCCAACAAAGACTTCAACTACTTTGGCACTCGCGTGCAAAGACCCATGTAAATTGTTTTCTTGTGCTTGTACAATGTACATGGTATAAAAAACTCTAATAAACACCTCTTTACAGCTAAGCAAATTAAATTTTCAACCTAACTGACAACTGACAACTTTTTATTTCCAGAAGCACAATGCATATAACAATTAACAACAATTAAAGCTTGACTAATACATATCGGTGCATTGGCTAGGGAACAGGGGAGACCCAAAAGGGGCACAAGCCCCGCTTAATTAGGGTCACCCTTTTTAACAATAATCAATTATGGCTGGTTAGTGGCTAGTCAGTTGAAAGAAAGAAAGGTTCAACTCAATAATGTTCTTAACTAAATAATAACATTGCAATTTACTAGGAAGATCAATATGTAAGAAAGAAAGGTTCAACTCAATAATGATCTTAACTAAATAATAACATTGCAATTTACTAAGAAGATCAATATTTAAACAATTCGATGAAACAGTGTTAAATGAAATATGGTTAATCCTTCAAGTAACTATTCCACAGCTTCTAAAATTTGGTGTATGTGGGTGCATTCCGAATACTCATCGGTACTGTAATGCCGATATATGTATGACGTCATCGTCATTACCATAATATAGAATACATCTAAGGCATAAATCATATGTCAGTAGCCTGTATGCAAGAGCAAGGAGGCTGTTACAAAGCATGGCATTGCTGCATGGCTAAGTCTCAAATAAGGACAGAGAGGCATACATTGGCAGACATGTATAGAGGGAAAGTGGATGCGCAAATAAGGGCCGCCTACATCTAAGCAATCCGTAGCATTTGAAGGATGGATGATGAACGATGTCCAGGATCGATACACATAGACTATATAAGATAAAGACCAATGGATAAGAAGGTGGTAGTTGACGGAGAGACGAGTCGAGAGGCAACGGAAGAGACGCGGAGAGAAGTCAAGACGAAACACGCAGGCAGAAGGACAGGAGACGAACTAGGAAGATCATCGTGGAAGTCAGAAGCATTCGTAGATGAGGGCATTCTACTGTCGTGTGGTGTCTGTATAAGATCGATCGTCTACTCGTAGCAACAGCTCTTATTGGTAGGAAGAATATTCGGTCGGTAATTATAAACATTAATACATTCTTTGTCTATTTAGTGAATTCTACAATGAAGGATGTGCAAATAATAATGTATTCATCGAGAATCAAACTCTTGTTATTTGTGTAGAGAGTAGCTTACATTCTAAGGTAGTCTAGCTAGTTCCCCGACAACAGTTTCAGCATAAGCTCCTTTAAGGACTTCGTGAGTTTATTACAAGACCCTATATAAAGGACCACATACTTTCATACATACATACACTGAAAGAATCAATGATATCTTGAAAGTCAAGATTTCCGACTCAATGTTCAAAAGAGTTAAATTTGCCAATCTGTCCTGGCCCATTGTTGACCTCAAAGATGATTTTATGCGTTTTAAATGAATGAATGATCTTTATCCACTGCAGTTACTTACAGGCAAAGTTAAGTAAATACGTAGTGCAATACAAACATTTGGAAAGCCGTTTTCAGATTATAGCGGTACATTAAATTCAGCATCTTTTGATCACGACATGGTTCAGGTCCCATCTGCAGCCAATAACTGACCAAATCTTCATTTATAGTCCACAGAGCAGCATCTGTTTGTGGCACGTTTCCAACAGATTGATTCTCTTGTTTTAATGGTAGATCTATGGTAGTTTCAGATTTAGGCATATCAATGATATCATTGCTGAAATCAAGGGTGTCTGTTGTTGGCATTGGTGCTGACACTGCTGAGCGGCCTAAGCCTGAACTGCATCCAGCTTCTGACGCTGAGTCGACACCATCTATAAATTGCGGCACTTCTGTTTGCCTACCTCTTCAAGTTCGCGTTTTCTTTGACGTTTCTGCCAACCGGACACAAATTTCTTCATTTTCTTTAGGCCTACTTATTTTATTTGTTTAAAAATTAAAACTAAAAAAAGAAATAAGCAGCTACATAAACACTAAATAGTAGATAATAATATTACATGGAACATACACTGTGTCGTCTGTACCGTACGCATATCTATATTTTATTCAGTGCGACCACTCTACATTTTCTGAAATCCCAAGCTTTTGCCAGAAAAATCCCAAGATTGCTCAATAACATACCAAAAAATCCCAAGTTGCTGAAAAGGAAAAGTTGTGATGAAATATGAAAAGCGTTTTAACAATCACAATTATTCACATAAATGCCAAGCTAAGAACTGGCAAAGAAAAAACGGAGCATAACATTGAATTAACAAATTACAATGTTTAACAAATAATAATAAAAGTCTTTCAGACAGACTCAGTGAGCGAGTTTTTTCTAATCTGATTCGCTGCCGCTGTTGCAAAATATGGTAAAACTAAAAACTAGTCTGTAGACGTTAGGAAAAATCCCAAGATTGCTATGCAAAATCCCCAGATCCCAAGTCGGACCCTCAAAATCCCAAGATCTCGGGAAAAATCCCAAGGAGTGGTCACACTGAATTTATTTGGTGATGGGGTCGATCCGCGCATAAATTGATTACGTCATACGTCATCATTACAGTACACAATTAATTAGTACGTCATCATTATAGTAGTAGTACTGTAGAAGGCCTGTTTTTATAATGCCACCAAATTTTATATGCAATGCTTGTTTTAGAAATTAAACATTTTAAATAAGCCGGACTGTGACATATATAAACAAATTCGATCGGATAATCGGATTTCTCAATGTTTTTTTTAATTTTTACCCCCGAAAGAAGGTCTAGCGCAAGTGCGCCAGTTGCGCCATAGTTAATCTGGCACTGTTTGTACAGGTGCAATGTTTCACCGTAGCATCTTCGACCTCGTGTAGCTGGAGATGTGCGGGGAGTTGGTTATCATTGGCACAAATTTGAGTTCTCTGCCGTGACCAGAGGAAAGGCTGGTAGTGCAGAGGCATTAAGGATGGACGGCATATGGGTTCCTATAGACCGAACCTTCTGGAACATCAGAAAGCACAGCATGAGACAGCGGAGGCGATAGTAGGCATAATCTACTGAGTACGGTTAGAACCCACTGCACATGTTTTCAGCTTCCCATGTTGAACAAGACAGTCTTCCTGCATAATTCTCGTACAAGACGTCAGACTTTACTATAACAATTGCCAACGCAAGACAATCATGCGGAGTCGCTCAAGATCTTACAACAGGAACTGTGATCGCATGGACTGGTTTTACAAGAGCTTATCTTGTGACAGCGAGGACGAGAAAGGCCATATTTGTTGTCGAGGGTAGCACGTAACCATGTTGGTAGAAAAATAAATCTAGGAAGGTGAAAATTTGATATGAAATTACGGCTGGATTAAAAGTTAATTTACGTTGTAGTAATAGAATGTAGTAAGTCACTTTTGCACGAACGATCATGCCTAAGAAAGACAACTCTAAATTCGACCGAGAAGAATTCGAGTCTAACTGTGCGCCTGACAGGCACTACAGCGACTGTTGTTGAAGAGGCTCTTAAAACTCACCTCGCTGAATGCAAAGAATCACTTATAGAAACTATCGAACAGACAGCGCAGAACTTGATCGAGGACAAGCTGGAATTAAACAAGGAAGAAATCAAGCAGCTGAAAATGCAAAACAACCAGTTGATGATATTTTATTGAGTAGCTATTGGACAAAAGAGTTGTTTGTGAAACCTCTGTAGTAAATCGATGACTACAAAGTGAAAGTTGTTAAGCAATGCCAATAAAGTGCACCATGATTTGAAAACCATGTCATTGTTCCAATGTGCAAAGATATCCAAAACATAATACGGATGTGGATGTCAATACGCTGTAAGCAAAATTGTGAACCGTGTTTTATTGAGAACGGCTTTTGCAGAATATCAGACTTAACTCAAAAATGAGCCACAACAAGGAACTAAAGCTCAATGCTACCATTATCGGGCTATGTTCTAAGTTTCTATACAACGAACTGGAAATTGAGGGAAGAGCGACACAGACAACGACAGAAAGCGAGAGACATATATCAAGAGAGGGCGAGAGAGAGAGAGAGAGAGAGAGAGAGAGAGAGAGAGAGAGAGAGAGAGAGACCAAATGGAGAAACACGAAGAGGGAGCGTGAAGATATGCAGTTTTATGCGTTATGTTGTATACAGTGGTCAAAGATTTTATGCCCCTTATGACGGTTTCTGGTGGCAACGTGGAAACGAGCCATGAGGTTGCTAAAGAAACGGAAATTCTTCAAGATCCTTTTTCACTGTTTTGGGCTTTCTTCCATTTTGCAAATTTTAACGATTTTAGATAATCGCCAAAAGATATTATGGAGGCTATTTACAGCATTCGGCAGAACCTATTGAACAAGCAAAATAAAAAAAAGAGCTTGTCCTTGCTATCTGGGAACGTTTCAAAGAATTTAATAATAAATGTGCATGCGAATAACTACTCTCGAATGCTTTAAAATTGATGTCTAAATGCATCAAAAATGTTTAGGCATATGCACTTTAGTATTCTTTATTCAATTGTCTGGAAAACACGAAGGTTAGCCTACAATTAATTATTATTTCAACGCATTTCAAGCTTCACTGCAGGAACTGATAACCAGCATATTGTTTCAAAATATATAGGCTCTTAAGGTTATCAACATTCGCCGTTTTACACATAGAAAGCATGTTCCATGCATGTTGTACTTTTAACATCACCGGATCTCGATTGGGCTCGACGAACTATATAGGCCTATATCGAACGTAACTACGATTATAGCCTAGGCCTACTTGAAGTTAAAATCGATTAATTTTGTGTATTCTAACATCACTATGTAGGCTAAGTCACTAGATTATATTAGATACGGTATAATCACTCACTGTTTGTAGTTTTCCTTCACATTATTTGGCAAGCATCACTAAATTACAAACACGGAGCTAGGAGCCTCGGCATTGACTCATTCGCACCCACAGTAATAACTCTTCAGCGAGTGGGGATATGCTGGTTCCACGCTGGCGTACAATGATCCCAGCAAGAAGAAATCTTGCTTCCGCACTGCAAACACAACTTTTTTGCTAAAAATTTAATTTTTCTTACGTCATATCCCAGTAGAGAAATATCTAAATAAACAATTATGTAGTTGCATAATTCTGGTACAAATATGAAGGTTCAACTAAAATGCAGCTTGCCTTAAGCGATGCTGGACTTTCAAGAGGACTGTCAGCGAATGAAGTCGAGCAGTTAACCGAACACGACGAAACAAACGTAATTTTCCTCGTTCGGGTTATACTTAAACCAAGGATTATGGACTAAAAAGGAAAGCGTAACTAAATATGAAGTTAAACAGTGCTCTTAGGCAGGCGAACGACCGACTCTAGTTAGTTTTCTTTTAACTCGCTAGACTGCGCTCTGCATCTGTTTGTTCAAATATTTCAGCCACAACACCGGAGCATGTAAGAGCAAAATAATATGACTGAGGGCGAACGTCTGAACGAACGGCCACGAAGAATGATACAAATTGGATACCCTTCGACTACCTAAAAGATCACATTATTGCCTACGGGAATGATATGGTTAAACACCGACCCTAAATTCATCTTTCTATGTTCCGTAGTGTTCAAGGGACATCCATCTAGAGCAGCTGCTATAGCCACGTACATTCAGCCTAAAATATGTACGGATAGACTTCCAGTTTGTTTATTTCAATGCAAGGAAGATTATTACGTTAATTGATTGAGGTGATTAGGCCTGTAATAGGTTAAGTCGTATAATATCTGTTCGTATCAATGTTGACTCTTCTAGTGGGCGAAACTAATTTTGCTGACTGTCATCTTGTTCGTGATGATTTTAGCACCTTTTGGGTAATATCATAATTAGCTCTTTTGTTATTATTATTATTATTATTATTATTATTATTATTATTATTATTATTATTATTATTATTATTATTATTATTTTATTATTATTATTATTATTATTGTATTGTATTCTATTGTATTTGAACACTTGTTATAGCGCCACTACCAGATTTCCCATTCAGGGGCGCTCCCGACTACTGCTGTAGTCGGAGTTTCACGCCGAAGCGCATGAGCAATTGCGAGTGAAGGACTTGCCCAGGGTCCCTACGCGGCGACTTTGAGGTGGATTCGAACCCGCAACCCTCCAGCTGCAAGGCACCGAACATATTTTTCCACCGCGCCCCAGTATATTATTATTATTATTATTAGTAGTAGTAGTAGTAGTAGTAGTAGTAGTAGTAGTAGTAGTAGTAGTAGTAGTAGTAGTAGTAGTAGTAGTAGTAGTAGTAGTAGTAGTAGTAGTAGTAGTAGTAGTATTATTATTATTATTATTATTATTATTATTATTATTATTATTATTATTATTATTATTATTAATATTATTATTATTATTATTATTAATAATAATAATATTATGCAAACTGATAAGTAGGCTACGCAGCAAAGTAAGACAATAATAACAGTGACAGACGATAACAAGTTTCACAGGAGTCGAATTTAACTGTATGGCAGCCTGCAAAGCGCCTATCTGTGCTACTGCTCATTTTACAGTCACCGCTAGGAGTTGAAGGCTGAGTTATCTTTATGGGGCTAGGGGTATCGAACCCTCGTTCTTACGACCTTCGTGACAGCTTGTTTCTATCTAGCCATCTCCCCGCCTCAATTATTCATGAATAATTGTACCAGGCAACCATAGGCGTGCAGGAAACATCAAAATCATAAACAAAACTATTAAAATTGACAGATGGTGAAAGTAAGACTACGCTGTGGGTTGACATGAATACATTGAATAGTCCTATGACAACATATGTTCATATATAATAACTGTACATAAATAAGAGATTCTATAGTTGTTTATAATACTGCATCGGTTTTGTTTGATTTTGTTTTACTGATATTGTGTTACTTTTCGCCATTGCTTTAACGGCCGATTCTGGCTTGCCATTAGGGGCCTACTCGAGGTATCGCGCAGAAGAGGTGTTTGCCTAGAATTCCCAGGAGCTGCAAACTTCAGCCACACCAAACGATGCTTGTCGACACCGACTTTATCCTAAGGGGCGGGTGGGGCAGTAACGGCTCATTCTGGGTCTCCGTCTGATAATGAGCGCAGATGTCGCAGCCTGAGACTAATTCCTTAACGGCCGGGTGATGCCAGGGACGTAGCACACAGCCTCTTGGGCACATCTGATGCACGCATTAGATCTAACTCGTGTTATATTCCACTCCTGGTCAGATCTAGCATAGCTCATCACACGCTTGGTTGTAATTTCCACTTGGGAAAGGGCATCCCACCTGGAACTGTTATGGATTCCATCCAATCGTGGATTATTCCATGTGTTTAACACCCTATTCTTTAACAATGTACTGTCTTCAACAGTTCAACTCAAAGGCTTTCAGTATGAGACTAGTCCACTTACGCCATGTTGTGACGTGAATATCGATTTTCGTCGCTGGTTGGCCTAAGTCAGAGTTAGCCAGCGACCTGTCGTTGCTCCGTCGTCGTTCATGCGGCTTCCATTTAGTATGACGCATAATTATCGGCCCTGAATGCTTGTTTAAGAATATTATTCAGCGAACTGCTAATACTCCAAGTAACGTTCTATTATGATATATTAAAGTTCGTGGATATGGATAGGCCTACAGTCACGCCCGACGTGATCCTAATACCTGGGACTAAAATCCCGCCCGCTACACTATTGGTCAATGCACGTCACATGATTTTGTGCACGTGAAAGGAGCCAACCGATAAACTCTCCCGATTGCGGTGGAAGATTGTTCACCAATCACCATGTTTTATAATGACGAAACTAACCCTGACCCTAACCGACCCTCACGACGCCTAACCTGACCCTAACCGACCCTCAAGCTGTACGCCATTTAAAATTCCAAGGGAAGTAAGCAAGTTCACGTGACATGCTTTGGCCAATGTGGTACTGGGGTTCCGCTAACGCCCGGGGCGTGAACTACTACGTATATTAACTACGTATATCAAATCGCCTTTTATTCGGTTGAATGACTTTTACCAGCGGCGTCGCAGAACGACTTCATCGTTTGTTGTACAATGTTATTAGAAAACGTCAATTGGATAGCCTACCTTTAGCATACGACACTCGTTTATTGCTAAGCTTCTTTTTAGTCTTCGTCTCTGATTTCGGTGGCGAACTCGGTCGAGTGTAAAGCCACGTTGCGTTGCGACGTCAAGCTGTGCTATCCCTGTTTTTCCTTCACTCTGTATGAGGACTAGATTCCAGGGTTTTTAGATCATGAGATCCCTCTCTATCACGACGGCGGAGCAACTGCTAGTCTTTGGTTAACTCTGGCTAATCCTTAGGGTGGTCCACGTCACAATGGTAAAATTTCATCTTTAGCAGAACTGTGCTCCACAAGTCTAAATCTTCTTTAGTTAGAGCAGAGATAATATTTGCTATCTCAACCCATTTAACAACAAACTGTCAGAGCTTAGACAATTTTTCCTATCTGTTACCTGTAACAAGTTGCGACCTGTCAGCTTGGTGTTGTGAATAAACGAAATTGATTGATTGATTGTTCTAACTCTCCTAAGTAAGATGTGAACCAAATCTGAAGCAGATTGGAGCATTTTTAGAGGTCGCTCAAGGTCGCCAAACATTCTTTTGATAATACCATGGCATAGTGGAAATTATTGACTGTTATCTACTCAAAAAATATTATTAGAACCGCTTGCTACTTCATTTTGAATGGACATTGTTCTAAACTGAAGTTTAGAAAATACCAATCTAACATTCTTTGATGTAGAACTAGAATGCAAATGTTGGAATTTTTAAAATTGCTTTTAAGAACTCCAAACTTTTGTACTTTGTCAGATTTATTAGTACATTGGTGAATTTTAGGAATTGAAGAGAGTTGACTGTAAATAGAGTTTTTGACATAGCTCATAAACACCTTAATATCAGACAAGAAGCAGTGCTGAAGTTTGGCTGATAGAGAAGGGCACAGAAAAACTGTCTGGGTCCCATCTTCCAACAAAGGTTCCATCCGACGATCATGCTACAAGAACCATGAGGAACAGGTGACAGACTTGCAGTACTAGTCATAGATGATGGAGAAGAGATATACTCTGGGAGTTCCAAAAATTGGCTGCAGAACTGGTTATGAACAAGCTGAAGCCTGCCTGAGGACTCTGGATGACTGGGCTCTTCAGACTTCGGAGTCCAGTTCGTGGTAGGCTATATAGTCTATGACATCACTGCCAGCAATACTCGCCTGAAGAATGGTGCCTGCACTTTTATTGAGAATTCGAATTAGCAAGAATTAACCTGGATGGCTTGCTGCCATCATGTCATGGAACTTCCTCTTGCTGTTTCGGCTCTTTATCTGGACCTACTGGAGGGTCTGCCATTACTATGCTCAGGAAGTTCCAGCAAAGCCGGCCACACATTGACCAGGCGACAAATGAAGTGGCTTCCGACTACACACTTCTGCTCTTCGAGAAGAAAAATGGTGAAATTCTGCAAGGCAGCTCTTGAAGGGTCACATCAGAGAGAAGACTGAGGAATTCTTTAAACTCACTTTGATTTTCCTGGGTGGTGAAAAGAGAGCAAGAATTTCCTTTCGAGCACCAGGAGATTCCATCATGCACGTTGGATGGTGAAAGCCATCTTTAGCATTAAAATAGTTGTTTTCAGCAGCTGTTCTCTCCAACTGCCAAAGAGAAGCACAGTGTAAAGAAGCTACACTTTTTGTGAGCCTTGTCTATGTTCGGTTCTGGCATGAAGCTCCTCTGCCTATACGATCTACTGCTACTGGAGGATCTCAGTAAATAACTAAATATGAGAGTGGCAAAGGTTGTATCGACTGCATTTGGTAGACATACCTGGTACGCTAAAAAAAATTTGGTCAGCCTGGCCTTGTTTGACGACAGAATTGTAGTGGATGTGAAACATTGATGGTGACAAACCTCCACCTTCCACAGTCCATCAATTATGTGAAGTGCCTCGACCGTCCTCCTGAACCCTCAGCTCCCTTGACTTGCATCTTCCGTCACTGAAAGAACTACTGCCATCGTTGACATTCTGCACTTGAATGAAAAAGAGAAGGCCCAATGCTTCCTGGTAAAGGATCCTGAAGAATGATTCGATCATCACCCTAACAGGACCTCCTAAAGGCAGTGTCAGTCATGACAGTAACTGTTATGAACGACTGTGCTTGGGAGAGTCATTGGTTTGATGCAGCAGTAGAATTAATCGGTGACAAGCCTTCATCTCGTGAAACGCCACAGGAAAACCTGCTGCTGTTAGGCCACACTGATGAAGATGACAGAGGACATAGAATGTGTTATTCAAGAAAAGTTCCAGTGTTTCCATCGCAAAATTGAACATTTTGAAACCTTTTCTTATTTTCATTGCTGCACTATATGTTTTAATTCAACTCAAATTCTGTTTTCTGATCCTAGTGCAGATTACCGATTTCATGCTTAATATGGTGAAAATACCCTGACCTTGAGCGACCTCTAAATACTCATCAATCTCGCTCAAATTTGGTAGAGGTTATAGTGGGCAGCCATAGAACAAAAGGAGGGTTGTGGAGGGCAACTCTGAGATAGTTTGTGTTTTTGGACCACCCTACTGATCCTACTAGCGAATAAAATCTATATGCACGTCACAACAGGGCAAAGTAGACTAGTTCTTAAACTGGGCACCAGCTCCTCTCGGTTTTTTCTTCTCTGGTCTCTTCGCAACCACGCCATTTTATTGTTACGATGTATCTGAACAGCCCTCGAATACCTATAACTTTGGCCTTAACGATCATCATTTCTGCTAGCAATTAAATTAAATGTCGTGAAACGGATTCTGAGACCAAAATGATGCAACGGCGTCATTTCTGATCTATTCTACCAGAAACTACAGTTCTGTAAATAACTGGAGATCAACATCTAGGCTACTCCTCGTTACAGGGCAAATGCTAAATTCTAAATCCAGTTGCTAAAATTTTATGAAGTCGATAAAGGTAATATCGAAGTTCACGTTTACAAGTCTCAACACTGCTAACATGCACATGAATTTAATACCGGCTAAAGAATGCAGTAAGCTTATAATTTTTATTACGAAGGAAATTGTTTCAAACATAATGAATTGAACATATTGAAGGTTAAGCGGTCAACAGTGAATGGTTGGAAAATAATAGCAAATAATCATTGATTATACAAAGCATTCCGAAACCTGCAGCAAATTGAATAAACTATACAAAGCGATCGTTGTTGACAATAAGAGATGTTCTAAATCAGATGGTGAAATAAGATCAGGCCTACACTGGTTGACGTTTGGAGAGCTCTGGAAGCGCCAACTTTTACGTATATCCATATGCGATATATATATTACATGGAATCATTATGAAAGTCAAATAGTCTCCGACTCATACTGCATCAAGAACTGACACCGTTGTTGCAGAAGCGGTTATACAATATAAGAACTTACATAGCAAAACAGTGTATATTGTTTCAGGCTGTCGAAGGATTTCATTGCGGTGGTTTACGTTGCAAGGTGATCATTAACCCAGGAAAATAAGGACAGCATTGAAGTTCTTAATGGTGCTCTTTCATTACTTGGCTTTCCTGCTTTGCGGAAAATTACTACCACGGAACACAACTACTTTAAAGGTAAATTACAACTGCAGAAGCGGCAGCATCTGGCCATAAATATGATTAAAGTTTAGATTTCTTCTGAGGATTTTGAAGCTTTTGCAGAAGAAACCAGCGAATAATGTGTTCAAAAGGAAAAGTACTTTTCATCGCTGCAAATTCATCCATTGAATCTGTAAACGGATGATTACAATCGACACGACATCTGAGTTTCAAATACTTCGCAAGAAAATGTCTTCCGATAAAATAGTGACATTTAATGGAGCCAAACTGGTCCAAAGAGTCTGATATCAGTTTCTTATCATAGTATATATCTGTCGGGCAAAAACGTGTGTGAACGTTGAGTCGTCGGAGGTTGACTCAACTTTTCGCATATCGTCATTTAGAGGACATAGATAACAAAAGAGTGTATGAAAACCAAGCAACGACTGTATGTCACCATCAAAAAACGAGTCAAGCGGTGACAATAACAAAACATTCGCAAACGCAAAAATGGATTTGCGCTTCAGATTAGGCTCGTCAAGAATTCGTTCGCAAAAATGCAACACTTCATCGTATTTACGACACTTGTAAAAGTGCAAAGCTCGATAGCAGTCAATAATTGTGCTGCACTGGAAGCCAAAGTCTTTGAGAATTGCATTGTAGAATGATGTCATATTTTCTAAAGCATATTCTGTTAGAACATCAATCAGTTTTTCTGTAACCATCAAAGAATTAACACTTAAAATCACATTTGCTGTTAATGAATCGGTTCTGCGATAAACGCATTGCCTGACTACATTGAAACAAATACTTGAATTTGTCGGAAAACACGACTTTCGCTTTATTAAAACCAATAAAAATTGGTCTACAGGAGATGCTGAAGTTGGCAGATCAAAATTCAATCGTAATTGTTTGGAAATACCTTCGGCGGATATCACTGTCAAATAGTAAGCAAACACCTTTGGTGTAAGACGAAGATCGAGATAAATATGCTTCCGTTTGTATATTATCGTGTCATTCAACTTCTTGTTTAGCAGACAAAACCCAACGTTTCTAACAACATCTTCCATGAAGAACAAACAAGCTGCATTCAATGTTTCATGTTCCATGTGGGTCGTTTGATCCATCAAGACTGCTGAGCAAAGGCGTATCACAATTTCGCTTTCTGATGTTGCAAAATGGAGAGCAGCCATGTAGGCCAAAACTGCAGAAGCAATTGTATTGGACTGAGAATCGTCGCAATCTAAAGCCATTCTAAGAAATTCTTTTGACATGACAAAGAATAGTTGAAATTCAGAAGGGTTCTTTGATCTAGATAAATTTAACAAAAATTCCTGTGCTTGCAAAAATTGAAAGCGATTTCTCTCTGCTGTGAATGGTTTCGGATGTACGTGATACATACACCTTACGATTTTATGCTTCAAAGAAATCCCCTCTACAAAATTTACAAATTTTTCGCAGTGCCATGCAATTTTTTCACAGCCTAAACCATATACAGTATGCAAAATATGAAGTGTCGCATCAAAGTACGAGAAAAACCAAACGTTGTCTGGTATTGGTATCATTGACATAGTTTTATTTCTTAACAGCTGAACCCTTCTCATCAAACACGTGACACTTAAACAGGATCTCATTGCTGACAGGCCTATATCTTCAGAGTTAATCATTCCACGAGTGTAATTATTGCAAAATGTAAATCCCATGCCAAACACAAAATCCAGAAAGATTACTGTCATCGCTTTTCGGTATTCAACTAGAGGTGACGCATAATCGGCAAAAAGAGATTTTAATTTTGAATTGTTGTCAATATCTGATGCTTTTGGTTGTATATAGTTACACACCAACCAACGACAAAGTATGCCAGGATTGGAGAATATAAATAGTCGCCTATCAAGAAAGTCGAGTATAATTGTGGAGCTCTGGAGATCATGAAATAGATTTGCTTCAGGAATGAAATAGTTCGGACAGTATCTCCTCTTTAGCCATTCTGAAAGCTTTCGTAACAGCTCACAGACAATTGCAATAACAGGAGAATTCCACCATTCCGGAGACATCTCTTCACAAGTCCATAACATTAGCGTTTTTAAATGATACGTACAGAGAACCTCATCCTCCTTTGGACAATCCTTTTGTATCAATTCTCTCTTGGCGAAGAACCGCAGCAAATGATAGACAATCTGTTGAAGTTTAGTCCAACTCTGAAGTAGAATTACTTCTGCCAAAGAAAATGAAAATCTCCACTGTTTTTTATCGTCTCTGCAAGCACGATGCTGAACGTATACAAAATGACAACCATTTTGCACAATTTCCGAGATTACCGCAATCGTCGGCCATCCGTAATGTCTACGTCGTGTGAGCCATCTTTGGGCTTCTTTAGGCCACTGAGGACACCACATGCCTTCGACGTAATCAATCGAGTCATTTTGCGTATCCAATTGCAGCTTAATTGCTGGACCTCTCACAGTATGTGATCGAAGATCAAATCGTTCGGCATTCGCCAGGTCCATTTTAGTTGCATCACCATCGGCATTAGACGTACAGTATTGATTTGGAAAAGTTGTATGATTAAATTCATATTTTTTGCTTTTCCAATTGTATTTCATATTTCCCAAGGCTCGAAGTCGAACAAAACCTGGATACCTTAGGTCTGGCTCAATCTTGTAGCATTTGATCGCATCGCTTAAGTCACTCACATCAAGAGGCAATACTGGAAAGTCTTCGGTGACGGCCAACTCATCTGCTCTAAAGGCCAATACATCAATGTCGTCGATGCATCCATTCAACGGTCGTACATAGAACTCTATAGCGCTGCCACAATACAAGATATACGCAGTTTGGATAATGATGCGATTAGAAAGAGCGTCATACGACTTTGGAAGAAGCTGGCATTCAGAAACAATGAATTCAGATATATCTTTTTCCGTTGTTTTATCAGCGCATTCCATCCTGCTGAAATAAAAACAATCACATCATATTTGTTGTCAATTCCACACTCAAAACCATACTATCATGAGCGGCCATGCGCTCAATCTTTAGCAGCCACTTTGAACTTACGAGTTTATAATTACGACTTCTGCTTGTCAATCGGGATATGCCATAGTAAAGGAAAATTTTGACACCCTAGCCATCTGTATGCTTCCGAACTGCACCATCGACATTTGCTGGACTGTTCTGAAAAACAGAGAAATTTCCTACTGTTCTCACGTGAAACTTCTGGTCAGATCTTATATCGAACCAAAGCCTTGTGCTTTCAAATTCTTAAACACCAGACTCCACTCCGTATCAGAAGGCGAAAGCTAAAAGTTATGCTGCTGAAATGCAATGAAGACGGCACCGAGATAAAAAAAAGGCTTATGGCACGACAAACTAAAGTTTAAGTCTGAAAGTGTGTATGTATATTTATCTGTCTAAAAACTCGCGAGTGCAGCATTGTAGGGATATGATTTCTTTTTAAAAAAGTTCTCCTGCTAATTTCTAGGTCAACGCATCTATTTTCGGCGCTAAGTCTCCTTTCAAAGTTTCAATTCATGTATGAACATTTTAATTTCACTTGATAAGTTTACCTGTTCTCATGACGAACCACGTGTTACGAAGACGTGGATAAATAAGCAAATCAGCTGAAAAATTGTACTATGTTTTGCAGAATATATTAAGTGCTAAAACAAAAACCAGTTCTTCATGAAAACAAATTCATCCGTTGCTTGTATTTGCGAATTACTACTGTAAATAAAGCATCCGAATTTCAGATATATCGCAAGTGCAACATTGTAGCGATATGATTTCTTTGTCTTCCAGGACAATCGCGGGATTTATTGAAGGAATTCCGAGGAAGACCAAATGAGACAGTGTGATAGTAGATTTTTATAGCAGTATATTGGTGTGTATGTTTTTCTTTCAATAACCATTATTTTAATTTTCATTAAAAAAATCTTATACTGGTTTCATCGCTCTGTGTGGTAATATCCTGTCGTTCTGTTCCGCTTCTGATGAAGAGACCTATATCGTCAGCAAATTGGAGATTATTCGCCAGTCCTCCATTTAATTTGGGTCCTGGCATCACTCTACCAGCAACCGGGTCTGAGGAGGACTGGTCATACAATGTAACTGAAGTCGGGCGGTCGCTACAAATCCAGTGACTCTCTTGGCAGGAAATGTGCAAGAAAAAAGTATAGGCTACCTTTAACTTGGCTTTTGAGTTTATTCTAAGTCACGCCTACTAAAAGTCGAGAGCTTTAATTTATTTAATTTAATATGAAGCAATTTGAATTGAATTGCAGTTGTAAATGTCATCTCGTTTGTCGGCCATTATAATTATTGCCTGAAAGGTAGTTCATTGTTGAATCTTTCAGACAAATGGCGGTCTCGTCTACATGTATACAATTGATATACAGTACAGTAGTTAAAAAAAGTGAAGAAAATATACTTAAAAGACTGCGAAGGTTTTTTAACTAATGACTCCGCTATAGGTCTATTGCCGCTTCTGGTGTTGCCAGTCTCAAGGCTTGATAACGGAGGAGGGCGACGCTGATTTGTCTTTAAAAAATTCCGTAACACTTACGTTTAATAAAAGTACCAAAAATATACCTAACAGAAATTATACAATAATTATTGTTGTCTGTTAAGCTATAGTTCTTGTCGTTATTTCTAAAATGTCTGTTATTTAGCCTAACTGAGTACATAAACATGTCTGTCTTCACTCATCTTCTTCAGCACTGTCTATTCAGAAACTTGCAACACCCTCTATATTCTATAATATAGCCTAAGGTACCATCGTGGACCCAGAAAGTTATGAAACGCAGCAACACTTACGGCTCCGTCCAAACCTTCGTAGATCCGTATTTAAAACAACAAATAATTCAGACAGTCGGAACTCACCAGAAGTATCCTGCAAATTCTTCGTTTTGATAAAAAATATTTCGTCGAAATGACGCCAAGAGCCCCAAGCTCCTATAATATAGCCGCCAGAGCACGTTGTGTCGCGTTTAATAACGGATCTAGCGAGGCCTAAATCTAGAAATAGGCCTATGCGTTGGACTAGTCTGAATATGAATGACTAATAATGCTATAGAACACTTAGGTAATGGCTTGTTCATGCTGAAATTACATAAATGAAGACAGTCAACAACATAACGCTGTGTCATGTAGGCTTACGGACCTATCTATGCAAATTCTACATCTAGCAGGATATTGCAAATTGATCTGCGTCTGCTTAGGTCCATAATATTACATTTACATGATTACATTTAATTTGAAACAGATTTTGAGGTGCGCCCGGCTTGCGTAAGCTTGTACTTACAGACCGCTAGTAGGCCTACATGTGTATGTATGAAAGTATATAATTATAGGTCTATGTGTGCCTTAATAAATAGGCCTAATGTAGCATACCTACAGGCAGAGCTCGAGGGTACGCGTACCCTAAAATAGAATACGCTAAAATACGTACGTACCTTTCAAAAATAGAATACGCGTATGGTACGTATCATACACGAAAATTTTATTTATGGTTTACCCGGCGACCCATAGCCTACGTATAATCTGACCTTAGTGCATTAAAGTGCAATGTATGCTGGATAAACATAGACCTACAATATAGCATTGCAGCAATTTACTACGCTGTATGCTGGGTTGTGATTGTTTGACATGTTTGCTTAAATTAAAAAGAACATTCTTATAATGAGCAATGACGTGGTTAACGTATTTTTGTATTGTTTACGTACCCTAAAATAGGGTACGTTAAAAACGTACGTACCTTTCAAAAAATAGAATACTTATGGTACGTACCCTTGAGCTTTGCCTACAGGATATACTATGTGCGACTGCTTACGCGAATTACCTTGTTATGCAGTTTGATGAAGCAGTTTCCAGTAGCTATAGAACATCATTGAATAATCTACTATCAAAAAGCTTAAAAAGAAGATCAGACAGTCAAGTTGGTGATATTTCATTGTGATAGCCTAATTACTTGTATGTGCTGTCCTAGAGAGATGGTTGCTTGTGTTAACCGACGCTGTCATAGTGAAGACGATTTCCATCCATCTCCTCTTTATTGAGGCTTAGGGCTGGCACCGCCTGAATATGGCAGTGGTGGCCTTTCCTACGCTTAATATTTATGTAGACGAGGTATAGCTATTATTTTCGGTTTACTGGGTGTCTTAGAGTTTGCGTAGTTATGTTGGTCACTGAATAGGACATTACGCCATGCATTGGCCAACCACTGAGCGAAGAATTCAATTTAAAATACTCCTTAGCGTTTACAAACCCTCCTATCCAAATCCAAGTTCTACGCTAGAAAATCGTACAAAAAGACTCGTGCCATGAGCATTATGCTATCGGTGCAATAGAAGTAATAAGAATTAGATTTAAATTAACCGCTACATCTACGGATGGTGTGTTAAAACTCAGTGCTGGATGATACAGCTGCGTTCAATTAACCAGGTAAATAGAACGACCTGGTTGGTTGGGCCACAGCTTCGTCGAATGCAACGCCACCAGGCGTATGGAATGTCATAAGGTCTTAGACAGTAGGATACTTTGAGTCTCATACATTAGTACTTTAAGAGCTTTGTTCTAATTAACCATCGTATCCATAATCTCGGTATGTCATCAGTCCAGTTACAAATTGGTATACCAGTGGTGTCGAAAGGATCAGCGAGGTTTGAAGTGCACATAGGTGACAGGAGACTGAATCTATTATTAAACGACCATCAGCAAGCAAGACAGTATATCCTTGAAACGGTTACACAGCACATGATAGCGTAATGTAATTGTAATTATATTTAGTTAAATCATACGAAGTAGTGAGCTACTTCTAAGCTGCTTAGCAATGTCAGAACAATATTCTAAATTGCAGTCGGGATCCTACATAGTGTTAGGGGTTAAACTCAACCAATTTTCCATCAATATAATTATTCCCTATCAAGATGACCAAATTGGCCGCTGATGTTCAGAATGGAGATAGAAACCATCTGTGAACAACAGTTAGACAAAGTTTTATTTCTTCTCGCGATACAAAATTCAGTATTTTTATCTAATGGTTCGCAAATTGATATACCAAAGAATTTTTACAGATTTCTTAAAAACTCACTAACTTCAGTATAACTAAACTATTCAAAATGTTAGTTTGAAATGGAAACTAGAAAATAGTTATAATGAATGCATATAATTATATTTAACTATAAATGTGTGATATGTATTATGCTCTCTGGATAAACGTTAGTCTATGTCGCGAAATTAAGAATTTGGAAGCAATACTCAATTTACTGAGATACTTCTGTGCACTAGCTAGATGATTGCGCCATGATATTTCCAAGTTCTTATGGGTTGCCACCGATTAGGCTAAAATCAGATAAACAAAGAGAAATGTGTGTCAACATTCTTCTTAACCAGAGGTCGACATCAGATCTGTCTCTGACTCCCTTCCGGCCATGCGCGAGCTCCGGCGTGAACGTAGGGTTGGAGGTAGGGAGAGAGATATCGAGGGACGGAGGGAGGAGGTATGGAGGTACGTAGGGAAGGAGGTACAGGATATTGAAGAAGCGAAGGAGGGAGGGAGATGGGCGGACGGTTGGAGGGAGGGAGAGCTGGAAGGAAGGAATGAGTCAGGGATGAATGGAGGGAGGGTCGTAGAGAAGGACGTATGGAGGTAAGGACGGAAGAAGCTATGGAGAAAGGGAAAGATGGAGGGACGGAAGGATGGTACGAAGGGAGGGAGTAAGGAAGGGAGGGACGATCGAACGGACGGTTGGAGGTAGAGAGGGATGTATGAGGGGACGGTTGGTGGCAAGGATAGACGGAGCAAAAGACGGAGGGACGGAGAAAGGAGGAACGGGGAAAGGACGGACGGACGGAGGGTGGGTTGCAAGGAACGGACGGACGAACGGAAGTAAGGAAGGACGGAACGGAAGGGAGAGAGGGAGGGAAAGAGGGAGAGGCAGGGGATAAGGAGGGGACTTACCACAATCACATATCACGAGACGACGCATCTCTTCACATTTTCAAATTCTGTTCAACCGTCTTAGGACGGGCAAACATCTAGCAGCTAGTAATCATATAACAGATTTAATATCACAATAAAATTAAAATTGAAATGTTTAAACGCGTGATTCTTGTGTAGAATCTATTCAAAGTTTAAGCAATGTACATATTTTACATTGCACTTGGTTTACGATGCATTCATTGAATATACTGTACTGCCCCTGTTATTGAACAACATTAGCAAAGCGAATAGAAAGATCTAGGAATGATAGTCATATGCCGACAATCCTGCAAGCATGCTCAATTGTTCATGTAGTACACATAAGTGATCGTATAAAATTATAGTCTATATAGGATCATACAAATTTATGAGAATTCTTGTAAGGCATTACCATGCGATATAAATAGATACTTGCCAACCGAATAGCCTGTTAAGCTGCTGTATATGTCATGTGTTCTTTCTCGAAATAATGGTACTATTATAGGGTTAATCATTCGTTTAGGTCTGGCATAAAAGCAAGATTACTAAATACAAAATTACATTTTGCGTTACGGGGCAAATGCTTGAACCTATCGGATGTCGTCTAAACTCGAGTTGCCGTAATGTTATGGAGTCAGAACAGCTGATGAAAATAGTAATGCAGTCGGTAATGAGGGCATCAAAGAAGGTCATCAATAAACATTTACAAATTCAGAACTGTTAACATGCACATGTATTTTATTTGCGTTAGAGAACGTAGTATACAGTATGGAATACAGTCTTCAAAATAAAATTATGCACTCTAATTGAAAGTTATAAAGCAGCTACTTATCTGCGTCCGTTACGCCCGCTTGACCTGCAAGATCTGTTCGTCCCGGGAACGAGAACTGTTATTGTCAAAACCAGAGCTTTTACCTTGATAGGTCCTCCACTATGGTCCAAGTACCTCCTTCCGTTGTCCTAATTACAACTTCTTTGGGTCTTTCGCACTGGGAGCGTCTCTGATTGGTAAGCACTGCGAGAGGCGCTTTACATATAATGATAGTACAATCACCAATAAATGCTTGAAAAACAAAGAGTAGGTCTAAGTTATCAATAACTATACAAAGTGTGCATAAAAATGTATAACATTTAACAATTCACATGCCAAGCTGGTATGGTTGATAACAATAGTTCCAAAGTTGACTGTGAAGATAAGATTATATTCCGAGCATTGTGAGTTGACAAAGATACATAAATATATCAAAGATCAACGAGGATCTCTAACAACATTATGTGTCTAACTACATGCTGGAAACCTTACACTGGCTCCCTATCCGTCAGCGCATTGCGTACTGGCTCCCTATCCGTCAGCGCATTGCGTACAGGATCGCCTCTCTGGTGTGGCGATGTCAGTTGGGCCTTGCCCCATCCCATCTGCGGGACCTCTGTAGTCCCGTATCGGGCGCCCAGGGTAGTCGCTCCCTTCGCTCCTCTGGGAGGGGGTGCTCATAGTCCCGTTTGCCCCGCACAGCCACTATGCAAAATCGTGCTTTCTCAGTGGTGGGCCCGACCGTCTGGAATGGGCTGCCTTTGGAATTGCACCTGCTTCCCAGAACGCTCTCTGACTTATTCTATGTTAACCTGAAAACTGTTCTTTTTGGCCGTGCTGGAGTCGGGAGCACCTCTGAGTAGTTTCCTTGAAGAGGTGCTATATAAATGTCCTGAATGAATGAATGAATGACTGAACTTACTTCTACATATTTCCATACTCCATAAATGTACATTATTGGACTCATATATAAGATAAACCACCAAGATTTCAGAGTTGGCTGCATTAGCACTAGCTCGGTTGTGGACCAAGGTGTTTTCGTAACGAAATAGCATAAAGCGCAATATTATTTTCACGGATATACGTTACCAGATTGTAGTGGTTTTAGATAGCAAAGTAGTATTGGACCATGAAGTTGCTAAAGATATTGAATATGTTAATATCGCTTTACCCTGTATTATAGCTTAAAGACGATTGATGAAGAATCTTCCGAAATCAATTACAGCCCTCAGCTTGAACAATTTACATAAAACAAATTTCATAGAAGACAACACCTGATCATTGATATATTTAAACGCAGTTATTATTCCCGATCTTTGCAAATTGTGTGTAGAAGAAACCGACGAATAATCTGTTCAAACGGAAGATTGCACTTCATGATAGTAAATTCAGCCAGTGCTTGTGCATACGGATGATTACAGTCGATACAACATCTGAGTTTCAAATACTTTGCAAGAAAATGTCTTCCAAGAGAATAGTGACTCTTAATAGAGTCAGGAAAAGATAAGCAGTATTGTAGTGGCTTCGTCCTACACGAGACGAACAGAGGAAAAAACTCCCCAAATTTTAACTCGGCAGTTGCATCAAATTTTCGCACATTATCAACTAGAGGTGATAAATAGTGAAAGAGCGAGTGAAATCCAAGCAAAGTTTGTACCTCTCCATCGAAAAACAAATGAAGAGATTGTATCACCAAGACATTCGTGAGAGCTAGATCCTTCAAATCGCTCTGCAGATCAGGCTCCTTCAGAATTCGTTCACATAACTGCAAAGTTTCATCGTATTGGCGACACTTGTAAAGATACAAAGCACGATAGCAATGAGCGGTGTTGCATTTGATGCCAAAGCCTTTGCTAATCGCATTATAAAATGATGTCATATGTTCTAAAGCATATTCCATTAGAACACCAATAACTATTTCTTTAATTGTCAAAAGATTCACAGTTATTTTAAGCACATTTGCAGTCAACGAATCCTTTCTGCGAATCCTGTCTTCGGCAGCATTGAAAAGAGTGCCTGACTTTATTAAAACGGTGTAGTTCAGATTAGTGAAAGCATAAGTCATTTTTTCTGTAAACATCAATAGATTAATACTTAAAGTCGCATGTGCTGCAACTGATTCTGCTCTGCGATACACGCATTGTTTGTAATTATTGAAACTAATGCTTGACTTCATCAAAGTACAGTGATCTCGTTTCGTTGAAGCCAATAGAAGTTGGTCTAATGGAAATGCTGAAGTTGTCCAACGAGAATTCAATCCTAACAGCTTGCAACATTTTCCGACTGATTTTACTGTCAAATAGATGGCAAGAACCATTGGGGTGATACGAAGATCGAGATAAATCTGCCTTCTAATGAAGTGCTTGTTTTCGTTCATTGTCTTGCAGAGAAGGGAAAATCCAATTATTCTGGCAACATCGTCGATAAAGAACAAACAACCAGCATTCAATGTTTCATCTGCTACGTGGGACACATGATCCATCAAAACTGCTGAGCACAGGTCAATTACTATATATATATTCGTTTAATGTTGAAACACTAGGTTGACACACCGCAACCCATTACAGAAAGTGGTATTGCCAGATAAAAAGAAGAATAGAAATAATTAATAGCTTTTAAATATCTTTTCCAGCAAAGGGCGACTTGGTCAACGAGGCAACATCAAACTTCTAAATAAAATCCTAGGGATATAATTCCTGTCATCTTTAGGCGGTAGGACAAAGTCATGTGGTCTGGGTCGAAGGTCATGGTGGCGGACAACAGTTGGAGGGAAAATCGAACGGAGCACATGAGTCCCGCATCGGACAACCGATCGTAGAAGACCATCTTCAGCGTCGCCCACCATCGTCGCAGCCCCCCGTGAGTCCAGCGGAAGATAGCCAGATCTTCGCATCCGGGCTGTTTGTTTTTCTGATATTGCAAAATGAAGAGCAGCCAGATAGACCAATGCTGCAGGAGCAATAATGTTAGATTGAGAATCCTCATATTCCAAAGCCTTTATAAGGAACCCTTTTGCTAGGATAGACAGTAGTTGAAATTCTGAAGGGCTATTTAATCCGGTTAAATTGTCCATCAAATCATGTGCACGCCAAAATTCAAACTGACTTCCTTCTGATGTTAAGAGTATAGGTAATCTTTGAAACTCACACCTTACGGATTTCGGTTTCCAGCAAAAGCCTTTGATATATTTAAGAAATATTTCGCTCTCCCATGCCATTTTTCCACACTCTAAACCATGTGCGGCATTCAAGCTACACAAGACTGTATCAAATAATGCGAAACAGCTAACGTCCTCCGGAATTGGTAGCACTGCCATTGAACTGGAATTTACCAATTCGAATTTTCGTGTTAAACACGCATAGCTTAAACAGGATCTCGGTCCTAAGTTAGTTTGAAATTTGATTAGGTACCGAATATAGAAATTAGAACACAGAATACCTCGCGAAAATAAGTAATCCAACGATTTCAATTTCAACGTTTGCTGAAATTCGAAGATTGGTTCTATGCAATTCACAAAATTGGGCGTAATCCTTGTATTTCCAACTCCGATAAGTGCCCGAGTGAATGGCAGTATATACATTTCCACGAACCAATGACACAGATTACCGCAATTACAGTATTCATTTAATAGTCTTTCAGTCTTTTCAAGCATTGTGCAGCACAAGGGCAGATGAAATAAATTTGACTGAGGAATAAAATAGTTCGGACAGTATCTCCTCTTTAGCCATTCTGAAAGCTTTCGTAACAACTCACAGCAGATCGCAATAACAGAAGAGGAACTCCACCATTCGGGTGACATCTCTTCACAAGTCCATAACATCAGCGTCTTTATATGATACGGACAGAGAACCTCATCTTCCTTTGGGCAATCCTTTTGTATTAATTCTCTCTTGGCGAAGATTCGCAGTAAATGATAGACAATCTGCTGAACTTGAGTCCAACTCTGAAGTAAGATTACTTCTGCGACTGAAAATGACAATCTCCACTGTTGTTCATCGTCTCTGCAAGAACGGTGCTGAACATAAACAACGTGACAACCATGTTGTACAACTTCGGAGACTGTTGCAATCGTGGGCCATCCGCTATATCTTGATCGTCTGTGCCATTCTTGGGCTTCTCTGGGCCATTTGGTACACCATATGCTATAAACATTGTCTACTGGATTGACTAGTGCATCAGACTTCACCGTAAGTGCTGGACCTCTCACATTATATGATCGCCCACCATATTGCTCTTTATAATTCAGGTTCAGATTAGTTGCCCAAGAAGCAATATCAAATTTATGGTATCTATTCCAGAAAGTTTCATGGCGAAATTCATATTTTTTGTATTTCCAATTATACGTCATTTTACCCATATGTCGAAGTCTAACAAAACCTGGGTATCTGAAGTATGGCTCAATCTTGTAGCAATTGATCGTATCGTTTAAGCAACTCACATCATGTGGCAACACTGGAAAGTCTCCTTCGAAGGCCAGTTCATCTGCATGGAAGATTAACGCATCAATGTCGGCGATGCAATGAAAAGTCAATGGTCGTATGTAGAACTCCATAGCACTGCCACAATGTACTGCATATGCCATTGGGCTATGCATGCAATCAGTAACAGAATCATACGACTTTGGAAGTAACTGGCATGTGCGAACAATGAATTCAGATGCCATTTCTTCCATCAAAATATCCGGATATTCTGTCATCCTAAATTGCAATTATAACAATTCTTCTCTGAGTTTTATTATCTGCGTTATCTAATCCATGACCAACATTAATGTTATAGTACTAAACGTCGTCATCGCGATAATCAAAGCATCTTCTAATCATGATCAGTGGTTTTCAACCTTTTTGTAGTGACGGAACCTTACACAAGGCATTCGTTTGCTCATGGAACTCATCGAGTTAGCCTACACCTGTCCAATATTTCAAAAAATGAATGTAATTGTAACTTATAATGTTAGGACAATGATTTATTTAGATTATAGAATTTTAAACCTTGAATATCAGTTTGTTGCACTTCTGGCGCAGAATATTATAATACATTACAAATACATACTTTAGAACTCAAGTGTAATGCACCTGGACAAGTTTAGTGAACAATATCGTTTTTATTGTATTTCACCAGCAACTTTCTAAAAGTTGGATAGACTAATTGAAGATATTCTGGAACTGTGTTATAGAAACACTGAGCTGCAAGTAGCTTTCATCAAGTTTAGTGTTCAATTTGTGTGTTTCACAGTTTAATTTTCGACTAATCGTAAAGAAAGACACACGTCCTCAACAGAAAAGAGTCGTACTCGCTCTCGGTTTTCATGGTGGCCATGACAGAAATCCAAGCTCGCATAGGTAACTAGTCGAAAACTGATAATTATTCGAAATTCGCAAATCTTTCTGAGCATTAGATAGGTATTCCTTTTCGACCAATATCCAAAACAGAGTCAAAGTCCAGCTCTGAATACTTCAATTGTAGCGTTCCATCAGTCGCGATATCAGCGACTTCCTCTCCTCTTTCAAAAGTGAACCGATCCTAAGAAGAATTAGACTAATTCCCACAAATGACTCTCTAACCCAGACAACTGCTCCACAGATAGGGCCTGTCGATGGAAAATATTTATTGAGACTGCTGATCAGAGCGTCCAGTGTTCAAAATCAACGGTAAATTTCCTGGAACGTTGTGCTCCCTTATGTATGCTGTTGCTCCCTTATGTATGCTGTTGCTCCCTTATGTATGCTGTGATAATTGCATATCAAATAATTATGCTTTATGTTTAATTACTGTTAAATATTATTTGTTTTGTGTCTTTGTGTTATTGGGACCAATAAACAAACAATAAACAAAACAATAAACAATAAACGAAATTTGGAAACTTATCTAGATTCCCATTTGACGCATGCCTCTTCCAAACTACAAGTCATATGTAGACTCATTCATAGGGCCATTCCGGCCATGTGTACTACTGGTTAGTGTAACGACATATAAATGCAACATTACATTCACGTTGTAATGCTAATTATTTTAACAAAGGATCGTGTCAAGCAAGAAAGACTGAAAGCTGTGAAGAATTCTTCTAATTGATAATCGCTTTGTAAATTCAGTCGGTGTTTTTAAAATTTCATACCGGACTGCGGAGGAACCCCTGGCCGACGCTCTAGAACCCTTGGGAACCCCGGTTGAAAACCACTGCTCTAATGGACTGGTTGGTTACATTGTTAAGTGCGCATTATGCGTCCGGACACGACAAATTTTAAATGGCGAGGAACCAATTGAAACGTGATTAGACGGTCGAGCACGAAAACCAGAGCAAATCATGTACTTAGTACTGTGTATACATACATAACGGTAAATGATGGCAGGCTACATCTTAAATGGTATTTGTACAACCAATAATATTGTAATTGTAATTGTAATTGTAATTGTAACCGAACATTTATATAGCGCCGCTCAGAAATCAGCAGCGCTCTCGACCTGCGTCAGTACCTGCGTCAGCGAACAGGAAAGTCTTAAGGCGTCTCCGGAACTGGGAAGGTGAGAGGGCTAGTAACTCAAGGCGAAGAGACTGGGGAAGAGAGTTCCAAGCTGATGGGCCAACACGGGCAAAGCACCTAGAGTGGGCCGTAGCAGAGCGCATGCGAGGGACAACCACAAGGTCACGGGTAGAAGGTCGCAAAGAGGCCCTCGCAGGTAAGGAGGAGACAAAGGTCCAAAAAGACCTCAGGTAGGATAGGGCCACCCCAACAAGGCAGTTGCGCATGAGGGAACGGATTTTGAACTGTACTCGCTGTTGGATAGGGAACCAATGAAGGGCATCCCGAATATAGCATGAGATATGGGCAAACTTTGGAATGTCGCCAATAAGCCGAACAGCTGCATTAAGAATAAACTGGAGTTTGTGAGTATTAGAAATGGAGAGACCAATGTATGCAGAGTTCCCAAAGTCGACCCGAGTGCAGATCAAGGCGTGGATCAGAGTAGTAATAGCATGCAGTGAAAGAGAGCTGCGAACGGAACGTAGTTGGCGCAAATGGTAGAAGCAAGATCTGGAAACCGAGTTGACCTGGTCAGTAAAAGAAAGGGAAGGATTCAAGATAATTCCCAGGGCACGAATAGAAGAGGAGAAATGGATATGAGGAAACCTGAGATGAAGGGAAACAGCATCAATCTTATTGAGCTGAAGACGGCCAGCAAGCCATATGAATTGTGTCTTGTCAGGATTCAGCCTCAGGCGGTTAGAGGAGAACCATGCATCGATGGCAAAGGATGCTTCTAACAATCGCTCCACCATTTGAACAGAAAAGATGAACTTACCTTAAGCGATGCTGAAACTTCAGTAGGAATCGAAATCATAAACTCCTAAAGCGCCACTCGAAAGCCAATCGTAGAGCACCAGCTTATTCACAAGCGCTGTCGATGAATAAATCAAGCAGCAGAACTCTCCGCATCCGTAATAAGTCAAAACACGTAGACACCAATATTACTGCAATATTTACAGTTGTCATTTTCTCAGTTTTCTTAGCTGCATAGTAATTATCGTGTTTAGTAATTTATGATTAATTATACAAATTTCATTAAGCTGAGAGCACGAAGCAACTAGTAGTGCTCTGAAGCAGGGACTTACAGGGAGGTGTCATTTTAGTCCATGTGTTGCAACTCCAATCATCTTTGTTTTGACAATTCAAAACATACTGGTAACAAAGAGATCAGGTCCAATGAGGGTACACATGACCGAGGCTGAACGATAGACCAGGAAGAAGTGATGTAAAAAATATCGGCAATCTACAAATCCAAGCCCTGAAGATATGCATTATTCTCAACCAGTTGAACGCCAACCGCATTATGTCTCCTATTAATTATGTACGGTATCTTGTATCTAGATGCAGAAACATCATCGAAAGGAACAGCCACATGCAAAAGGTCTAATTAACTCGTGGATCCCAGCTTATTTCTTGTAATGCAGAAAGGACAATTTTTTCTCGAATTTTCCTGTTTAGACTAAATTGGACCTCATGTCTGATATTATGTGCTTACACTTCTAAGTATAGCAGCCTTGTCCGCATAAACTCATGAACTTGTTATTCTTACTGAACTTTAACAATTTGCTAGTTTGCAGCACTTTGTGACGACTATAATGTCTAAAAATTAGTCAGTATAATTCTATAGTTAGCCTGAACAATACAAGGCAACTGGATCCGATATTGCCCTCCTTCCAAAGTTAAATAGTGCACACGACTGTATACGACAGAACATGGAGCTGAGCAATTGAGAGTAACGGACCTGCGTCACTAGCCGAGCGCTCTAACGGTCTAAACAATCGGGCATTCTGCCACGCAGTCGGCCATCGTGCCACACAATCGTCCAATCAGGCACCCTGTCACAAAGCCTAATATCGCTGCATTTATGTAATCCTGATCAGAAATAGACGCGGTGTTATTGCTCATATTGATGTAATAATGTTAAATGTGTCATGTGAAATAAAATATTTATACAGTCAAGCAATTATTTGCTAGTTTGCTTCAACAAACAGCTGCATCCTGCAGCTTCGGTGCGTCTGCATGTGAAAGGCTCAGCGTATAATATTATTGTGGCGACATCGCATTGACTTAGATGACGATGCCTTCCATGGCCGTTTTGAGGTCGTCGTAGGCCCTAAACACTCTTACATTCGTAGGCCCCAGCTGCCAGCTCTGCATTTTAGCTAAACCAGTGTTTTTTTCTAGAAAAAAAGGTTCCCGAACTCAACAAATTCAGAACCATCATAGGGGCACAGTTTATGCTAATATTTCTGTTTCATATATATATCAGCATCAATAAATACTGAAAGCACTTACATTAAATTAAAGTATATAAATAATTTTATATAATTTTGTATTAAAATATTAAATTAATCAAATTATTTTTAATGGCTGAAAAAAGGTACCGGAACGCCGTTCCGGACCGCTCCGGCTGAAAAAAGCACTGAGCTAGACGCATTATTATTAATTACGCATTCACATTATTTACAGTAACTGACGTCATGCTTATTCATGATTCTATTTTTGTAATATTGGTAATTTAATATCGTTAATATAACCACTAAGATTTTGATGCAACATTTCGGTTTCCCTTTTACTATGATGTTAGGATGTTATATTTTGCTCCCTTCCTAGAACCCCTTCTCAGGCATCCCTCTCTCAACTTACAATGGTCTTTTTTGGACGCGCTGTGGTTGGGAGTTCCTCTGAGTAGGTCTCTTGAAGAGGCGCTATTCAAATTCAAGTAGTGAATGAATGAATGAAATAATATGTGCATCTTCTTTTTCAATATAGGCCTAATATACTTTATGCTATATATATATTCTGATGTCTTTTTTCATAATTGTATGCATTGTTGAAAAATCAGGTATAATATTCCAAACACAACATGGCTTTCAACCTGGGCATTCTCCTTTTATGTCCCTCCTGAGTATGCAGGACAAAATTTCGAATGCTATTGAAAATAACGAATACTCAATAGGTATCTTTTTCGATTTAGCTAAAGCCTTCGATACCGTAAATCATAAAATTCTCCTTAAAAAATTAGAAAATTATGGAATACGTGGCGAGCAACTTAATTGGTTTATTAGTTACTTTGAAAATCGTCAACAGTGCGTCTGTTGCAATGGTGCATATTCGGACTTAAGAGCAATTGACTATGGAGTGCCACAGGGATCTAACCTCGGCCCTCTACTCTTTCTCATTTATATAAACGACCTCCCCAATGTATCACCAATCATGTTTTTTATTTTATTTGCAGATGACACCAACGTTTTTTACTCTCACCGTTCTTTACAAACCCTTACTGAGGTCATAAATGCAGAGCTTACTTTAGTGGCGGATTGGTTTTCTGCTAATAAACTAACCCTTAACCTAGATAAAACAAACTTCATACTGTTCAAATCCCATAGAAAAATGGGTCCCTCGGATGACTCGTTAAGATTATCCATCAATGGCATTCCTATTACCAGAGTGACCTCTACTAAATTTTTAGGTGTTCACGTGGACCAACATTTGACCTGGAAAGAACATATAAAAACTATTTCTGCCAAAATTGCTAAAAACATTGGTATTCTAACTCGAACTGCATACTTGTTGCCCTCCTGCATACGCCTAAAATTATATTTCTCTTTGGTTTACCCCTATCTTACTTATTGCAATATGGTATGGGCATCCACTTATGACTCTAGACTACGGAGATTAATTCTATTGCAAAAACGTGCAGTTCGTATCATTGTGGGAGTTCCAAGGTGCGTTCATTCTGGGCCACTATTTACTGACTTAAAGCTACTTAAACTAGAGCAGATTCGAACATTACAAATTGGCCTATTTATGTACCGTTATGAACATGGTTTACTTCCAGCATGTTTTAAGGGATTTTTTCATCTAGGATCCGATGTTCATACTCACTACACCAGAAACTTTAACTCTTATCGCCCCATATATGCACACACCAATACTCGCTTATTTTCCATAAAATCTATTGGCTCCACAACCTGGAACATGCTTCCCTCTCACATACGTTGTGCCCCGCACCTACGGCACTTTAAAAAAATGCTGCATGCCTTCCTTATTAATGGAAATTAGCTATAACCTACCCTGCCGGATATTTTTTTCACTGTTAGTTAAGGTTTTCGTTTTTTTCTTTATTTTCATAGTGTTTTGAATTGTGTTAATCATGTACTGTGTACTATGTACTTTACTGTTTGCATTGCTGTATGCAACTTGATGTTACACTGTTAATCAAGGATTTAGCTATTACTAATTCAGATTTCTGAAATGTTGTTTTTAGGTGTCCCTAGTTAGCGGGATCTTGATCCCTTTTGGGACTCCTCTTGCAGCCAATCCTGATATTTTATGTTCAACTATTATGTGGTTTTATTTGACATGGCTTCAATAAAGAGTTTGATTTGATTTGATTTGATTTGATAACAGAGCTCGACAGTGACAGTATGCATCTGAACTTTGTAATGAGGGTCAGGACCGTTTTTTGCTGTGAGACGCTCTTTATACATGGCCAAATACGGTACAATGATTATTTAAAATTAAAACTGTTAATTTAAAAATCTTTTAAAGCCGTATGCGAGTTTCGTGACTATTTACATAAAATAGTTTAAACATTGTAAAGCAGTTGTCATTTTGTAAAGACTAAAGAGGTAAAAGATAGAAAAAGAATATTCGTTATTGAAACCGATTGCATAGGCTACCGCATTTTGTGTAGGCCTACAAAAACTTAGGCGCTGTGTCTAGGGTCTACGAACCTTTCAGCGGCCTAAGAAAATCTTCAAATGACATATAGAGAAAAAGCAAGTCTGTTGATTGAATTGGACGCGAAAATGTAAAAGGAAATTTCAAATTCTAAGCTTAATTTAAAAAATTTTTAATTGTAGGCTACTGGAACAGTTTAGCTAATCTAAACTGAGATTTCTATAGCGCCGTAATAAATGTAAAAGGTCGTTTCACATGAAATCATGGACAGAGTTGTAACGGGTCCCCTACCTCTATAAGGGGAGCTTAGAGTTGGATCTTACTCACGTTACTTTATTATCTCTTTATGGCGAAGGTAGCAATGCATGTAAGGCCTAACATTATAGTAGAATTCAATGAAGACAGTCTTGAGTTTTGAATATTAATTAGTTCAACAAATGTTTGATTTAAATACAATTATATTATAATGTTAATGCTATATTTACCTATTCTAGAAGACTAGTAATTCATTAGTTCATAGGCTACAAACCTTACCTAGAACCAGCATCATTGACTACTTAAGATTATGTTTTATAAGACCCTAAGCTAACCTCCCCAAACAACTCTTTGATGATGAAAAGTTATGATATTCACTTGAACTGGCGCTCGTCGTATAGTTACGGAAGAGCGTCGTTGATCTCCTTCTCGGCTGATTTGGCTTTCTTCAGGCTGACGAAGTTCTTTTCGATATTTCTTCTTCTTGTGGCCATTCTGCTCGAAGTGATTCTTCCTGTTGTGATCGGCGCTTCTCACAGTTTATCTTCTGGCTAGATCTTGATGGTGATTGCGTGGCGAATCAAACACCCAAAGTCAGAGTTCGTATAACTCGCAAACGAAAACGTTCTACGTTGGAATTATAATCGCACTGTTGATACGATACTGACGCTAACTATCAATCCCAGTCGATCGCAAGTTGAAACGACGTGACTTTCGATAGTCCACTTAAGTTCCCAACGTTCACTACACTATAACTCAACGGAGTGTGTCAGCGGACACCTCCTACATTACTCCCTCCACTGATCGTCTTTCGATTAACAAATCACCAAAACTTGTTATCCGATCAGGAGTTTGTTTGATGAACTGCCTCGTACGACTACCGAAGCCATTCGCAGTCAACAACAACACTGACTTGAATCTGCCTTCCTGGCGTGAAGGCGCCAAACCGCGGTTCATTTGGCAGACGACATTTCTCAACCGTCCGTATTTTAATTCAACCAATCACGTCTCGACAGCATCGTCACTGATTAACCCAGCACCACTGGTTATCCCCGAAGCCTAGCTAAATATTATTATTATCGCTGGTTCTGACGCTGGTTCTATTAATTAAATGAATAATTAATCCTATACACTACAACATCCTAACAATTACTGTAGCCTTGCTCCTTAACTGTACATGCATATATATAAGAGCGGGTATCTACAGCACTTAGTAATATGATTTGTGTGGGGTTTCAAGGACATTCGTTACATAAGCCCCCACAAAATAAAATTTGGACACAAATTTTTAATATTCAATGTCCTATATAACTACACAGAAATCTTATCATTACTTAAAGACTACCTATCGACTTACTCATCTAATAACCTTTACTTATTCTAATAATCTTCTATATCTTATCCTATACATTATACCTTAGACTAGTATAAACATCTATTCTACTATTAATCAATACTAACTTAAGAAATTGCTTTAACCATCACCTTAATACTTTACCTTATAATTCTTTACTTACTTACTAATTTAGTAAGATAATATTCATCATTACATCCATCTATTTTTACTCTAATCCTCTGCTCAAGTATTCTGCTACAACGTTTTCATGTTCATTTACACTAGTTTTACAAGGCACATCTATAAGAGTATCTCTAAACTCCTCTACTAAACTCAACAATTCCTTTCTCTACTTACACTCAACTCAGGATTTATCTCTACATCCTAATATGACCCCTTTTGCTCATTAATGGTCATCTTACCATTCTTTTATTTGCATTTGCCAGTACGATCTGGCATCAAGTAAGGTCTTTACTATTTACAACACCAAATTACTAACCCCAATTGACCTCTACAGAGTCCTACACCCTGCGTATACAGAATATTAATCTATAACTCAATCAACAAATTAAGTAACTAACTATTTAACCTGCCTTATAATCTAAACTCCGTTCTCAGATATACTTAATTATCAACAACATCGAATCGACATATTCGATTATCACCTTAATCGTCTTCGTACCCTCTTTCAAATGTAGAGTTCTGTGATCCTCCTCGGTTCTCATTAAACCTCTTTCTCCATTTCCAATCAGGTACATAACCATCTCTCACTCTAACTTCTCTCTCAAATCCATTAGAATTCCTCTTTAGGTTCATCCACCTTCTTCTCTTCAACGACTCCTCTTCCATCCTCTTCTCACTACCAACTTCGTTACTTCCTCCTGCTGTATCTACTGTTGAATAAGTTCCATTAGCCGGCCTCCGCCAGTCTAAGTATTCTCCTTTAAACTCTCTTCGATCTCCTCTGCAATTGGTTACACAAGATCTGCCACTATCTTGTTTCCAATACTTCTTATTCACTCTACTTTCGACTCCGTTCCTTCCTTTCTTACACCAACCAGGTTCACATTTATTCAGATAGTCTCCTCTGTACCTCACTTCATCATTGTGTCTGACTCTGCTCGTCTGACGATTCCTCCAATCGGATGTATAAGGTCTTCGATAACCTTTCCCACAACCGATCTTTTCACTTCTATCTCCTTCACTTCTCCTTTCATTCGAATATGACTCGGGATTACTTTTCCCGTTACTAGTTTCCTTTTGTTTGACGCTAAGTAATTTATTTGGAATCACTTTTAAATCAGCTGAGACTGACACTTTCAAGGGTTGTTCTGTTCGAACCCGTTCCTCAATTTGTGCGCATGTGTTGCAACCTGTTATCTTTTCTGTCTCAGATTCAACTATCAACACACCGCCATTTTTATTTGCCGCGCTATTCTGTAGGCGTCCTCCAATTACATCATCACTCCTATCCTTCCCATCGAGACATTGCTTGTCTACTTGTGGATTATTTTTCATGCACGGAACACATCTATTCACATCGCTAACAACATCACTAGCTATAGTTTTCACTATTCCACTAATCTCAGTACCTTCTGTCCTAGATTCCTGTCTAGTCCAATTACACAGTTTAGGCCCAATTATTAAGTCTGTCACTAGACTATCAACAACAATGGCCTCTGTTTCTCCTGTGAAACATTCACCTTCAATCTTTATTTTAGCTACAGGATACTTCTGTTTCGTTCCATTTGTGAAAACACAGGTTCTATTTTTCCCCATGTACTGATCTGGATTCACCAAATTAGTTTTCACTGCGACTCCTGTAGCTCCTGTATCATATAAGCACGCAGCTCTGCGTTCATTGACCATCATGGTCCTAGTGAACTCGTTTTCACTACAAGCCTCTTCGCTATCACTCAGTTCCGATTTTATGGCACAATACAATATTGCCATCTCCTTGTCCTCCTCTTCTTCTTCGCATCTCATCATTGCTACCTGATGCGTTCTCATCTGTCTATCGCCCTTATCGCATTGAGCTATTCTATGTTTTGTAGACCCGCACCGGAAACAGCCTGTTTGTCTATTTTCTCCAAAATTTCCTTCTTTCTTATTCTCGTTGAAGTTCCAACCACTTCTGAACGGGTTTCTGTCTTTATATTCGCGCTGCTCCTTGCTTCTCTCCAGTTTTCCAATCTGGCTATTCTTCCCTTTATGTTCGAACTCTCTGCCATGATACTTATTATCTTTATCCTTGTTCTTGCTACTGTGTACCCATTTTCTTTCATCTGATTCACGGGCATCGAGAAAATTCTGGGCCTGCTTTAGCATCTCACTAAGCTCCAACTTCCCTTTTTCTTTCAAGAACTTTCTCATCTCATTGTCACAATTGATGAAAAACTGATCCCTCAGAATAAGAGTTTCTAATCCTTCATATCCTTCACCAATTTCTGCCATCTGTAACCATTGTCTAAGATACCTCCTAAGTCGTTCAACATACTGTGAAACCGTTTCATCTTCATCTCGAGAAGACTTCTTAAATTTCTTCCGATATCCACCCTCAGTCAGCTTAAATCTCCTGAGTAATTCATCTTTCAACTTCTCATAATTTTGGGCATCCTCTGCTTCCATTCGCTGGTACACTTCCAGGGCTTTACCTTCAAGAAATCGAGCAAGTGTCAACGCCCACATATCCTCTGCTACATTATACGCAGTGCATGTTCTCTCAAACCTTAAGAGATAGGCGTCTAAACAATCCTTATCTTCTTTAAATACTGGCATTTTTATGTTTTTAGCATTATTATTAATTCGTCCAGTATTATTCCAATCTCCTCCGTTCCCAAATACGTCATCTCTGTTTCTTTGCTGAGCATCGTGCTCCGTCCTCAATTCTAATTCTCTTAGCTTTATCTGTTTCTGGTTCTCCATTTCTAACAGCTTCAGTTCATCCTGACGCTTTTGTTCCTCAACTTGATCTAATCTTTTCCTTTCTTCAAGTTCTTCTAAACGCCTCTTCTCTTCTCTATCCAGCCGCTTAGCCTCAAGCTCTTCTGTATGCCGCTTCTCTTCAAGCTCTTCCGAACGCTTCCTAGCTTCCAGCTCTTCTGTACGCCGCTTCTCTTCAAGCTCTTCCGAACGCTTCCTAGCTTCCAGCTCTTCTGTACGCCGCTTCTCTTCAAGCTCTTCCGTACGCCTCTTAGCTTCCCTATCAAGCTCCTCCAAACGTCGCTTCTCTTCTTTGGCTTCTGCTTGCCTTTCTTTTACAAACTCCCTGAGTTCACTATTTTCGAAACCCAGTTCCTGTCCAATTTTCATCCATTTCTGATATTCTGCGGACATCTTGCGTTATTTTCACTATAGGCACTGCTGGCGCTATATGAAAAATCTCAGCCTTGCGCTGATAAATTTTCTAAAGGCTATAAATAGTTGTATAACCTTGACCCAACCTCGTTTTCACCGCTAATTACCTATAGCGTTCAACACTCTCAGTATGCAGTTGACCTGACCTCACCGAACTGACGTAACTAACACGTCGTGACTACTAATAAGCTGATCAGACGACAACAAAAAATTGCAAATGGCTGCCAAGTAAGTTCAATTAGATTTCAATCTCAAAATTAATATAAGCTCGTGTCTATCTATCTGTATAATTCTATCCCGGACGAGCCCCCACTCATGTAACGGGTCCCCTACCTCTATAAGGGGAGCTTAGAGTTGGATCTTACTCACGTTACTTTATTATCTCTTTATGGCGAAGGTAGCAATGCATGTAAGGCCTAACATTATAGTAGAATTCAATGAAGACAGTCTTGAGTTTTGAATATTAAT
Source organism: Aporrectodea caliginosa (assembly GCA_020284085.1). NCBI lineage: Eukaryota > Metazoa > Annelida > Clitellata > Crassiclitellata > Lumbricidae > Aporrectodea > Aporrectodea caliginosa. The sequence continues at coordinate 278,271 of JACEVL010000421.1, read as the reverse complement.
TAGTTCAACAAATGTTTGATTTAAATACAATTATATTATAATGTTAATGCTATATTTACCTATTCTAGAAGACTAGTAATTCATTAGTTCATAGGCTACAAACCTTACCTAGAACCAGCATCATTGACTACTTAAGATTATGTTTTATAAGACCCTAAGCTAACCTCCCCAAACAACTCTTTGATGATGAAAAGTTATGATATTCACTTGAACTGGCGCTCGTCGTATAGTTACGGAAGAGCGTCGTTGATCTCCTTCTCGGCTGATTTGGCTTTCTTCAGGCTGACGAAGTTCTTTTCGATATTTCTTCTTCTTGTGGCCATTCTGCTCGAAGTGATTCTTCCTGTTGTGATCGGCGCTTCTCACAGTTTATCTTCTGGCTAGATCTTGATGGTGATTGCGTGGCGAATCAAACACCCAAAGTCAGAGTTCGTATAACTCGCAAACGAAAACGTTCTACGTTGGAATTATAATCGCACTGTTGATACGATACTGACGCTAACTATCAATCCCAGTCGATCGCAAGTTGAAACGACGTGACTTTCGATAGTCCACTTAAGTTCCCAACGTTCACTACACTATAACTCAACGGAGTGTGTCAGCGGACACCTCCTACATTACTCCCTCCACTGATCGTCTTTCGATTAACAAATCACCAAAACTTGTTATCCGATCAGGAGTTTGTTTGATGAACTGCCTCGTACGACTACCGAAGCCATTCGCAGTCAACAACAACACTGACTTGATTCTGCCTTCCTGGCGTGAAGGCGCCAAACCGCGGTTCATTTGGCAGACGACATTTCTCAACCGTCCGTATTTTAATTCAACCAATCACGTCTCGACAGCATCGTCACTGATTAACCCAGCACCACTGGTTATCCCCGAAGCCTAGCTAAATATTATTATTATCGCTGGTTCTGACGCTGGTTCTATTAATTAAATGAATAATTAATCCTATACACTACAACATCCTAACAATTACTGTAGCCTTACTCCTTAACTGTACATGCATATATATAAGAGCGGGTATCTACAGCACTTAGTAATATGATTTGTGTGGGGTTTCAAGGACATTCGTTACAAGAGTCATAATTTTTTGGAATCGTAGACAAAATTTAAACTTTACAACAAGAGAAACCGGTATTCATACATGAAGAACCACACAACATACTTTTTATTATTAAGCTTTCAGACATGTAAAAATTCGATTACGTTAAAAGAGTGAACACGTCTTTTTAGCCATAGAAATTGGCCCATTTGAATTGTTCAATAATCAATTCTGAAGAAAGAGTCTTTCTTCAGAATTGATTATTGAATATGATCGTATTTGCAGTCTTTCTGAAAGACTGCAAATACGATCATATTAAACTGAATCAATACTTCACATACTGTCGCACATTATCTGCATTTAACTATTATAATTAATGCAATACAACTTAAGCAAATAATACGAGTTAATATAATTTCATACAAACTGTAGGCCTACGGGTGCAAGTAAAACACTCACCTCATGTCAGTCAATAAAATGCATGAGTGGTAACTAAAAGGCTGGACGCTTGAGTAAATAAATGTCTTATTCAGTGCCCTGTTAAATGCAAAGTTTTAAATTTAGTTATTTGTGCATGACGATCAAACTGTCCGAATCTCATTATTTCCTGACGCACAAAACTTTTAATGATAGGCTATTTTGCTATGTAGGCTAATTATTCACTCGCAAATGTGAAAATGAATGTTCGCCTTTTTCTATAGCGACCGAATAACGTCCTCGACCCATCTCATTTTTCAGTTAAATTTAAATCTCTTAAATAAGCCAATGTGTTTGTCAATTGCAAATCTGTAACCATTTGCTCCAAAACCAATGTGCTATCTTACAGATGGGCCATATAAAATTTTATCTGTTGCTTCTGTGAACATTCGAAATTGTACGAAACATTTAATTAATTAATTCATTCAGAGCATTTTATAGCCCCTTCAAGAAGCTACTCTGGAGCGCTCGCGGCCCTACCTCGACTAAAGATAACTACTGGAGGAACTTGTAGAACCCTGCCGGATGGCTCACAAGCAAAGAGCGAAAGTTAAGCGGGAGGTCATTCCAGATGGAAGGTCCCACAGCCGAAAAAAACATGGCGCTGCCTAATAGCCTAGCAAGCTCGTGGAACTAGGAGTTCACCTCTCGTCCCAGAGCGAAGAGCCCAATGCGCTGCAACATCGGACACTGGGCGTCAAAGATCGCGCAAGCTATGACCGATCAATTCTTTAACTGTTTGTTTATTTGATTTTATTTATTTTTATTAACTTTCTCTCGTGTAAATGGCTTCGGTATGTCAGCAATTGATTTCAATTAAACGGATATATTTATATCCGCTGAGACACAGGCATATATATGCAGAGACAGGGACGAATTCAGAAAGCCGTCCAATAAGCCGAGCAGCCGAGCGTAGAACTCGATCTAGTCGCCCAGTACCCCCAAGGGGTAGGCCAGCAAGTAGTGTGCAACTGTACAGTGGTCAATTCGATGTAACGATGGCGTGAACAAGGACCACGACTGCATCGTGAGAGAAAGAGACCACTCGAAGCTGACGATTCCCTAACATGGACAATATCCAGTCATTAGAGTTAAAACGCGTTTTACTCTAGCCGACTATCGATGAAGAATCTTGTAAGTTGTTACTAGCTGCGTTATGACAGCTAGAGTTGATCAATAAACGAAAATACAATTATTACAGTTACTTCTTACAGTAAAATTATACAGGAATACTCGGCAAAACCGAAAACCGACCCCATTGCGCTTACAGACGGCACAGATTATGTTGGACTTCTTATCATTTTCTTATGACTTTGTCCATTTGTCAAATATTGTTCTAATAGGTGCAAGTTGTTTAGGATATTGACGTTCTCTTCCGTGCACCGCATCGTCAAATCTATCCGGACTTTACCCCCGGCCCATTACCCCCTGCCATTACCCCTGCCATTACCGGGAAGGGAGGTGTCGCGTGAGGAAGTCGACGACAACGACGAAAGGGCATCATCATCATGATAATGTCGTCGTCGTCGAGATGGAACAATGACGGACGAAAGCCAGTCCTCACTGAGCCAGCAACAACGACAACACTCGAACGAGGTGTAACGAGACACCATTCGGGCAGCAGGCGAGCGGTGAAAGTGACACGAGTCATGGCATTCATAAGACGCCGGGGGGGTGCATACCTCCGACGATGAAGCAGCTCGGCAGGCGAGCGATTAAAGTGACACGCGGCAAAGTGACACGAGGTGACGTTAATGAGGCGTGGGGAGGGCAGAACTCGGGACGCTGCAAAGCGAGACTTATAGAGGGTATAGGGCTGAGAGGGTTTACTCTTACTCTTACTTTGACTTCGGACTTGGAGCGGAGGTGGCTGAGAGCTGGGCAGAGCTATCGAGCGAAGCAGCATCCGAGGGAGTAGAGTCCGTCAGATTCAGAGACTGACGAAGGAACGATCTGGGGAGGAGGCCGTGCGAGGCAGGTAGTGAGATAGTCGGTAGTAAGATCGAACTAGGGGCTACTTAGAAGTTCCGTGAAGTTAACGTACGCCTTTGTGGTTTAATTAAATTCTTATCTAAATCAAACACAGTTCGTCGTGAGTCTTCTTTAGAAAGTTAGGCACGCTTTATCAATAGGTGCAATTAAAAGAACAAGTGAGAAGAAGGTCGACCTCGCCACTCGGTAAACATACGACAGGCGACCTTCAATCACGACATTGGCGCAGTCGACAGGATTTCAATCGAGGACGTCACGACCAGCAGCGGAACCAGGAACGGAAGAACCTCAACAGATCGGGACCAGCGGCGAATACAACCCCTCGCAACTGGAGAAGACGAGTGCCGGAATCCGAGGACGAAGGACTCGAACGGACCGACAGCAACAGGCAAGGACGAGGAACAAGAGTGCCAGCGGACGACCGGCCATCGCTAGCAACGACGGACGGGAGTGGCAACGGAGGACAGCGGATCAACCAAGATATCAAAAGACGGAGCACGCTCGACGTACACAGAGGGTAAGTCCTTACTGGTAGTCGTGGAAATCTGTGAGATTGCGGTTGAGGTCTGGATAAGGATTGGCGTGCGAATAGCCGAGGCTTTGCGTAGCTCCTTTTTCTTATTGCTGTTCTTGTTGTGTGCGTGGTAGGATTGTTGTTGCATGTATGGTAGAATTTTAGGACATTGTTTTCTTTGATTTCTGACCATCGGTGACTCTCCTCTTACTTACTTATCGTTTTCTATTAGTGAGCGGACTGTTAGAAGATGGATAAGTTGTCGGTTGGGAAAAGAGTGAAGGTGCAGAATATGCCCCATCACAGGCTAGTCGCTTATCTAATAAAGATGGGACTAGGAGAGGAGGAATTGGATTCCATGAGTATGGACCAACTCCGAGAGGCAAGTGCCGAAATAATCGTTTCTGGACGGGAGACCCCGCCAGAAATAAGTGAGGAAGGAAGTACGGGTAGTGTAGAAAGTAGCGTTAGCGCGGCAGTACAACTGCAGCTGATCGAATTAAAACGATTAAGATACGAGAGAGAGGAAGCAGAGAGAGCGGAGAGAAGAAAAGAGGAGAAAGAAGAGAAGCGGAGGAGAGAAGAAAGAAAAGGAGGAAGCTGAGAGGCTGAGGCTTCTTGACGAACAGCGGCGGAGAGAAGAAAAGGAGGAAGCTGAGAGGCTGAGGCTTCTTGACGAGCAGCGGCGGAGAGAAGAAAAGGAGGAAGCTGAGAGGCTGAGGCTTCTTGACGAGCAGCGGCGGAGAGAAGAAAAGGAGGAGGCCGAGCAGCGGCGGAGAGAAGAAAAGGAGGAAGCTGAGAGGCTGAGGCTTCTTGACGAGCAGGAGGCCGAAAGCGGAGAGAAGAAAAGGAGGAAGCTGAGAGGCTGAGGCTTCTTGAGGAGAAGCGGAGGAGAGAAGAAAAGGAGGAGGCTGAGAAGCTGAGGCTCCTTGAGGAGAAGCGGAGGAGAGAAGAAAAGGAGGAAGCGGAGAAGACAGAGAAGGAAATCCGAGAGGCAAGGGAAGCAGAGAGAAGAGACAGGGATGAACGGGATTATGGTTTAAGACATTCGATCGTAGGACGGATGAAAACCTATAGTGAAAGTTTGCGGGGACTCCTACCCAAATTCCCAAACGACCATGCGCAAATCCCTGGGTTTTTCGTGCACTGCGAAAGACTGTTCGACTCTTGTGCTGTCCCAGCCGACCTTCGCAGTAGATTACTATTGACCTGTCTAGACACCCAGGCCAAATCACTAACGGCCAGACTCACACAGGAGGAACTCGATAATTATGGTAGTCTAAAAACCTTCTTATTAAGAGAGTTCAAGGTGAGCGCAGTCTCTTTGAGAGAGCGATTTATGAACGCCAAAAAGGCGCCAGATGAATCGTATACTACATTAGCTTCGAGATTACATAACCTACTCTCGTACTATTTGCAAGATCGCCAGGCATTGACTTTTGATGATGTTACGAGCCTTTTGATCGCTGATAAGATGAAGGAAATGTTGCCTAGAGGATGTCTGAACTTCATCCTCAGTCAAGAACATCAGACGTGGTTAGGGCATAGAGATTTGGCTACAGCAGCCGACACTTACACCGCCACACACCCCTGGGAAAACGACTATGTGAGACATGGTCCAGGCACAGGTAAGACGGAGTCACGCTACGCGAAAGCGCCAGCGCCTCCACAGACGACAGCTAAACAAACGGACAAGTGGACTGACAGACAGGGAGGGACACAGACAAATAACAGGACTGACGGACGTCCCACCCCCGAAGAGATTAGGAGACGAGGCCTTTGCTTTCTGTGCTTATCTCCAGATCACAGGGCCAACATGTGTACGAAGAGTAAACAGAGCAAAGGCAAACAGGTGAATGCGTGCGCAGTTCAACCAACCGTGTCCAATGCAGTAGACAGACAGGGAGGTAGACAAAGCGGGGCGCAACAAGACGGACTGCCTCTGGCCCAGGAGTTAAACCGGCACGCATGGCCGGCAAGTCCGGAATGCATTGACGTGGAGGAGACGTATGTGAGGGAGTACATGGAGGTGTACATCCCAGGACTCCCAGTCACATCAGCCTTGATCGATAGCGGTGCCGAATATAATTGCGCACGTGCTGATCTAATCAGGCCGCTCAACCTACCTGTAGTTAAACAAATAGAGGTGAAGGGTCTGAATGGACGACCCATGATTGTGGACGTGGTGCGGCTGAGACTAAAGGGGTCTCAGGCCGACGAGAACGGGGAAGGGGAGGTAAACTACGCCCCCGATGTGCGGATATGGGCGGCGCTCATCAAAGACCTTAATGAACCGCTAATTATCACGCCCACCACAGCCGACTTGCTGCGCGAGACAGCACTGTACTCGAGGCACGCGGTAAACGCACCTGAAATAGCTCAAATTTCAGAAGTGCAAGCGGCCGCAAGTACAGAGACAGGGGAGGAAGAAGAGGGAGGGGAGGAGGTAGAGGGACTGCGGTCACTGATAGGAGAAGGCTTCTTCACTGTCGCCCAAGTGAACAGTGATAGCACAATAGGAACCAGTCCCGGAGAGACGGAGGCCGAAGAGCAATTCTTCAATCCAGAGATACCACCCCCACCCAGAGAAGAGGCCAAAGTAAGCAGAAACAGGCTGGCGGCCGAACAAGCACAATGTTCGACCTTAGCACCATTCTTGGCCCATGGGAAGAACGAGGCAAAGAACTTCTTCGTGGAAGATAATTTGCTCTTCCATAAAGACAAAATAGCCGGACATTCGGTGAAGCAACTTTGCTTGCCCAAGGAGAGAATAGACAAAGTCTTAAGCTTAGCCCATGACGCTGCGTTCGCAGGTCATATGGCGCTGAAAACGACTAAGGACCGAATTAAGCTGAATTTCTGGTTTCCCAACATGGAGAACATAGTGAAGGAGTATTGCGAATCATGTGACATATGCCAAAGGCACGCGCCGCTGCGAATAGCGCAGCGTGTCCCCATAACTCCTATCCCTCGCAACGACGAGACCAGATTCGGTTGTTTGGTGGCCGATTGTATTGGGCCCATAGTAACAAACGTGGACCCTACAAGCCCAAAACCAGAGTACAATTACGCTCTCGTTGCGGTCGACCAATTTTCAAGATGGCCGATGGCCTATCCTCTAAAGGCATTGACGGCAAAAGCGACATGTGATGCCTATATGCAAATCTTCACGACCTTTGGCTTTCCAAAAACCATTCGGTCGGATAATGGGTCGAATTTTAACAGTAAATTGACCCAAGAGTTTCTACGGCGGATGGGATGTTCACCACGCTTCGGGCCAGTCGCACATCCCGAGTCACAAGGTCTAGTGGAGCGCTGTAATGCAACACTGAAGACCATGATCCATAAATTGGCGGAAGACAACCCGAAGGGGTGGCACAAACTGCTGCCTTATGTGCTATGGAGCCTAAGGGAACGTCCATCTGCAACCACCCACGTGAGTCCCTACACCCTGGTATACGGTACACTACCCAAGGGGCCACTATCTGTCCTTTCTGAGGAATGGGCAGGGGAGCGGGATGCCCCATTAGATCTGGGCGCAGGTGCCGCAGCCTATTTGGACCAATTAAGAGACAACCTCGAAATGTCCAAATTGTATGCTGAGTATTACTCAGACATCGAGCAGCAGCGCTATGCTACTCATTACAACCTGAGAAGCATGGACAGGCGGTACGAGGTGGGGGATAAAGTCATCATCCAGTCACCGGAGGCACGGGGGGCGAAGAAAGACGGACAATGGCAAGGGCCGGCCGTCATCACCCAGGTAAAATCACCCTACACATACATCGTGGAGAGGGAGGGTAAGAGCCGCCTATTACATGCGAATCGAATTCGCAAATACAATGAAAGAATACAACAAGCGTTGGTCAACAATTGTTCGATTCTATTCGAGAAGGACGAAGACTTTGGTCACGTGGAAGCGGTGGGTAGCTTCGACACTAGCCCGTCACGGCCCAGTGCACAAGTAGACCCTAACGCCGTTGCACACTTAACAGTACCCGAACGGAAACAGCTGTTTAATCTGTTAGACAGGTTTCCAGACGTCTTTTCAGACAAACCAGGTTTCTGTCCCATTCTAGAGCACACAATCACAGTTAATACGGATTTCAGGCCGAAGAGTCTGCGAGCCTACAAGGTGCCGGAATTGCTCAAACCGGAAGTGGAGAAGCAGATCCGTGAACTTTTGGCCCTAGGCATCATCATTCCCTCTCACAGTGAAATGTCTAGTCCCGTCGTGTGCATTGTGAAGAAGGGAGGTCAAGGCGGTCTAAGACTAGCCATTGACTATAGATATGTAAATAAGTTCTCGGCGGGTGATGCATATCCCACCCCCGACATCCAGGAAGTATTACAGAAAGTAGGAAGTGCAAACTTCATATCCTGCTTTGACGCCCGTCAAGGCTATTACCAAATTGGGCTCCACAAGGACTCTCGCTGGTTATCCGCTTTTGTCTGCGACGCTGGCCTATTCGAGTTTGTACGGTTGCCCTTTGGTTTGAAATCGGCCTCAAATTCATTCATTCGGTGCATGTCGAAGATCCTCCACCCCATTCGTGACTTCACTGAGACGTTCGTGGACGACATGGCAGTGCATTCGATGACGTGGCCGGAGCACATGAAACACCTCGAGAAATATCTGACGACTATTCAACAGTCGGGTCTAACCCTGAATATTAAAAAGAGTTCTTTTGCTAGACAACAAACAACGTTTGTTGGCCACCTAATCGGATCAGGGAGCATTAAGCCAGACCCTCTAAAAGTCGCAGGTCTGGGGAAAATCAGTCGACCCGAATCCAAAAAGGACATACGTAGAATAATGGGATTCTTCAGCTATTTTCGGAACTTCATCCCTAATTTAGCTGAGACAGCCAAAATCCTCACTGACTTGACCCAGAAATCAGTGCCCGCGAAGATACCCTGGCGAATCGAACACCAAAATGCACTAGATAAACTTACGCACGATTTGAACAACGCCGTATGTTTGCAGACAATCGACTACAGTAAAGAGTTCGGTCTGTCAACTGATGCTTCAGACAAAGCAGTCGGTTGCTGCTTGTTCCAAGTGCAAGAGGACGGAACAGAACGTCCTATATGTTTCGCGAGTTCTAAACTAGACGATACTCAAGCGCGTTGGTCCACTGTAGAACGTGAAGCGTATGCCGTGATCTTTGCATTGAAGAGATTTAGGAATTGGATTTTTATGTCAAGGACCACCCTCTATTCTGATCACAACCCCTTGACTTTCCTAACTGCTTCTACGCCTACAAGTGCTAAACTTGCGAGGTGGGCTTTAGCCCTCCAGGACTTCGATATCTCTTTCAAATATCGACCTGGATCCTTGAATATTCCCGCTGATCTTTTGTCCAGACTATGATTGAGGAGCAGGCGGACTACCATGTAGGGCACCGCAATAGCTGTAAATATTAGTTTCTAACTGTGCTGTTATTTTTGTATTTTCACGGGAACAACGCGGTCACGGTCTGGAGGAAAACCGACGGAGGGAACGACATCATTCTCAGCCGGGAGGCGAACCAATGACTGGCTTTGTCCTCCCCCGGGAAGGGAGGTGTCGCGTGAGGAAGTCGACGACAACGACGAAAGGGCATCATCATCATGATAATGTCGTCGTCGTCGGCCGAGATGGAACAATGACGGACGAAAGCCAGTCCTCACTGAGCCAGCAACAACGACACCACTCGAACGAGGTGTAACGAGACACCATTCGGCAGCAGCGAGGCGAGCGGTGTGCAAGTGACACGAGTCATGGCATTCATAAGACGCCGGGGGGTGCATGCCTCCGACGATGAAGCGGCTCGGCAGGCGAGCGATTAAAGTGACACGCGGCAAAGTGACACGAGGTGACGTTAATGAGGCGTGGGGAGGGCAGAACTCTGGACGCTGCAAAGCGATACTTATAGAGGGTATAGGACTGAGAGGGTTTACTCTTACTCTTACTTTGACTTCGGACTTGGAGAGAGGTTGCTGAGAGCTGGGCAGAGCTATCGAGCGAAGCAGCATCCGAGGGAGTAGGGTCCGTCAGATTCAGAGACTGACGAAGGAACGATCTGGGGAGGAGGCCGTGCGAGGCAGGTAGTGAGATAGTCGGTAGTAAGATCGAACTAGGGGCTACTTAGAAGTTCCGTGAAGTTAACGTACGCCTTTGTGGTTTAATTAAATTCTTATCTAAATCAAACAAAGTTCGTCGTGAGTCTTCTTTAGAAAGTTAGGCACGCTTTATCAATAGGTGCAATTAAAAGAACAAGTGAGAAGAAGGTCGACCTCGCCACTCGGTAAACATACGACAGGCGACCTTCAATCACGACAATTCTCCCCTGAGATTACCCCCCCGCCATTACCCCCCGTATGTGTACATTTGATTGAGCTGCAAATCTCAGATTTCGCGCGGAACTAGTGTTAATTAATTGGCACTTAGCGCCTATTGACACTTAGAACCAGTAATATAATTATTATATATATTATTATATAATAATTATTGTAATTAATCAATAACAATATAATTAATTATTATAAAATTATATAATATTAATATATATTATTATTAATATAATTATATAAATACCTATGTACATGTGTATATATTATATTATATATATATATTTAATAATTATATATTATATAATAATAATATAATTATAACAATTAATATAATATATTAATATTATATATTATACATATAATTATAATAAATAATTAATATATTTATTAGTGATATTAATTATTATTACATATTATATATTATTTTAATAATTATATTACTATATTAATTATTAAATATTATTATAATTCATTATATTATAGTTATAATTAATAATTATAATTAACAATTATAATTATTAATTATAATATTATATATTAATAATTATAATTATAGTTATGATATATTATTATACGGGATAGGGGTAATGGCGGGGGGAATGTCCTACGGGGGTAATGGTCGGGGGGTAATGGCAGGGGGTAATGGCAGGGGGGTAATGGGCCGGGGGTAAAGTCCTAGACCCGTCAAATCTAAGGGCATTTGATATTTTCTGGAACCGATTTTTAGTCATGCTGTCGCTGAAAAAATTGTCTAAACTCTACAACTGCTGCACTGCTTCATTTCTTGACTTGTCAGAAATATCACTCCATGTTTCACCATAGATGGCACTGTCTTCCTTTATCAGCTTCAGTTTCTTTTAGAATCGGATTCCTCACAACTAGGCTAGTTGGAAACCTGTTAGCGAATTGTCAAAATTTTTGGTAATAAAATAATATACTAAGTAAACAATAATATCATAATAGTTTATCTTCGTTAAAAATACTTTTAAAATAAATGTTAACTCAATAAAATAACCAACTACAATTTTGTTCTTTTACATAATGTCAGAATTCAGTTTACACTGGGGTCAAAAACGACCCCACTGGTACTCAGTGTATGAATGGAATACCTGCGCCATCTGGTGATAGAAAATGTAAAATAACACTTGGAATTTTTTACAAACCCGGAATACCTATAAAGTCATAAACTTTTGTTGAGATATCTCTTATGGGGGTGAGCAGCACTAATGGAAACTACCTCTGGGTCATTTTTGACCCCAGTGGTACTCGCAGGGTTAAAATCATTGCCGATTTCTCCTATTATAGGAGAAGGTACCGTACAGATCAAAATAAAACTATTATTTTGTCTGGAGGCATCATTCTGATCTGCACTTCAAACTCAGAACCATGGTTAGGTTGGTTGGTTAATATTTATCTCCTCTTTGTTCGTCTGACAACCAAACCCCCATTGTTCCATCCAGTCACTCGCTATCCTATACTCGCCCGTTCACGTTCACTTGTGTCAATCCGCTAATTCAACCATCCTCCCCTAACAAAGTCACGTCATTGACATCATCGTTAAGACCGGTCTCATTTGTCATGCATTTAGATAAATAAAATGAGAGAGGGAATGAGGGATGAAAATAGGACTGGAGGTAGGGAGGAATGGCGAGATGAAAGGTTGTATTGAAGAACTGAGAGATGTTGAGGGGAAGAAGAGAGATGGCTGGTTACCTGACCTTATGTGCCGAGGCTGACAATTAATTCGATAATCCTTTTTATTTATCTAAATGTATGCTGTTTCACTTTATTTTAAGACCTTCTTCATCATTTAGAAAAGACGCTCCTATCCAGGCATTCGCGAGCACAATATATTTATTTATAATCTTTACTATATTTATATTTATGTAAATAATAATGCTTACTGTATTTTTTTCAGCTAGAATTGAATAAACGAAAATATATTGTTATAATAGATACAACACTTACTGATACACACATGCTAACTTGTGTAAATCATTGCGGTGTCGCCACGAAGAGCTGCACTTATCACATGATTCAGCCTTGTGCTGAGGCAGATAAGTAAATAATTGTTAAACTGCAATTTATTTCATTTTCACATGACACATTTAATATAACACCCACATGAAAAGAAAAACCGACTTTAAATGTGACATAAATGCTTTCATTATACAATTGCCTGAAATTAACTTAATTTATTGAGTTACTTATTTAGGCAATAAAGGCGTCATAAACCCAGTCATCCTGAAATTGTGTCAAATTTTATCAAGGAAAAGAAGTTCATCATTAATTTTATTAACTCTCAGATTACCAGAATTTTTTGATACACTTAGTACCAGTGGGGTTAGAAATGACCTCAACACAATTTTTACAATAAATTCTTTGTTTTTTGCATTTTTATATATTGCCATGAAAACAAAAATCAGTAAAGTATTTTTAGGCGTTGAAATGAATGAGCTTTTAATTTAATAGTTACAGATTAAGGTTCAAAGTGTGTTTAGTTATTAGTGTTCTAGTGTTCAACGTTCAAAACTAACAATGACGAAGCTAATAACAACTCCGTGCAAGTGCAACCAGGTTTACGCCTACATGTTGAGAGAAAGTAAGTGCAGAGTCAAGAGTAGTTCCCAGATCACGAACTGTGAGGGAAAATGTTACGTGAGAAAAGAGCAGGGTAAGTTGGGGAAAGTCGATACCCTGAAGTGGTCTACTGCCACCCAACCAAATAAGCTGTGTTTTAAAGATATTTAAGAGTAGGCGATTGGAGACCTACCAAGGAGAGAGGAGATCCATAGTCAGACTCACAGTAGAGACCGCATCGGTTGAATGGGTGTAGATGTAGGTTTGCACATCATCGGCAAATAGTTGGTGCAGAAACCCATGAGACGCCAACAAATGGCAGACATCAGCAGTATAGAGAAGATATATAGCAGTGGACCAAGGACAGAAACTTGGGGCACCCAAAAGGGGCAGGAACGCAAAGAGACTTGAGCGGGCCAAGGACTACACAGTTTGTGCGGTCAGTTAGAAAGAACTAAACCATTCAAGAGGCTGGTCTACAAGGAAAAAGGAAGTGGAGAGGTGCTGCAAGAGAATGAAGTGGCCCACACTCCACAAGTCAAAGGCAGAGCTTACGTCAAAGAGAGCAAGGAGACTCAGGAGAGTAACCTGACCAGTGACCACGGTCAATTGCGCCATAGAAGTCTGACAAAAGTTGAAGCAGGAGAGTCTCTGTGGAGTGATTCCAACGAAAAACCGATGGAATCAATTCATTCACACCCAGATAAGTAGTCATCTGGTTAGCAACAATGCATTCCAGTATTTTAGATAGAAAAGTTACGTTAGCAATGGGGCCATAGTTTGCTGGAAAACTCTGGTCCAGACCGTCGCGCTTCAAAACTGGTAGGAGAACGGAGCGTTTCTGTTAGACGGGTACTGCAGGTACTCACGGATCGAACAGTTGCACAGAACAGTGAGGAAGGGAAGGAGATCGTCAATGATAGTGCATCTTAAATGATATTTGTACAGCCAATATAAACATACCTTAAGCGTTAAGTTGAAATTACAATTAAAATTACCCCAAGCGATGTTGCAATTATAATAATTCTTCTCTGAGTCAGATAAGATTGTAATTTCAGTAGGAATCGTAAACGTAATAGAAAACTCACAAAGCGCTGTCGATGAACGAATCGAGCAGCTGAGCTCTTCGCATCCGTTATAAGTCTAAACACGAACAAACAAATGTGACTGCAGTTTCCTTAGTGGCACTATCTTAGCTTTCTTAGTTGTACGGTTAATTTATTGTGTCTAGTAGGTTATCTTAAATTGTAAAAATTTAAATGAGCAGGAAATACAAGCCACCCATCAGTGTTTCTTAAGTCATCTATACCCGGAAATGTAGCTAAACAAATCGGTCTAAATCTAGTGTAAATAAAGAGAGCTCTGAAGCAGGAAACACAAGGCAATGTTATTTTAGTCCATCTGTTGCAAATCCAATATGTTTGTTGTGGTAATTCATAACTTACTAGTAACAAAGAGATGAGGGCATCCATGACCGATGCTGAACGATGGACCAGAAAGAAATGATGGAAGGGATATTGACTAACTACAAACCAAGCCATTAAGCCTACTGCATACCAGTTGAGCGTCGACCTCATTATGTCTCCAATTGTGTAGAGTATTTTGTAACTGGATGCAGAAACAACGTCGCGAAAGGAACAGCCACGTTACGTTGAACGATGCATAGACCTACTTTTGTCTTAGAAGTCGGACGATCCATAATATTTAAAACAGATGAAGACTTTCTATTTTACTGAATTTTATTCATTTAAAAGTGTGACTTTACTAAATTCGTGCTTCAAAATACAACTTGTAAAGTCGCATCGGTCAAAGCCGATCGAAGCTTACTTATTTGGCACTTGATCCTTTGACTATGCACTGTATGCAGGTCTGTTCAAAGGGCAGTCTGGCTTATCGAAACTAGGCGTACTAGTATGTATCAATGAAATCCTCTTCTGCCAAAATAAACTTTTGCCCTGAAAGGGATTTGAACACTGACCTCTTGTTTGACGCGAGTCATGTACTCACGGTAGCTTCTGTACAATTATTATTATTTCGACAAATGCTTCGGCCCATGACGACACAGTACGACACAAATGGAATTCTTCAAGCAAGCCGCTAGCACGTGAATTTGTACTGTCAAACAAATCCCCGCCAGTAGTTGTTTGACATTTCGCCACACTTGCATCCCTAACCAAACCAGTAATAATGAATGCACTGACTGTACAGTGTCGACGACAGAGAATGAGGGGGGGGGTGAACACATGGAGTCGCTAACAAGTGATAGAGGATAGAGTAAAGGAATGTTCCTCTTCTTCCTCCTCGCACTCTTCTTCTTCGCATTCGTCTTTTCACAATGTTGCAAAGCTTTGTTTGAAGTTCGATGCATTACTGAGGCCTGATCATGACACTCTGTTTCTCTCTTCTCTGGCAAAGTGGACCACATGCATGCTTTGTGGATATGCACATAATGTATACATTGTTATTCATTCATTCATTCATTCACAAATTTATTTTACGCCCATTACGTGACTGAGGCATACTATTAAACAGCCTTTATGATGCTGGGTAGCCAACATTCAGTGAGAGAATATAATGCACCGCGTCTACATAGCCGTCAGCTGTCCCCCTCAGCAGACCTTTTAGATCTTCGGTCTATTTTCCTGCTATAGTCTCCCAGAATCCAGTTATTCTTCAAACGCTACATCTTGACGACCCCTCGGACTTGATGCAGCATTTATGAAAAGCTGATGTCATACGCTCAGTTTTAATTAACGATGTATTGTATTGTATTTTTGTATTGTGGGGAGCAGCGGTGTAGGGATATGTTCGGTGCCTTGCAGCCGGAGGGTTGCGGGTTCGAATCTACCTCAAGCCGCCGCGTAGGGACCCCGAGGCAAGTCCTTCAATCGCAATTGCTCATGCGCTTCGGCGTGAAACTCCGATTCAGTGTCCGCGCTGCAGTCGGGAGCGCCTCTGAGTAGAAATCTTGAAGGGGCGCTATAACAAGTCTTGAAGGGAGCGCTATATAAATATCTTAAATGAATGAATGAATGAATGAATGAACAAGTGCTCATACATACATACATACATACATACATACATACATACATACATACATACATACATACAATGTCATACATACATTGTATTTGGCCATTTATAAAGCGCTTCTATCAGCAAGAGCCTTTCAAAAGCGATGTGGCCCTTTTTCTTTTCCATTTTAGGATTATAACTTCTGACGCCATAGCAAATTTTGTCATGAGACCAAATAAAGAATTCAGATCGTCAAATTTTCATCCGTTATAACAGCAAATCTCTTAGTTCTCGAGTGTAACTGTTAACCAAGGCAAAACAGTGTATAATAAAATGTTTGAACATCAAATTTCAGTCAACGTTACAAGGGGAAGCCAAACGTACAGTCTCCTAAATAATCAGTATAAAAGTTTCCACTGATGATGTATCAAGAACTTGCACCGATATCA
This sequence comes from Aporrectodea caliginosa, assembly GCA_020284085.1. Lineage (NCBI taxonomy): Eukaryota > Metazoa > Annelida > Clitellata > Crassiclitellata > Lumbricidae > Aporrectodea > Aporrectodea caliginosa. The sequence continues at coordinate 261,860 of JACEVL010000421.1, read as the reverse complement.
AAGAATTTCTGTGCGGATGTAATTCTGCCCATTGCGATGTTTTAGCTGAACAGATGGTAATTGACCTTGAATTGGTCAATGTTCCGGAGTCGTGAATATTGCCTATGCCCTGATTTTGCACTACTACAATGCGTACATTTTAAAGAATCTCAAACAATTTAGACAGTTGAATACCATTCCTAGCAGATACTTCAGAAATTATTTAAAGCCTTAGGCTGTACATTAGAGACAAAAGCAGTTCTACTGAAAAACAGCGCTTGGTTTTTACCTAATAAAATTCTGTGATTATTAATGAATTTTACGATGTCGTTGCAGAAGAAACCGGCGAATGATATGTTCAAACGGAAGTCTGCTCTTCATTGCAGCAAATTCATCCAATGCTTTTTCACAGGGGTAATTATAGTCGATATAACATCTGAGTTTCAAATATCTCGCAAGAAAATGTCTTCCAAGAAAATGAAAACTTGTTACAGTGTAATGCCTCTCAAGAGAGTCAATGTGCACATTTTCGTCAAAAATATTCCCAGCAAACTTAAATTTCCTGAAATCGTCATACAGGGGTGATAAGAAATAAAACAGTGTATGAAGTCCCACCAACGACCGTACGTCTTCATCGAAAAACGAGTCAAGCGGTGGCATCACCAAAACATTCGCAAATGCACGTTTCTTCAGATCGGTCTGAAGATCAGGCTCATGAAGAATTCGTTCACATAAATGTAACACTTCATTGTATTGGCGACACTTGTAAAGGTACAAAGCACGATAGCAGTCACCTGTGTTGCACTGGATGCCAAAATCTTTGCGGATCACACTGTAGTAAGAAATCATATTATCGAAAGCATATTCTGTTAGATAATCAATTATCTTTTCAGTTAAAATCAGAGGGTTCACACTGAAATTCGTATTTCTTGTCAGTGATTCCGTTCTGCGATATACACATCGCCTGACAGTTTTCAGGCAAGTGCATGATTTCATAAGAATACATGACTTTCTTTTTGCCAAAGCATGCAAATAATGGTCGCAAGGAAAAGCCGACGCAGGTAAATCAGGATCTAGTTCAAATTGTTTAGAAATTCTTTCAGCAGATGCTACTGTCAAATAGTAAGCAAACACCTTTACCGAAAGACGAAGATCGAGATAAATCTGTCTTCCAGTAAATTTCTTTTTTTCATTAAACTTCTTGCAAAGCAGATAAAATCCAACGAACCTAACAACATCATCAATAAAGAATAAACAACCTGCATTCAGTATTTCAGTTTCCATGTGGATGGTTTGATCCATCAAGACAGCTAAGCAGAGGTCTATTGCCATTTGGTATTCTGCCGTTGCAAAATGGAGGCCAGCCAGGTAGACGAAAGCTGCAGGAGCAATTATGTTGGATTGGGAATCATCACATTCCAAACTCTTTCTGAGAAATTCTTTCGACATCAGAGATAACAGTTGAAATTCTGATGGGCTATAATTAGACCCAGTTATATTTTCCATCAAATCCTGTGCTCGCAAAAATTGCTGCTGACTTCTTTCTGCCGTTACAGGTTCAGGAAATATATGATATTGACACCCTACAATTTTAGATTTACAGTAAAGTCCTTTGACATATTCGAATAGGTCGCCATCCCATGATATTTCTCCATAACCTAAACTACATGCAGTAAACAAGCAATACACCGTTTTATCAAAGAATGTTAAACACGATACGTCAGCTGGTATTGGTAGAAATGACATGTCTTTGTTTTGTAAAAAAGCATTTGTCCTCAAACCACGCATGTGACTTAAAATGGATCTCGGTTGAACTGCATCAGGATTAAATAATTTTCGATTGTAGAGATTACAAAACTTAAACTTTTCCGAGAAAAATGAATCCAATAATTTTGACTGAAACGTTTTCCTAAACTCAGGGAGGTTTTGCATGTATCTTTCACAATCCAAAACTTTGAATTGTGTCCCAGTGAACCACTGTACGTGATTTTCCTTGAACCAATTACAAAGAATGTCAGATTTGCAAAATTTATTCAACTGTCTTTCAATCTTGTCCAGCATTGTCGAGTTCAATGGATCATGATATAAATTTGCCTGAGGAATGAAATAGTTCGGAAAGTATCTCCTCTTTTGCCATTCCGAAAGCTTTTTGTAACAACTCACAGCAGATCGCAATAACAGAAGAGGAATTCCACCATTCAGGTGACATCTCTTCACAAGTCCATAGCATCAGCGTCTTTAAATGATATGTACAGAGAACCTCTTCTTCCTTTGGACAATCCTTTTGTATCAGTTCTTTCTTTGCGAAGAGTCTCAGCAAATGATAGGCAATCTGTTGAACCTGAGTGCACTTCCGAAGTAACATTACTTCTGCGACTGAAAATGAATATCTGAACTGAGATCCATCATCTCTACAATCGCGATGCTGAGTGTAAACAACATGGCAACCATTCTGAACAACTTCGAAAATTGTATCAGTCGTAGGCCATCCGTAATTTCTAAGTCGTTTAGGCCAATGTAGGGCTTCCTTAGGCCACTGAGGGCACCAGATACTTGTAACGAAATCATATCCCTCGTAATCTTTGTCATCGTCTCTGAATGCAGGATCTCGAACGTATACAATACGATAGTCATGTTGTACCAATACTGAGGTATCAGTCGTCTGTAATGCGTGATCTTTTGACCAACTTTGGGCTTCTTTAAGCAACTGATGGTACCTAACGCATTCGATGTTATCATTCGGCAGATGCTCTTGGTTATTGTGAGACGAAAGTGCCGGACCATTCGCAGTATATATTTGCCCACAAAGACTGTTAGAAGTCTGGCGACGAGCAGCTGTAGCAGCTATATCGATTGTAATATAGTGATTTTTACAAGTTGTATTGCTAAATTCGTATCTCTTGCGTTTCCAGCTATAATTCATTTCCCCCATACGTCGAAGTCGAACAAAACCTGGATACCCGAGGCATGGCTCAATCCTGTAGCATTCGATCGTATCGTGTAAGCGACTCACATCAATTGGCATCACTGGGATGTCTTCTGTGAAAACCAAATCACTATAGCGAACCATTAATTCATCAACATCGTTGACGGATGAATGCAACGGTCGTATATAGAACTCCCCAGTGCTGCCACAACGTATGCCATAGCCGTTTCTACAATGGACAGGTTCGGAAAGAGTATCACGTGGTTTTGGAAGCAACTGGCATGTGCCAATAATGAATTCAGATACAATTGTCTCCTTCAATTTTCCCACATTTTCCATCATCTTAAATGAAAATGACAGGTTTCAATTGCAATTTCAACGTTATCAATTCCATCAACAATGCCATCAAATTATCATCAGCAGCATTTTCGTTGTTTTAGTCATCGTAGTTCCGCGATCACCATGAGTAGTAAATTGGGGATTTCAGTGCAATATGTCGCTATAGAAGTTATCTCTTACTCAAGGTAGACCCTACGAGCCCCAACAACGGTCAAACTATACCTTAACAATTGACTGCCCACCGGGACCCTCCGGTTTGAGGTCCGGCCGTGGCGTCTCCCACGAGGCCGGCTTCAAACATATGGATGCTCTACATTTAGAATGTTAGATATACCATTTAAATGTGAGCATATGTTTATTTATGCGAACAAAATGCTTTGAGAAAACGCGCGCAAGTGGCTTTTGACTGGTAAACAATGCATTGATGGGAGGGGGGAGGTATTGTTTTAATCATTTAGGTTGATCTTCGTAAGGCTGCGGCATTATACAATGCTCTACGTGCAGAGTGGGTGTAAAGACACTAACTTAGGGTGACCATATGTCCCGGATTGCCCGGGACAGTCCCGGAATTGATAAAAATGTCCAATGTCGCGGTCACGTCCATTCCGGGACCATGAAACGTCCCGGAATGCATTTTTTATCAATTAAATACGTAGAATTTGCTACTTTAATTTGACAAAAATATAATGATAAAGTAAAAAAAGAAACATCACAACACGCAGGCTTAATGCAGCACTGCACAAAAGTTGCAAATTCCCGGTACAATGCAATCTTAAGAGTGTGGCTAACTAGATCGAGGTCTACATTCTGCAATAGAGGCTAGGCCTATAGCGCTTAGGCCATATCCTACGCTTATAAAATCAGAACTTCAGGTGACGATGAACTTCGATCTGGATAGCCAAACATTTCACAAGTTTGTCAAAAGGAAAAGACAGCCGTTGCGCTGTGCAGGAGATGATACGATTTTAATAGCCAACTAGTCTATTCAAATGGCGGGCATTGTGAATATCAGCTTTGAAGAACAATATTTCACACAAATAATTATTAACGTTAAATGTTTTTGTCGAGTTGTAAAGTGTAACATAAAAATAATAGAAAATGAATTTTTACATGTTGGAAAGCGTGTTGTTTTGTACTTTAATCGTTGAGGTGACATCGAAACAGAGACGTTTACGGTGATAGCGGAACGGTATCGAACGATACTAGATTGTTCTGATGGTGAGCCCTACAGTAACTGTAAGTGACCTTTACAAGTGCGTCGAAACACAGCGACAAAATAGTAACTTAGTAACTTACTTAGTAACTTGAGCAGAGTTTAAAGACGAAGCTCCCTAGTCAACGAGAAGACTGTTCTAAAGGGATGGACCAACGTGCGAGAGTGCACAGTGTACTCGTGTTGTGGTGTGGTAACGAGGAACGAGACGACCTCCTGAGAGGAAGAACGAAGCGACCATCGAACTGACTGAGTTGAAATCGGCAGAAACATCTCTCTTAAATATGATGGGATCATTGGTGCGCTGCCATAAAAGAAGATTATGAATTTGATTTTGTAAATTTAAAATGTAGGCCGACACGTTTTTCTATAGTATTTTCCGCTTCGTGCTCTTCTTCACATCTTCTTCTTCTGTGTATATTATAATATCTATATTAGGGGGTCTAAAGATAATAATTATAGGCCTATAAGCTGAAACGTACCTCTTTCATTACGCATGTCACCACGATTTCATTTTGTTGTCGAATTTAAAGGGAACTTAATTGTGAGCAAATTATCCAGTGCCCGATAGCGCATTGGATAACACACTGGCATAGAGAGCGAGAGGTACCGAGATCGAGACCGAAAGCGGACATGCTTTGTAGGCTGCTATTAGCTCCGTGTATTGCAGGATGTCTGTTCTGCTAGTAGTTAAGATTTATGTCTTCTGTCATTTGTGTTCTTGTGAATTGTTTCATTTGCAAAAATGTACACTGTAACCGGTTGCGGTTTGTCAACCGGATTGTTTCAATAAAAATATTATTATCATTATTATCATAAATGTAAACTATTAGATTTATGGACAATAGCCTGTACGGATATAAAACTTACGCTACGCAAGAGTTTTCAGTCTAAGGTCCAGTTTTCACCGATTGCAATGGGTAGTCTGACGAAATTTACGTCTGAACCAGCCATAAGACGTTGCCCCCAAAGCCGTTTAGAGGTCGATGTTTTGTTGAGGCCAGTTTACCTGCTTAGCTCTCGGCGTCATGGAGAAGCTCAAAGTTCACGGTACAAATGTCCGGACGCTTCAGTTGAATAACTTTAGTATTATGTGGATCTTGGTTAAAGCTATAAAAGACTTAACCTTTCTTCTTCTGGTAGCGAACTAAATGGATGTGTTGCCGTGAAAGCAGGTAGTTCGATTCAGATTCCAAGTTGACTAAGTGAGTGGTCGTCTCTGTCTGAATTTCAAAATACTGAGAAAAATACTTGATCGTCACTGTACGCTGTACTATGTATACTATAGTGACGCTCAACAGCTATAGCTAAATCAAACTAAGTTTGGGGTGCCTATACATTTTGAATGCAGCAAACAGGTATTTATTGGTGCATGGAATGAATCAATGAAATGACATTTCACTGTCATGTGACCAAAAAGTCACTTTTTAGCTGTGTGCAGTCCATACAACATCTGAGTTTCAAATACCTTGCAAGAAAATGTCTTCCAAGAAAATAGTGACATTTAACAGGGTGAGAAAACAAGAGAACATGAAAGCGAATACTCCCCAGTGTAGACGTATCCAGCAAATACGTGGTCAAACGTTGAATCGGGTGTTACCTTGAATTGCTTCAAATTGCCATTAAGAGGTGATAAATAATAAAAGAGTGTGTAAAAGCCAAGCAAAGATTGTACATCTCCATCAAAAAAAGAGTCAAACGGTGGCAACAACAAAACATTCGCAAATGCAAACTCCTTCAAGTCGCTCTGCATATCAGGCTTCCGCAGAATTCGTTCACATAAATCCACCACTTTATCATATTGGCGAGAGTTGTAAAGGTAAAAAGCACGATAACACTCAACTGTGCTACACTGGCTGTCGCAGTCTTCATAAATTTCATTACAGAATGATGTCATATTTTCTAAAGCAAATTCCATCAGAGCATCAATAAATTTGTCTTTGACAATCAAAGGATCCACATTTAAACTTGCATTTTCTGTCACTGAAGCCGTTCTGCGATAGACACACCTTCTGATTGCATTGAAACGAATATTTGATTTCATCGATGTGCAGAACTTTTGCTTTGTTAAAATCAACAGAAGCTGGTCTAAAGGCAATGATGATGAAGGCAGATCAGGATTCAGTTGTTGCTGTTTGGATATTCTTTCGGTGGATATGGCTGTCAAATGGCGAGCAAACACCTCTGGTGTTACACGTAGATCGAGATAAATCGGTCTCCTACTGAAATTCGTATATTCAGTAAACCTCTTCCAAAGCAGACACAATCCAACGATTCTAACAACATCGTCAATAAAGAACAAACAACCTGCATTCAATGTTTCATTTTCCGTAGGGGTCGTTTGATTCGTCAAAACTGCTGAGCAGAGGTCTATCACTATTTGGTATTCTGATTCTGCAAAATGGAGCGCAGCTAGGTAGACCAGAGCTGCGGGAGCAATGATGTTGGATTGAGAATCATCACATTGCAAAGCCTCTGTAAGATGTTCTTTTGACATTAGAGACAATAATTGAAACTGTGAACGGCTAGTTAATCCAGTTAAATGCTTCATAAAATCCTCTGCTCGCAAATATAGAAACTGACTTACTTCGGCTGTGAATCGTTTAGGAAATTTATGATACTGACACCTTACGAGTTTAGGCTTCAGAGGAATTCCTTTGATTAATTCAACAAATAGTTCGCTCTGCCATGACATTTCTCCATAGCATAAACTGTATGCAGCATTCAAACTGTACAGTGTTGTGTCAACGTAACTGAGACACCAAACGTTCTCCGGTATTGGCAGTACCCCATGTAGGCATTTTGTATCATATGTCAACAAAGACCTGTTTCTTGCTATACAGCAACTCCTTAAAACATGTCCTATTTCTGGTTTTAGTTCGGTTTTCATCATGTGACGAATAGCAGCATGACAATATGTAAATGTGAGCCCAAAGGCACATTCCAAAGACATGGCTATCTCCGCATTTTTGTTATCAGTACGGTGCTGTCTACAATCCACAAAACGTGGTATCCTTCTTATTGCTCTTTCAAATTCGCAAGGTATTGTCCGTATGTAATTTTCCTCTAACCAACGGCAAAGAATGCCAGAATTGCGAAATTCATTTAGTTTTCTTTCAATCTCGTCAAGCACTGTCGCGTTGGAGGGTGCACAAAATATATTTGCTTCAGGGATAAAGTAGTTCTGAAAGTGTCGTATCTTTAGCCATTTTGAAAGCTTTTAAACAACTCACAACAGATCGCAATGACAGAACAGGAATTCCACCATTCTGGTGGCATTTCTTCACAAGTCCATAACATCAGCGTCTTTAAATGATACGAACACAGAACCTCATCCTCCTTTGGACAATCCTTTTGTATCAATTCTTTTTTTGCGAAGAATCTCAGCAAATGATAGACAATCTGCTGAATTGGAGTCCAACTGCGAAGTAAAATTACTTCCGCGACTGAGAAGGAAAATCTCCACTGTTCGTCATCGCTTCTACAAGCTCGATGTTGAACGTATACAAAATGACAACCGCGCTGTACAACTTCGGAAATTGTATCAACCGTCGGCCATCCGTAATCTCTTGGTCGTTCCGACCAATTTTGGGCTTCTTTCGGCCACTGAGGGCACCACACGCTATAAACGGTATCTTGTTCAGAACGTCTTCTCCGGGTATCAGTTTGACATCTAATTGATGGACCTCTCACAGTATTTGAGCGATAACTAGAACCCCTAAAATCCCATGTGACTAAATTAGCTGCAGCAGTATCCATATCAAACTTAAAGTATCTGTTTGGGAAAGTGTTATGGATGAATTCATATTTTTTGCATTTCCAATTGTAATTCATTTCCCCCAAAGTTCGAAGTCGCACAAAACCTGGATAACTGTGATATGGCTCAATTTTGTAGCAGACGCTTTCATCGGCTAATCGACTCACATCATTTGGAAAAACTGGAAAGTCCTCTATGACGGCCAACTGATAAGCATCGTATAGTAGTACATCAACGTCGTCGATGCATGGATTGATCGGCCGGATATAGAACTCCTGACTGCTGCCACAATACGCTGCATACGTTATTGGCTCATTGCATAAGGTCGTGACTGGGAAGCATATGCTATCATATACCTCAGCATTGGGCCTTGGAAGCAACTGACATGATCGAACAACTAAATCGGATAAAAATATGATTTCTTCTCGACTATTAGCTTCGTATTCCATCATCCTTAAAGACAATAATAAGAATTCCTTTCTGAATCACATCATTTTTACAACATCGACACCATCATTTCAGCATCATCATCATTATAGCATTTATCGTCGTCGTCACGACCATAATTGTATCACAACCTGTGGTCGTAATATGGGAAAAGATGATTCTTTTAATTGTCTTGTGCGTTCTTAAACTTTTTGGTCGTTCGCCGACAAATGCATATATCGTATAGATAAGTGGTTTAATCACAATGACCCTTAATGCCTCGGCTCTGGCACCTGCGTATCGTTGGCACAAAAGTGGTTAGTCCTATTACTAATCAAACGGTTAAGGCGATGAATCGGTATAGCTGCGCAAAATTAGTTTTGGTCATAACGGTGGGTTTTATTATTAATGGCCATGTCTATGTTACGATTGTAACGGGCTGCGGTCTGCCATCACGATTGATTATAAACGAATAGGCCAACATGTATGTACTGAAGTTACTAGGCTACTAGTGTTTTTATATCTGCCTCAGCGTAGTTCACAGAATAAAGAATAAAGATAAAACTCTGGATAACACTAAAACAATTTTAACGTATTGGAATACTTACGACGTTTTTACAGAAAACCTACGAATTGTGTATTCAAACGGAAGATCGCTTTTCATGGAAAGAAATGAAGTCGTAGCTTGTGTTTGCGAATGACAAGATTATATAAATCGTTCGAGTTTCAAATATCTCTCAAGAAAATAGTGACATTTATTGGGGAAACCAATTAAGAGCATGATAGTAGATTTTCACGACAGTACATTGGTGTCTCTTTGGTTTTTTCAATAACAAAATGCTTTAGTATTCTCTGCGCTGATTATTGGTTGAAATCTTATTGGTTTAATCAGTTTGTGTGGTAATATCCTGTAGTTCTGTTCCTCCTCTAGTGAGGAGGTCAATGTTGTAAGAAATTTTAAAATCATTTGCCAGTCCTTTTGTGCTTGGTGTTTTCGGTTCTAGGACGATCGGTCATAGAGCCTATTGGTCATAGGACTATTGGTCAAATGCCGCTAATAAACCGATATAATTAGTTGTAGTCGTTAGCTATGGATAGTTTTCAGCTTAACACACTGAAAAGCAAAATAAGCAGCAATAAGGGGCATTCATCGTTTTTAGACAAATACAATCAGTGCCAATAAAGAAACTTATTTGGATAATTACTTATAGGGATCAACTCACTTCAAAGAACTTAACGTTCGGTCGAAATAATGAACGTTTAACCAGTATTTAACGCAAGTATGAAAGGCATCAATTAGGGACATTGATCGTTTTTAGACAAATACAATCGGTGCCATTGGCGTTGATCAACCGAGCGTCAAGCGGTATCGCATCCTGAAAGATCGTGTCATGCGGGCAGTGGGAACATACGGGAAAACATTCTCATATCTCTGCGTTCCTTGTCACCTGTTTCATTCAGGTACGGTAGTGAAAAATATGTTGACGTTCTAGTAGGCCATAAATGTTTTAATATCGATAGCCTTCGATAGTCCCATCGCCGATAGGACCTATGACCGACAGGCCCTATGGCCCATATGACCTATGACCGGTTGGCCCTATGACCAATAGTCCTATGACCAATAGGCCTATGACCAATAGTCCTATGACCGATCGTCCTATGACCAATCGTCATATGACCAATCGTCCGGATGCCGTGTTTTCACTACTTCTAAGGTTAGGTTAACCCGGTATGTCGATAAGATGCATTGCATGAAATAATAACACCAACAAACATAATATCCTTAATAGCTTCGTGCGTCGGGAAATAATGAGACTGGACTGATGACGAAAGAAGCACGGATGCTGCCAGTCTCAAGCCTGGATAATCGAGGAGGGCGAAGCTAATCATCTTTGGTATGACACATCGTCGTTAAAACAGGAGGTCTAACAACACTCACGTGAAGGATGGCTATGAGGGTGACCCGTTGGAAAATTGTAACTCTTACAATATATCGAATCACTTACGCTTAATAAAAAATTCCAAAAGATATAACTAACGGAAGAAATTATGTGAATGCTGTGTCTGTTATTCTACTATTTGTCGTTATTCTTAATATTTGAATTATTTTATTGATTATTCGGACATTTTTTGTCCAAGCGTTGCTTTCTTCTTACAATCTTCATTATACTCTCTTCATCACTCTCGATTCTTTAGATTCTTATTTACCTCTATCTATAAAGCTCGGAAAAGTAAAGCAAAGCGATAATAATTACTATTATGAAATGAAATGTAGACGGAAAGATGTATAGGTGAACTTAGGCTAAAACGCTACAAAAGTGTTGAAAGTCAATTAACAGGACGCCAAATGAGGAAAATATAAAGAAAATGCGGACTAGCATGTTTCGATGTATAGAAAAAACCTACTTTTCAGCGGTTTAAAGTAGGCCTAGTCTTTTTTAAATCAAAACTATGTGTATTTGCTTTTCGCTGTAAAATACTCCTTGCAGGGTAAGGTTTGCTCCTCGTCCTCTACTGTGTCGGGAAAACTTCAGAATAGACATTATTATAATCAATTACGAATGATTTCTAAGCTTCACCGACTTATTCTTTAGAACTTTTGTTCTGCGACAAATTATAAGCTTATTTGTAATTTTAATAAAGAAACGTTCGCAGACTTGCTACAAGAGAAACTAATCAAGCGCTTTTATCAATCAATCAATCAATCAATCAATCAATCAATCAATCAAAACTCCCTTGTTGAAGCCAAATCAAATCACATAACATTTCAACATAAAATATCAAGATTGGCCTATAAAAAACCTTCATGCAAGAGGAGTCCCAAAAGGGATCAAGATCTCGCTAACTAGGGACACCTAGAACAACATTTCAGAAATCTGAATGAACTAAATCCTTGATAAACAGTGCAACATCAAGTTACGTACAGCAATGCAAACAGTATAATAGAACATATTACACAGAAAATGATTAACTCGATACAAAATCTGCTATCCTAAACGATAAACAGCTTGCACTAATCTGTAGCTCTGCTGTCTAGTCATAAACCTGTCAAACCTCTGTAGGGACCAACCCAGACACAGAAAGTTATTATAATTACATACAACAAAACTTACTGCACCGTCAAAAGCGTCGCAGATTCGTGTTGAAAATTACAAAATTATTCAGAAAAGCGGACTCAGCAACAGGTCTCGCAGTGGGAACTTACCAGAATTATCGAGCATATTCCTTGTTTATACAAAGATTAACCGTCGAAATGACACAAAGACAGTCACAGAACGTTGTGTCATGTAGAATAGCGGATCTAGTAAGGATTAAATTTAGAATTTAGCATTTGTCTGGCGTGAGTCTGAATAATATTACTGTAGCCTACATAAGGCATAGGCCTGAGTAAATGGCTTGTTTTTGCTTAAATTAAATAAAGACAGGAAACGACAGATAATTATGGCCTCTAATGCACGGTATAATTATCGTCTAGGCTTACGGATCTAGCTACATCAAACAGGAAACAGCAAATGGATCTGCTTCTGCAGGTTATGAGCATCTGTGTAGCAACCCAATAAATATTGCAGACCACTCTAAAACACTAAAACACATGCTGAAGTGCGCGTGGCGTGAACAATCTTGTGACTGACAGACTGTTTGTAAATGCAGGGATGTGCAGTAATTGAAATTACGTAATTTAAATTAGTTGAAATTACGTATGTATGTATGTATGTATGTATGTATGTATGTATGTATGTATGTATGTATGTATGTATGTATGAGCACTTGTTATATGCGCCCCTTCAAGATTTCTACTCAGAGGCGTTCCCGACTACAGCGCGGACACTGCATCGGAGTTTCACGCTGAAGCGCATGAGCAATTGCGAGTGAAGGACTTGTCCAGGGTCCCTACGCGGCGGCTTGAGGTGGATTCGAACCCGCAACCCTCCGGCTGAAAGGCACCGAACATACCCCTACACCACCGCGCCACACGTAATCCGTCATTTGTAATATGTAATTCAATTACATTTTCGCATGTACATGAGGGCTATTTTGTAATTTGAAATTATATTTCATGTCCCAAAGTATTTTGTAATTTGTAATTAAATTAAATTTTTTGAGTAATTTGACTATTTCTGAGAACATATGTATGCATGCATGAAACCAATGGATTGTATCTCTCATCAGTGGCGGCGCCAAACACTTTTTGCAACCAGGGCATAGCCAGGGCAGTCATACAAGTAGCCAATGCAGAGCGGCTTTTGGCAAGCGTGGTAGCACGAGCTTAAGCCTATATGGTGACCATAATTATAGTCTGCATGGTGACCATTTAATTTCGCGCTACCGCGCTCGCCATAAGCTACTTGTCAGGTCAGGGGCTCAGATGGGCAAAGCCATCTGAAGCTGAACGCTTTTAACATTAATTTTGTGAAGCAAATTTTAACATCTCAGCGAACTTAGTGAAGCATTACAAAAGAAATACTCTTTTGGGTAGCATGCACAACAGTTTTCAAAAGCAAAAAGTTCAACAAATAGAGCCACTGATTAGGGTATTGTTTACGCAATTGCTCAAGTATCTCGTGTCACATGAGATGCAATTAGACAACAGTTAGGCCTATACTGTCAGTACAACTGACTCAGTTGTATGCGGCAATGTGCACATGGATATGCAGCTACAAATTTCTCCACAACTTTGTTCAAATCCAATGAACGGGTTCTGGCTGGTTGCATAGACAAAACTGCTACTGCTGACAATCTACATGTACATGTATAATAAAGTTTGTCTTTATAAGCTTGAAGAAACGAGGACGTCAGAAAGACGCTGGGAGTGGAATGTATTACTGACAAGATACGATCGAGAGGCAAGATTGAGATGGTACGGTCATGTGACGAAAACAGAGGATGAAAGTTGCATCAAAACAATTTTAATGGCAGAGGTCACCGGACGCCGCAGCCGCGGACGGCAGAAGAAGAGATGGGGAGACATGACACAACAAGATCTGAAGTCTCTCATATCGAAGAAAGAGGATACCATTGACAAAAAAGTTGAGAAGAAGGATCCAAGTGGCTGACCCCTCCGCTGGGAGGGACTAATTCAAGCCTGAAGGAGATATATATAGGCCTATATATTGGTCTGCCGCCTAAACAGTAAACATGCTACTACCATAGTGCCGTGATGATCCAGGAACACCATCAATCCACTGCCACTGAAGATTAGGGTTTGTTCTGTCTGCAAATAACCAACAGTTGTGGCAATATGGTCTAATTCTCTTGTCTATATATGGCGAGAAGCGCAATCAATCTCTAGTAACTTTAAGGTTTCCAGTAGAGAAGTATTGTAGTGTTTGCTACTGACAATAGGCCTCCCGCTGCCATCTTCCTCAAACGGACCACTAGGATGACATGGACCCTGAGATACTGTCATGCTCAGATGACATTGTGATAGTGGAAGAAAAGTGTGCCCGATCAGTCGCGAAAGATCGGCCCAGCTTAAATAAATCACAGACTGAGGTATCAGTGGAACTGGAAGTAGGCCCAATGTCAATTTCCTCACCTCTAATGACGTCTTTTGTCTCCTTGGAAGTTGTCGGCACATCGGAGCAAAGTGAACTAACATCGGCTTCTTCCTCCGTAATATCTGCATTCTCCACAACATCTACATGTAGCTGCAGCCGCAGGAATATCAGCACCTGAGGGTTGCATCTTAAAGAACGAATTGATGGAAGGAGTACCGAAATCAGAAGCCTCAATTTTTCGACTTCTCTCTACTCTTTTCTGAAAGCCAGAACTGTACATACGTTTCAAGGGCTTCATGGCTGATGATGATAACTTTCGTTTAGGTATAATAAAATTATTTAAAAGTACTGTAAACGAATGAATATCGCGTTTATGATTGGAGGCTGCAGTCTTGCGTAGTGTGTAGGCACTACAGGCTTTTTTTACCATGGCTTGTACAGAGACACTGGAATGACTGAAAGGGACAGGCTGCGACAGAGACATTTGCAGCGATATATATATATTTATTATATGTGTATATAAATATATTACACAAACACACACACATACATATATATATGGAGAGAGAGAGAGAGAGAGAGAGAGAGAGACAGCGAGAGAGAGACAGCAAGAAAGAGACAGCGAGAGAGAGCCAGCGAGAGAAAGACAGCGAGAGAGAGACGGGAGGGCATATATTATTTCAAACATTCCTTAACGCAGAAACAGAGTGATAGGGAAATGATTAGAAGAATCGTCGCTGGCCGTATATTGACCGTGTCCTGAGTGTTTTCTTCTACACATGCGTATCCGACACGTGTGTATACGTGACTTAGATCGACAGACCCCACAGTTCCCACACATACATAAGTCTTTGGAGTGTGGACCTGCAGTTGTGTATCGTGGATCATGAAGAATCGGTCAAATACAGGCTATACAGACTGCATAGCAAAATTTTTCGCTGTATAATAAAGCCAAAAATTTGGCAGGGCAACGACCAGGGCGAAGGCTTTTTTACCAGGGCATTTGCCCTGGCATGCCCTGGTGTAGTGCCGCCACTGTCTCTCATACAATAATGGATGTATGTATGATTGTAGACCTATATGGGCGAAGAAGTTCAGGACGGACCGGTGCTGGCGCTATCTGAATTTCTGCATGTCTAAAAAGACAAGTTTTTAAGTAAATAAGTAGCCTTTGTTATATGCAGCTGACAAGAGCACATGCACTAATTTTTATACATGGGGATTGTATAAGGATAATTGTATTTTTATTTATTTCATAACTTGCTGTCAAGATGCAACAAGTAACATCAATGCATGATTATGCAGTTATAGTTTTAGAGGTTTGGTAGCCTACTATTCTTGGCTGACGTCTTCACGGACCCGGTTCGAACCCGTAAGGCCCCTCTGGGTTTAGTTCATGCCTTCATTTCGTAGGCGGCAGCAGATGTATAATGAGCTTGCCCCTTGAATGGCTGCAACTTTGTTGATTTATGTCTTCTGTTATTTGTGTTCTTGTGAATTGTTTAATCGTCATAACATGTACAGCGCCGTGCGTTTGTCAGGCGCTTCGTTAAAGAATGAATAATATTATTTTTTTCCCCGAGGTACATAATTATGATCCCTCAGCATTGCAAAAATTAGGGGGCGCATTGTTCTGGAATGGCTAAGCTTCACAGATGGATTGGTGGTTTAGAAAAGTACTAGAAAAAGCAATTGCGTTGAAACGCTGAATAGTCATAGATAAGCGCTGAAAAAGAAAAGTTGTCTCTCTATTGTCTCCTGAAGTTTGGGCAAGTCGATAGCCGAGAAGGTTGATAAAAAGCAAGGCTTTCTTGGTTTATTGGACCCAGCGTTTCAAAGGCCAAGGGCACAAAGCAGTAAGATGGCAAAATGGCAGTGTATTTGGTTGTTTTCTATCTGCTACGATCTCGGCAGCAGCACTCGCAACCGCAGCTGATCTGGTGCGGTATGACTCTGCCAGGGTGTCGATTATTATTATTTTTTTGCCCCGAGGTATACAGGATCCCTCAGGGACTTAGATATTACTAGCTGATGTAATTTGTCTGGAGATGACCCTACGCGTCGTTGTTCTGGCTGGCGAAAGTGCCTCGGAACGCGATTGCGTTATTATTATTATTATTATTATTATTATTATTATTATTATTATTATTATTATTATTATTATTATTATTATTATTATTATTATTATTATTATTATTATTATTATTATTATTATTATTATTATTATCATCATCATCATTATTATTTACATGTTTGTGTGTGTGTGTCCCCAATACTCTTCTGATACAGAGCAAGTGCTGCAGTTTTAGTTCATGGGTACTTGCACCCAAAATCAAACCATCCCGTTTGCTCAAACGGCTGTTCCAAGTTATGACTTTGGCTAGTGCGAAGGAAGTGTTAATGACGTACTCGGTGGCACGCCCAGATATATTATTTTAAGTTTCTCAAAGGGCTGTACGTTGGCTGTTACGTTTATGTTTAATTTGTGCACCTCCTTTGCTCTGCGACGGTGAAAGACACATAGAAGTTTCTGCCTATGTCAAACTAGTAAATTTGTTTCTATTTCAGGTCTGATCTCCACACCGCTATATAGTTGGGAAAAACGAACGAGGGAAGGTTCTCTAGTTAATTCGACATGACAGCAGGTACTTTATATTGAGTTAATGTTCAAATGGCAGGGCTATTATGTATTAGCGGTGAAAATTGGACTACATTGTGAGTTGACATAGATAAAAGATCAACGAGGATCTCAAACAGCTGACTCCTACATAATATACATCCATGGACTATGGATATGTTATATGGACATGCTATATCCATATCCATGCATGTATATTATTAGACTCATTATTTGTATCATAAGAATAACCACCAAAACTTCTAAACTGGCTGCATTAAACACGGCCACGGTTGTGGTCGAAGTTGTTTTCCTGAAGAAGCGTAATTCTATTTGCTTTCGCCTATTGTAGTGGTTTTAGATATCAAAGTGGTAATGGGCAATAAAGCTACGAAAGATATTGAACATGTTAATGTCGCTTTACTCTGTAGTCTATTATAGTTTTTAGACAATTGATGAAGAATCTTCAGAAATCAATAACAACCTTCAATTTGACATTAGCCAAAACAAGTTCAATAGAAAATAGCATCTGTCCATAAATATGATTAAGCGTTGTGATTATTTTTTATCTTTACAGAGTGTACGTAGAAGAAACCGGCGAATAATCTGTTCAAACGGAAGATTGCTCTTCGAGGTAGCAAATTCAGTCATGGCTTGTTTACACGGAAGATTACGGTCGATACAACATCTGAGTTTCAAATACTTTGCAAGAAAATGTCTTCCAAGAGAATAGTGGTATTTAATGGAATCAGGAAAAGATAAACAGTATGACAGTGGCTTAGTACTAACGGAGACGAACAGAGCAAAAAACTCTCCAAATTTGAACTCGGCAGCTGTATCAAATTTACGCACATTATCAACTAGAGGTGATAAATAGTAAAAGAGCGAGTGAAATCCAAGCAAGGATCGTACGTCTCTATCGAAAAACAAATGAAGAGATTGTATCACCAAGACATTCGTGAGAGCTAGATCCTTCAAATCGCTGCGCAGATCAGGCTCCTTCAGAATTCGTTCACATAAATGCAAAGCTTCATCGTATTTACGACGTTTGTAAAGGTACAAAGCACGATAGCAATCAGCTGTGTTGCATTGGAAACCAAAGCCTTCGCGAATCGCTCTGTAAAATGATGTCACATATTCTAAAGCATATTTCATTAGAACACAAATTACTGCTTCTTTAATTGCTGAAGGATTATTCACACTTAGAAGCACATTTGCTGTCAACGAATCTTTTCTGCGAATTCTGTCTTTGGCAGCATTGAAATAAGCGCCTCCCTTGAACAAAGCAATACAGTTCGGATTAACGAAAGCTTCAGTCATTTTTCCTGTAACCGTCAAGAGATTAATTCTTAAAGTCGCATGTGCTGTAACTGATTCATTCCTGCGATATGCGCATTGTTTGCTCTGATTAAAACTAAGGCTTGAATTCATCAAAGTACAGTACTTTCGTTTCGTTGAAGCCAACAGAAGTTGGTCTAATGGAAATACTGAAGTTTTCCAACGAGGATTCAAATGTAACTGCTTGAAACATATTCCGACTGATTTGACTGTCAAATAGATGGCAAGAACCATTGGGGTGATACGAAGATCAATATAAATCTGGCTTCTAATGAAATGCTTCTTTTCGTTAATTGTCTTGCAGAGCAGGGAAAATCCAACGATACTAACAACATCGTCAATAAAGAACAAGCAACCTGCATTCAATGTTTCATCTTCCTCGAGGGACACTTGTTCCATCAAAGCAGTTGAGCATAGGTCAATTACTCTTTGCTTTTCTGATGTTGCAAAATGAAGAGCAGCCAGGTATACTAATGCTGCAGGAGCAATAATGTTGGAATGAGAATCTTCACATTCCAAAGCCTTTATAAGGAACCCTTTTGACAGGAGAGACAATAGTTGAAATTCTGAAGGGCTATTTAATCCTGTTAAATTTGCCATCAAATCCTGTGCTCGCCAAAATTGAAACTGGCTTCCTTCTGCTGTGATTGGTATGGGTAATCTATGGAACTCACACCTTACGGATTTCGGTTTGCAACAAAATCCTTTGATATATTCGACAAATAGTTCGCTATCCCATGCCATTTTCCCACACTCTAGACCACATATGGCATTCAAGCTACACAAGACTGTATCAAATAATATGAAACAGCTAACATCCTCCGGAATTGGTAGCACTGCCATTGAACTGGAATTTACCAAATCAAGTTTTCTTGTTATGCACGTATAACTTAAACAGGATCTCGGTCCTAAGTTTGTTTCAAATTTGATTAAGTAACGAATATAGGCATTAGAATACACAATACCGCGTGAAAATAAGTAATCCAATGATTTCAACTTCAACGTTTGCTGAAATTCAAAGATTGGTTGTATGCAATCCACAAAATTGGGCGTAATCCTTGTATTTTCAGCTTCGATAAGTGCCTGAGTGAATGGCAGTATATAAATTTCCACGAACCAATGACACAAATTTCCGCAATTACAGTATTCATTTAATAGTTTTTCAGTCTCTTCCAGCCTTGAGGAGCGCACGGGCAGATGAAATAAATTTGCTTCAGGAATAAAATAGTTCGGACAGTATTTCCTCTTTAGCCATTCTGAAAGCTTTCGTAACAACACACAGGCGATTGCAATAACAGAAGAGGAATTCCACCATTCCGGCGACTTCACCTCACAAGTCCATAGCATCAGCGTCTTTAAATGATACGGGCAAAGAACCTCATCCTCTTTTGAACAATCCTCTTGTATTAATTCTCTCTTGGCGAAAATTCGCAGCAAATGATAGACAATCTGCTGAATTTTAGTCCAACTCTGAAGTAAGATTACTTCTGCGACTGAAAATGAAATTCTCCACTGTTGTTCGTCGTATCTGCAAGCACGATGCTGAACATAAACAACGTGACAACCATGTTGCACAACTTCCGAGACTGTAGCAATCGTCGGCCATCCGCTATATCTTGGTCGTCTGGGCCATTCTTGGGCTTCTCTGGGCCATTGAGGACACCATATGCTCGAGACGTTATCTACCGACCTGATGTTTGTGTCAAACTTCATCGTAATTGCTGGACCCCTCACAATGTGGGATCGAACTCCATAACGTTCTTTATTCCGGTCCAGATTAATTGCTTCAGCAACATTATTAATCGTACGGAATTCATTTAGGAAAGTTGTTCGGCTAAAATCAAATTTTTTGGATTTCCAATTATATTTCATTTTACCCATAAATCTAAGTCGAACAAAACCTGGGTATATTAGGTGTGGCTCAATCTCATAGCATTTTATCGTATCGCGTAACAGACTCACATCATGTGGAAACACTGGAAAGTCTCCTTCGAAGGCCAACTCATCTGTTTTGAAGATTGACGCAATTAAAAGTCAACGGTCGTATGTAGAACTCCATAGCACTGCCACAATGTACGGCATGCGCCATTGGGTTATGCATGCAATCAGAAACAGGATCATACGACTTTGGAAGTAACTGGCATGTACGAACAATGAATTCAGATGCCATTTCTTCCATCAATTTATCCGGATATTCGGTCATCCTAAATTGAAATTATAATAATTCTTCTCTGAGTTTCATCATCTGTGTTATCAAATCCTTCACCATCATCATCATACCATCAATCATCAGCATCAATGTTGTAGTACTTAACGTCGTCAACGCATTAATCAGAGCATCTTCTAGTCTAATGAACCACTTTCGCTACATTGTTAATATTCACGAAGAGCGCCATTTTCCCGGACATGACAAATTTTAAATGACGAGGAACCGATTCAAACGTGTTTAGACATGACATCGTCTGTCAGACGGTCGAGCACGACAACCCCAACAAATCATGTACGTAGTCTTGAGTAGATACATAATGGTAAATGATGGTAGGCCTACATCCTAAATGCTACATCCAATACCATTTGTACAACCAATCTGAACTTACCTTGTTGAAATTTCAATAGGAATTGAAATCGTAAATTCCTAAAGCGCCACTCAAAAGCCAAGTGTAGAGCACCAGCTTATTCACAAGCGCTGTTGATGAATAAATCAAGCAACCGAACTCTCCGCATCCGTTATAAGTCTAAAGACGAAGAAACCAATATTACTACAATATTTACAGTTGTCATTTTCTCAGGTTTCTTAGCTGCATAATAATTATCGTGTTTAGTCATTTATAATTAATTAAACAAATTTAATTAAGCTGAGAACACGAAGCAACTAGTAGTGCTCTGAAGCAGGGAATTACAGGGAGGTGGCATTTTAGTCCATCTGTTGCAACTCCAATCATCTTTGTTTTGATAATTCAAAACATACTGGTAACAAAGAGATCAGGTCCAATGAGGGTACACATGACCGAGGCTGAAAGATAGACCACGAAGAAATGATGTAAAAAATATCGGCAATCTACAGATCCAAGCCCTGAAGATATGCATTATTCTCAACCAGTTGAACGCCAACCGCATTATGTCTCCTATTAATTATGTATGATATCTTGTATCTAGATGCAGAAACATCATCGAAAGGAACAGCCACATGCAAAAGGTCTAATTAACTTGTGGATCCCAGCTTATTTCCTGTAATGCAGAAAGGACAATTTTTCTGGAATTCGTAACCTTAGACTTAATTGGATCTTGTGTCTGATCTGTGCTTAAAGTATATTGCTCATATTGATGTAATATTGAATATGTTATGTGAAATTGGATAAATACA
The DNA here is from genome assembly GCA_020284085.1 of Aporrectodea caliginosa. NCBI lineage: Eukaryota > Metazoa > Annelida > Clitellata > Crassiclitellata > Lumbricidae > Aporrectodea > Aporrectodea caliginosa. The sequence continues at coordinate 240,403 of JACEVL010000421.1, read as the reverse complement.
GTCAAGCAATTATTTCGCCTTTAACTCATTGCGGAAGTGAGATAAAAAGAAGGCGTTACTAAAATGTCATACATTGCTTTCTGGACTTGAAAATAAACAGTGCTGTAAGACAAAATCAGAAAACATATCAATATCTGCTTAGCCCTCATATTTCAATCGCAAATATTTGTTTTAAAAATGCATTAGGCTACACAGTAGGATCAACAGGATGATGTCCAGCAAGCCGGAGAAATAATGCAAAAGGCATTCGTTACACTTCAACGTTACAAATTAAGTAAGTAAGTAAGTAAAGACGAATAACAGCATGACAACCACCTCACTCGTATAATTTCTTCTCTTCGTTATATTTGTTGTTCTTCATTAATCGTATTTGATCTGGAATCTTTCGACATTAATTGATTTACTTTGGACCACGGACATCAATGAGTTTTGTAATGTGACCGCCTTGAGTTTCATTTTTTAAATGAAGCGTATTAGTGTAAACGTGTTTCTACCTTGATCGTGTGGCCTCATTCCTGTTTAGCCTATTTATGTATATTCGTTTAATTTGCAAAACAGGCTGACACACCGCAACCTGGAGCATAAAGATTAAGTACAATACTGTGGAAAAATGGAGAGAGCAAACAATGTATTGATCGACTGAGATCACGTTTGCATGGGTGCTCTGACATTTTTAAGGTTTCCGTGCACTAACCTTGCGAGCCCGCTATTCAAGTCTATAAATAAGCCGCCATCGGTAAAGATACCGACATGCGCACGCGCCTCGAGATGCAAGAGATGTGCGCTCTAACCAATGTAGCGAACAGTGTCAATTTATGTTCTCGATAGCTAGCCAGTGCAGTAAATTTCTCATAAATTCTGAACTGAGAGAGAATTTTTCTAGATTGACCACCGAGTGGCGCAGAAAGGACGGACCGGAACTGGTGTAGACTGAATTTCGCAAAAGTAACCGAGATGGCATTACAGCAGTCGAGAAACATCGGGACTAACGAATTCAGCGAAACCGATCAATATTATTCTGTAAAATCAAACTCTTGAGCTGAAGGGGAATTAAACACCGACTTCTTGATTGACAGTCCTGCGAAGTCATGTGTTTGCGCTAGCCTCTGTATAGGTTAATAATTATTCGACAAATGCTTTGGCGGACGATGACATTGTACGAAGCAAAATAATAAGCTTCGTCAAACAAACCGCTAGGGTGTGAATTGTCTGCTCTGTCACTCAAATCCTGGCCACCGCATGAAATTGGCTAACATTTAGCTCCACTGTCGTCCAAAGCAACTCAGCTAAAGTATAAGGAACTGTACAATGTCAGCGTAGACGAGGCGGCGAGAGAGAGACGGAGAGAGAGAAAAGGGGCGGAGAGAGGGAGAAGGAGGAGAGACAGACAGAGAGACAGACAGAGACAGAGACAGGCATAGAGAGAGAGAGACAGTGACACAGAGTGAAAGAGAGAGACACAGACACAAAGATACAGAGACACATAGACACGGAGACAGACAGACAGACAGAGAGAGAGAGAAAGAGAGAGAGAGACTCATGGATGTATCTCTTTTCATTCTTCTTCTTCTCATTCTTTCCTCCACAACGATGAATGATAGTATAACACTCACCTCATTCGTTTATAATAATATTCTCTTCAAAAAGAATGATGCATTTACTAATTTAGGAGTTGGCAAACAACATCAATTGACACAAAGCCAACTCCGAATATTAATAATGATACAAAGTAGGCTATACCTAAATATAAGTAAGTTACATCATCTAATCTAATTTTGGATTTCTATAGCGCCGTTATCAAAGTGTAAAAAGCATCAATCGAAGGTCGTTTCAAATGAAATGATAGTCAAAGTCGTAATTTTGTGGATATTAAACTGTACAACAGGAGAAACCAGTATTCATAATTATGTGAACAGCCACAGAACAGACATTTTATAATTAAGCTTTCAGAAATGTAAAAATTCTATTACGTTAAAGAGTGAACACGTCTTTCTAGCCTGAGAAATTAGTCCATTCAAATTGTTTAATAAATAAATTTGAAAACAAATGCAAATACGATCATGATAAATTGAAATAATACATCACATACTGTCGCACATAATCTGCATGTAACGCATAATGTAACACACCTTAACCCTTGGGCTACCAAGCTTTTTTGTAACACTGGCTACCAAGGGGGGGTTTACCACCCCCCCTGGATTTCGTGTTTGGTTTCACATATCATAACTTGTAATATAGCAATGGATTCAGCATTCATTTCTGCACAGAATGGTATATTTAGTTGTACATTATGTGAATGCACCTCGAAATCACATCACTTTTAACAATGGAACCCATTAATTAGCAATATTTTATATTATTGCATACATTTTGTACTTTTTGGATAAACAATAATAAGATTATGTGTGTTTTGAAACTAATCTATGTATAAAAGATACACACAAACATCCCTACGCATGTTTATATAGTATAAATGTACATCCATACATATATATCTATACATATATATCGGTTTACGTTGTAATGCTGTATTCAGCCATTTTCACACAGATTACGCGTATTATTATTTATTTTGATCACTTCCGGCATTCAAAATAAAAAGATGTAGGTATGCAAATGAAGCACTACATTCCCTCTAAAGAATGGTATCTTTGTTTCTCTTCCATAAAGACAAAAGAATACGCTACAGACAAAACACTAAGGGGGAGTGCTTCCATTCAGCCATTTTTCACGCATATTACGCGTATTATTATTTATTTTGATCACTTCCGGTTTTCATAAGACAAAGATGTAGGTATGCAAATGAAGCCATGCATTCCCTCTAAAGACTGGTATAATTGTTTCTCTTCTAGGAAAAATATTCAATAAGCTATAGTCGAAAAACTAGGGGGTGGTATCCAACCCCCCTGGTGCCTCGGGTATATCAGGTATAACTTTTGAATGGCGTGGGCTACCACCATGATCCTTACATCAAAATGTGCGCCAATAAATCTGCTACAGCTACCTAAAATGCAAAAATTATATTCCATATGAAAAAAAATTATGCACAAAAACTTAGGGGGGGAGGCAACCACCCCCCCCCCTTGGTAGCCCGAGGGTTAAGCAAATTATACGAGTTAAACTAATACAAACTATAGTAGTGCAAGTAAAACACTCACCTCACACCTGTTCTTCAAATGCTTTAGTGGTAACGAAAACGCTGGACAGTTCTGTAAATAAAAGTCTTATTCGGTGCCCTGTTATGTACAATATAAAGCTCTCTATTCTGTTAGTCATGCTGCTATCCTCATCATGACCATCAAACATTATTTCCTGACGCACAAAGCTTTTAATGATAGGCTATGTTTGCTATGTAATTATTCACGCGCAAATGTGAAAGTAAATGTTAGCGACCGAATAACGGCCTCGACCCTGCTCATTTATCAATCAATTGATCGCGTGAGATTCTTCACAACTGTACTACCGCTCGGCCGTTTGAATGGACGTCACGCCATAAACTATACTTGCACGGGGACCCTAGATGGCATATAATGGTCCCCGTGCAAGAACCGTGCTAGCCCGAGATCGAAATCTCTTAAATAAGCCAATGCGTTTATCAGTTGCAATCTCTAACCTTTTACCTTAAACCAATGTGCTTTGAGATTTCCTTACAAAAGATGCCACATAAAATTTTATCTGTTGCTCTACTGAACTTTCCAAATGATGCGGGACAGATTACTCAAAATGACATATGTTTGTACTTACCAGGCTTTAAGCGAGTAACATCTAAGTCTGATTCCAATTTTGTTATTGTCAGTAAAGAGAGATTTCTGACTTCGTTGAGCCAAGACAGTCTATAGCATGTGGACTTAGCCTACTGATAATAGCTAAACCTAGAGGCATGCAGAACACACAAAAACTACCAAGCGAACCCGGATCTGTATTTCGTTATTTTTAACATGCATAAGCATTGTCCAAATACTATGTCGAGGAATGTTGTTTTGATGCAGCTAAATGCTAAAATACTTATCTGTGACGACCAGGAACACTAAATCAAGGCTGAGTAGGCCTATGGGCAGATTAGGCTGTCGCCTCAGGGTGGAAGTTGTCAGAGGCGGCAAAATGACCCAGAAAATAATTATTGTACAACCAAAATTATCAGTTGTCACAGATAGCGAATTCAGCAGGTTCCGCAGCTGAGCAGGCTGCGGTTCATAAGTCTGCCAAAATATGCATTGCTGCCTGCAACCCAAATGTTTGTTCCCGTTGCCTTTGAAACCCTTGGACCTGTAAGCGCTGAGGGTGCAGAATTTCTCTCCGAACTGCTTGGAGGTCGCATTTAAGCTGTCTCCGGAGATCAACGTGAAACTAAATTCCTGTTCCAACGTCTTTCCATCTGTGTGCAGCCGCTGCAGCGCCACAATGCCATTGCCTTCAGAGGCACATTTCCGGATGGCTGTGTAAACTGCGACGAGGTCTGATATCTCGGAGAACGTTTTTTACTCCTAACATAATTTTTTTCCTCCTAACATAATTTTTTTGTTCCTGAGGGATTATTTCTACATCGAGTAAAGAATTATCATCTAAATATTTCATAATATTTCAACATTTTGTAATTGTTTATTTAACACCTAAAATAATAAGCCGCAACATTGGCAGTGAATACAAGTGCAACCGTGATTTATAGCTTCAAATGAACTCCTTAAACCAAAATAACAGCTATTAGATTGCGACTGCCTTTAGCAGGCCGGCTAATTGCTAGCAACGCTTCTGTAGACTGATATAACATTATGTCTGGAAGCCAAGCACGAAAAGTCTATATAACCATAACCATAACCATCAATTTATTGTTCCAAACATTGGCAAAGTAACATTTCGCTGTACAAAGAAGAAAAATCTGTTGGTAACAAAAGGGAACCCAGAAGGGACCAGGGTCCCGCTGGTTAGGGCACCTATATACGCAGTCAGTTGCTAGATGGTTAACAGAGGTTATCTAGTACAGAGCATTCATGATATACGTAAAGTACATGTACAATTTTTAACGTACTAGTACAAAGTATTAAACCTTAACTAAGCAAAAATAAACAGAATAAGGGGTTAGAACCCAACTAATCGCTCTGACGAGTTAACCATAGGCGTAACTGATGTTTAAATAGCTTTAAATTTGAGATACTGCGAAGGTCTTGGGGTATTCTGTTCCATTCCACTGGGCCAACACATCTGATCGAGAATTTACGAGTGTTTGTACGTGCAAATTCACTTCTGTATGAGGCTAAGATTCTTGTATTATGTGAGTGAATGTCCGAAGCTAGGCTATAGAAGTTGGCATGGGAGCTAGGCAGTGTGTTGTAAGTATATCTATGCATGAATTCATTGATCTGCAGTTGTTTGATTTGTGCAATTTTTAGAATACCGAGCTGCATGAATAATTGCTTAGTGTGAGAATTATAGGGGAGCCAGCTATTAATCTAACAACTCTTTTTTGCAAAACATTTATTCTGTGGAGTCGAGAATTGTAGTTTGATGCCCATATCATGTTACAATAGGCAATCTATGGATAAATCATAGAATAGTATAAGGTGAGCATAATGTTAGTAGGTAGCAGGTAAGATATTCGTTTTATTATTCCTATATTTTTGGCTATTTTTAGTGCTATTTGCTCAATATGAATGTTCCAGGTAAGATGTTGGTCTACGTAGACTCCTAAGAATTTTACAGATTTTACTTGTGGGATGTCAGTAGTGTCTATTTGGACTTTTCCTTTCTGTTGTGGGGTTGATTTCCTATGAGAGCAGAAGAGAATATAATTAGTTTTTGCCAAATTAAGAGATAGTTTATTTGCCTTGAACCAGTCTGACACTAGTAAGAGTTCTTGGTTAAGGATTCGAAATACTTCATCATAAGATTTGTGTGAGAAGAAGACATTGGAATCATCTGCAAACAGTACAAAATTGAGGATAGAGGATGTATTAGGAAGGTCATTAATATATATCAAAAACAACAGGGGACCCAGTATAGATCCTTGAGGAACTCCAAATTTGATTAATTTAAATCTTGATGTTGTGCCATTGCATTTGACTTGCTGTTGCCGATGAGTAAGATAATCCTATATGAAAGCGGTTATCAGTGCAACAGTTTGTTGTGTCACACAGTGCAAAATATGAATGCGTATCCAACTATCCATGCATATAGACTACACAGTAGTTCACACATGTACACATGATATGGTTTTATTTATAAATGTCTCAGCACTAATTAGCACAAAATAAGACTGAATTTTGAATCAAGAAAGGAAAACATGGACTACAACCCTATATCTATTAGGTATGGCGAAGAGTGGAAACAAACCCCTTTCGTGCCTGACTTACTCTTGATTGACAGTCCAGACAAGTCATGTGTTCCTGGTAGCTTATGTATGATAATTATTAGACAACTGATTCGGCGCACGATGACACTGTAGGGAAACATATTATAAGCTTATTCAAACAAACCGCTAGCACATGACTTGTTTGGACTGCTTATCAAATCACCGACAGCGCAAATATTTGTTTGACATGTCGCTTCACTTGCGCCGCAAACCAACTCAGTTAAAATGAATGTGCAAGGTCAATGGATAGACGAGACGGCAAGAGCGAGAGATAGACAGACAGAGGCAGAGGCAGAGGCACGATAACACTGTACTAAATAGGATGTGAATAGTCTGTTCTATCAATCAAATCCCCGCTAGCGCAGTAATTCTTTTGCCATTTAGCTCAACGTGCATCCCTAACCAACCAAGCTATCATGATTACACTGACCGTACAATTTCATTGGGAAGACCATGCATGCGTCGAGAAAGATAGAGTAAACTAAGAAATGAAGTGGCCAACATGTGACTCTCTATACAAGCTAGTGTAAAGCACTATAATTCGCAAGGGTGCCTTGCATCTTATCATTCTTCTTAGCATTCTTCTCTTCACAAAGTTTCAGTAGATTCTTTTGAAGATCGAGGCCTTGCGTTGTATTTTCTGTGGCAAAGTGGATCACATGTATGCATCGTGAATATACATAATATGTCTCTAATGTATAATATATATTGTTAGCCAAGATGTCTAGGGAGTGAATAAAGCGAGTGGCATAAGATAAAAAAGAAGTTTATTAGCGGAATGAACATAGTTCACGGAGTCAATCGCTAAGGAATTTAAGATCCTTCTCCACGACTATGGGCCATAAAGTCATAGGTTGGACGCGTTGTCTTTTCCAGTCTTCCTGAGATTCCTGCCAGTAACATGACGGTGGAGCATCAGCTAGTCGTTGGTTAACTCTGCCTTACGAAAACTATCAAAGAAGGTTGACATGCACATCACAAGAGGGCGTAAGTGGACAAGTTCTGAACATTGCCTTCCACAGGGCTTTCCAGTGGTCCTTCTCTTCTGGAGATTGTGCGACGTGTCCATAAATCTCGTTCCCATTTACTGTGAGTGGCAGAGACTGGTACTGTTGCTGATCTTTATTTTCAAATTGCTGGTAATTTTAGGTGCATGTCGCTTTATGTCCGGCGCGGTATACGGACATTTGAACAACGGTCAATTGAACGGACGACACTAGAACGGCGACACTTTAGCGGGAGACAGTTGAACGTTCCGACATTTGAACGACGGTCAATTGAACGGATGTACTCCTTGTATACTACCCTAGGCGTAAACTAACTGTGGAGCTTTTGAAGTCTTAGCTGATACTCAACCTGACGATATACATTTGTAGAACATCTCGATGAACTGACCTCATTTTTCGAGCATACCTATCTTAGTGGTGGCAGACAAAGACGACTTGGAAACAACTACGGGTCGGCAATATACCCAGTTGCCCTTTGGAATCAATACACCGCTGGAACGGTCATTGCTCGAACAGCAAATTCAGGAGAAGGATGGCACTATGGACTCCAGTCGCTGTTCTCATGTCACTATTTAACCGTACGGACGTTTATGACAGTTCTCAAGAAAGACATGCAAATGCAAATGACTAACTTTTTGCAAGGATCGACCCGAATGCTTCCGGCAAGCAATAAGAAATATCAAGAACTCGCCACCTACGGCAGAGCATAAATCTTATTGTATTTACGCTCAATTGCCTATTTGTCCCACAACTAAACAGAGAGTATGGTACATGTCCAAGAAAGTGCCTATTCACTTGCTTTTAAATTGTATTCACTTTCCGGATAAATTGTTCACCGTCATCTGTTACCCGTTCAACAGTCCGGCCGTTCAATAGTCGCACCGGTCATGTATATACCGTTCTACAGTCGCCGTTCAAATGTCGCCCGTTCTTTTGACGCCCGTTCATGTGTCACCCAACCGTCTGGCGCAGACTGGAAACAAACCATTTTCGTGCCTGGCTTCCATACATAGCAGTATCAGACTATATATTATATCTGGTTGAAACTGGTTCAAGACTAATCTGAATTATCGGCAACTGAGTATACCAGCAGCTTTTAGCAAAGAAATCTTATTCTATCAAAACAAACTCCCGTATTGACGGGGGATTTGAACAGTGGCCTCTTGATTGACAGTTAAATGTATTGTTCAGTCCCATATTGTGCATGATTCTGTACCGGGCTGCGGTCTGTAAACTTGGTAACCAAATAAACGAATATATATATAATATAAGTCATGTACTCGCGGTAGCTTATATATTTAATTATAATAATAATTATTTAGGACATGAATCGTCTGTTCTGTCAATCAAATTCCCGCTAGCACAGTAATTCGTTTGACAGTTCGCTCAACTTGCATCCGTAACCAACCAAGCTATAATGATTAAACTTACCGTGCAATTTCAGTGGAAAGACCAGGCGTCCAGAAAGATATGGCAAGACTGTCTCTAGAGGCTAGTGTAAAGCACGGTTATTTACAAGGGTGCCTTGCATTTTCTCAATTTTCTTTGTATTTTTCTCTTCACAAAGTTTCAGAAGATTCTTTTGAAGATCGAGGCCATGCATAGTGTTTTATCCTCTCTGGCAAAGTGGATCGCATGTATGCATCGTGAATATACATAATATGTCTATTATTGTATAATACATATAGTTAGCCTAGTTGTCTAGGGAGTGAATAAAGCGAGTGGCTTAAGATAAAAGGGAAGTTTATTAGCGGAATGAACATAGTTCTCGGAGTCAATGGCTAAGGAATTTCCGACTGACGTAATGAGTCAGCGACTCACTTCGTCGACTAAGTCACATGCTTCATTGCTTATCAGCTGACTATGTCGCTTAGACTTTTCGACCGGCCTACCGACTTTCTATTTACTTCTGAGTTAATCCGGTAGGCTTAGTAGATACCCAATAATGTAACGCATTTTGCCGCAATACTGCACTGTGAAATTTAATGTGAATTTTTGAAAGTAGTCGACTGACGCACACTAGTATTTATAAAAGTAGGTACTAAAACACATGAATATAAATCCTCGGTTGCACTGTACTGCTCGGTTAGTCGGCAATGCATTTTGTGTTAATTAATCCAGTGGTTCCCAAACGTTTACAAAGCAGAGCACCCACACTAAAAGTCAATCATTTAATGGCACCTGGCCTTAGTTTGATTTTTCTTCCTGTTGGTTCTTTTCCTTAATGACGAGCAGCGTTTCTTCAACCACAGCGTTGCGACTATTTTGCACCATTTGTGTTTTAAAACTAGTAATAGGCTCATGTGAGCAGTGATATTCAGTAGATTCTCCCATTTGTTGACCCATGCTGTCATCCAATTTCACCTCTTCTTCGTTTGCCCTATCTGCTGCAACTTTCCGCTTACGACTGAAACCGAATTCATCAGGCCATCTTATCCTGCTTCCATCCCAGCATCAACCCAATACCTTCACCAACGATTTCCGCTGTAGTACCATTCTGGCTCCTCGGCTTCACCTCTTCCGGATTCTATAATAAGAATGTTATACTCTGTTTAAATGTATGTACACCAAAGTGCGGATATGCAATTGGTTTAATAAAGAATGTACTTACTTACTTACTAACCTGGCACCGTAACGGAACAAACAACCTGGCTATTGCGGACTTGATTATGATACTGCACAGGTGTATAGCACAGTCTCCTTAACGTTGCTTTTTATGTGGTGCTGAGTTGTTTCAGAGATTTTCATTTACAAAAATTATTATATTTACTAAAATATAACATTAATGTTTTTCACCAATCATCCAATGCAGCAAGCACGACCTCCTCATATCGACCATGTTTTAATGTATTAAACTTAACTTTTAAATGCTGTTCCTAGAGGCGACCATAGGCCAACTATAACAAGCAGAAATGCCGTGTCCTGGTTTGGGCCACTTGACGACAGGCTCTCCAGGCTCGTGCATTAGGACAAAGCCTAAGGACAGCTCAGTTCTCTGCATCTAGTCATCCATCCCACTCACTTTCTGGTTCTCTCTGTCTCTCTGTCTCTATCTATCTGTCTGTCTGTCTCTCAAAGCCATTATAAGTAGTCCACACTGCATGCATACATTTAGATAGGCTGAGGAATACCGCTTCCACTTTGCTTCTCAACATGTTTCTTTCTGTTGTCGGGTTCTGAGGGCATATGTGAACTAATGATGTCAGCCGTAGCGAGTTTTGTCTGTACTGTGATCTAACGTAGTCTACTTAAAAGGTTTGAGTCTAAGGACTAGTCCACCTTCGTTCTGTGGTGAGGTGTATATCGGTTTTATTCGCAAGAGGGCGTAAGTCATATTTAACCAGCGATTACGCGTTGCTCTGCCGACGTGCATACGACGGGCCAGTGGTGGCCTTTGACAGTCTTTGACAAGTTTGTGCTAAAGGCGAGGACAAAAATACCGCGACTTACTAATAAATTATATCTTTCTGAGGGAAGTGACCGTCAAATACTTTGTCGGAATTTTCCACCCCTCGAAAAGTGCCTCTCTAGGCAGCCGCCTATTTCGCCTTATCTAAAGCCGGTGTCCCAATATAAAGTCACCCCTGAAACAGTCTCCCTTTGCCTGAAATAATGTCTCACCCGGAGACTCTGTATCAGAACAAAGTCTCCCTCATTGAAGTAGAATCTCCCATCTACGATACAAAGTCTCCTCCATTATAAAATCGCTCCCTCTATTTTCGGTTACTTTTTTATAATTAATTTAAATAGTATTTAATATGTGCTTTTTTAAAATAAATTTCTCATGTGTTTATTAATAGATTTGTACATGAAAAACATATGACATGAAATACAAAATAATTAAATAAATATTTTATATAGCATTAGGTAGCATGTGGCAGCACCACTAGAATGTCGTGCGCACGTAGCCTGGTCATTAAAAAGTAGTGAAGAGATTACACACATTACTCTATAATCAAGAAAATGATTCTGATTAGAAATAGACACTCCGTTTAACTTACTTTTAGTTAGCACTGGTTTCTGAAACGATTCTGTGATCAGTAATCCCTATCCCATTCACTAATTGATGTACTTCTTATGCCAGCTAGCGCTAACTAGCTTCACTCTGATTCTTTGAGGATTAGATCTTCCACTGAAATTGTGTTTTATATTGGTCGTTCAATATAATTAGCGTCAGATGTATCAGTCCAGCTAATTAAATTTACAAGGAGTTAGAAACAATGCACGGGAATAACCATGACTGTACTGGCTTCCTGGTACGAGCTAGCCCAGGCCTATATACGATTCATTATGCGAATTAGGACTACCCTTCAACTAGAATCAATCAACTAATATGAGCTTCCACTTGATTTTCTGTAAATCATTTGATGCGGATCAGGCCTGCCATTCGTACATTCATCTGGCTATAGCATATTAGTTGTTTATCATTGTTAGCTACAGTACTGTAAAGTTATTACCTAGAATAGGGAGGATGTATCAGGCCAACTTATTAGCTTATTGGCTATAGGGCCTACAAGGAGACAGAAATAATGCATAAGAATGAATAAAAGTGCCTTCTCCACGAGTGATTGTAAATAAAGTAGTCTTCCTGATATTAGCTTGCACTTGCTTTTCTGGAATTCTTTAAAAAGATTAGTCATACAGTCACATAATTATGGGCAATACTCATTAAATAAATCGCAGCTGAAATCAAACCTTGTTTTAGTATCAAAGAAAATAAGACATTGTTGTCCATGAAGCCAGTAAAGTCTTGAGATAAAGATAAACTGACCACTGACGTATTTGGTGAAGAACGGAATCATTCTTCTTCTAAAGAAAGACTTTTTTGTATCTTTGAACGTATTATTATTCCTTTTTATTCTACTGTCGTCTTGTGCTGATTGTTGTACATTTTTGTTATTCTGTAGTTAAGTTTATCTACTTCCCTCTTCGTCTTTTCTAAAGAACTGGCCATCATCCCTGACTCACTTTGCATGAAGTAATTAGGCCCCTGCTCAGCGGGATTAGTCCCTTTAGGTGCGCCTATTGCTCCCATTTAAAAGCTCTGTTACACTATGATGATATAATACTCCATGGAAACTGTAGTAACATGCATAATTAAATGTCAATGTACAATTACTGGGAACAATAAATGTCTTATGTCTAAAGACCACTGACGTATTTGGTGAACCACGGAATCATTCGGCTTCTAAAGAAAGGCATTTGTTGACAGAAGTAACAAAAGCTCGAACAAAGTTCATTGGTTGACTATAAAGTGCAGACCACCATAGATTATTCGTAGCTCGTTTATTTCTGTATGGGCTTGTTTATGATATCAGGGACGGTAAACCCAATTGAGCTGTAATATACCAAAATAATTACAGTCGACCGCAACAGCCTTTGTTGTCGTAAACTGCCGGTAAACTCTGAATCCATCCAACCCGCAGCCCGCGGGTCACATGCGGCCTTTGGACAGTTGATTGGCGGCCAGCATGATCTTTTTGTAAATATTATTTTCTTATTTTATGCCTACACTGGGTCTACTAATAGAATACTGCATAATAATTATGTCTAAAACACCAAAAACTTTGTGTTGTAAGTTCTAATGACCTAGTGTAGTCGTACCTGTTTTAAAACATTTTTAAAATATGAACTAAACATTTGTATTTCTTTCAAGGCTTTGAGAACAAACACTTGCGGCCCGCCGCGTGCTAACCAACAATTATACTGGTCCGTATTATAGGCCAAAAAAGGTTAGCCACACCTGGCTTAGATGATCTAAACGGATTCAATATCAGTTAGTACGTATATATATGGATATATCTGCTATAAGTTGCATTAATAAGTACTACTTTGTGAAACAGGTCAAAATAATTTCATTATTGTATTTACATTACCAAAAAGCAGTATCCAGCAGACTATTCAAAAGATGGAAAACGTCATAAATATGATGTGACAGTAGCGTATCTCGCGTTGAAATGTAATCTCCACTGGGAGAGAGCTTATTTCAAAGGGGGATGAAATATACTCTCCCGGGAGACTTTGTTTCAGACTATAGTCTCAGAGGGCGAATTTATTCTGAAACAGATCCGCCGGGGAGAATCTTTTTCGAAACAGAGTCTCCGGGGAAGACTTTTAAGGGGGAGACTCTGTCATGGGACACCGGCACTGATGCGGGCCATGGTTTCCATTTAGTATGATGCAGTTGACGCACATGGGCTGTGAATGCTTGTTTAAGAATATTATTCAGCGAAATACTGGGGCGAATTTTGGGACGCCTTGACCCGTTTTGGACGCTTGACCTTTTGGAAGTCCCCCGGGACCTGCCTGGAGGAAGGCTTGCCTAAGTCTCCCGGGACCTGCCTGGAGGAAGGACTTGCCTAAGTCCCACGGGACCTGCCTAAGTCCCCCGGGACCTGCCTGGAGGGGGGACTTGCCTAAGTCCCCCGGGACCTGCCTAAGTCCCCGGGACCTGCCTAAGTCCCCGGGACCTGCTTAAGTCCCCGGGACCTGCTGAAGGGGGACTTTCCTAAGTCTCCCGGGACCTGCCTAAGTCCCCGGGGACCTGCCTAAGTCCCCGGGACCTGCCTAAGCTTGCTGCACGGGGAAAAGTATAAATATCGCTGCTTAAGACGTTTAGTTGTCATTCGATTGTCAGAAGTCATTCGAGATCTTTGTCATTTGATGTCAGACAGTTGATGAGTGCAGTTGAAGTTAGACAGTCGTTGAGTGCAGTTGATTTGCCCATTGTCAGTCGATTCAGTTCGTTCGTTGAATAATACAAGTGATCGTGTGACTGTACTCGTGTTGTCTCCTTTGTCCGACGGATGATCGGTGGTCGCTAGCATCGTTAAGACCTCTGCCCGACCGGAGAGGCCGAGCCTGGCTGAACATTGAGGATTCCAGAGACGCTATCCTGGTAACTATTGAAGAAGAGAGGAATCCGCTCAGGCATTCCGGGAGAAGAAAAACAGTTGGACTGTTGACCGCTTCCCCCGAAGGATGAAGAAAAGAAAAAAAAGGAGATTTTCGCCACGTTGGTCCCATAAGTTGGGTCAAGCCAATCTCTCTACCCAGAAAGTAGAGTTTCGTCACAATACTGATACTCCAAGTAACTATCTGACATTATGTAGGCTATTAAATCGCCCTTTATTTAGTTATCTGACTTTTAGCCCTCGGCGTCGCAGAACAACCTCAATATTATTATAGAACGCGTTAATTAGATACATTTAGCACACGACACTCGTTAAATGCTAAACATCTTGTAACTCTTCTCTTATAATTCTGATGGAAAACTCTTTCAAGTGCAACAGTATCAACAATGCGACGCCAATCAGGTCAGTCCCTACCCTGCTTTCATCATATGTGAAGGCAAAACTCCAGGGTTTTGAGATATTTTTTCACGACTCCAGTTCAAGTGGTCTTCTGAAGTTTGTTAATTGCACATAGCATGGCTCTACAGTGGTCTTTGTGTTCTGGAGATTTCTGCAACGTGTGAAAATAGCGTCTTCGGACTGTGGTAGAGACTGGTACTGCTATATGTAACTTGTAAGGTGCTACTACTAAGGATGACAACTCGTTCTAGGTAAAAGAAAACGTATATTATAAAAGTACATTAGATAGTAGCAACATACAACCTTGTCCTCGACAAGAACTTCCAGAAACGTCTTCGTAGTCAGAAGCACGTCGAACAGGCGAAAATACAGCTTGATTGGCCGCTCAGGACTCGAAACCAAGAGTTTAATTACAGTTAGTCAAGCGCCTTAACTAATACACTGAAGACTTGGTCAGTTCTGCGTCAAACGAACACCATC
Source organism: Aporrectodea caliginosa (assembly GCA_020284085.1). NCBI lineage: Eukaryota > Metazoa > Annelida > Clitellata > Crassiclitellata > Lumbricidae > Aporrectodea > Aporrectodea caliginosa. The sequence goes on along the minus strand of JACEVL010000421.1, from coordinate 225,257 downwards.
GCCAACAGGCCTAAACAACAACTGCCAAGCTTCTTCGACGAACCCTTTACCTGGGTTTAAATAGGAGACAGCACTCCTTATTTTACTAAGCACAATATGGTTCATAACCGATCAAGTCTATATCTCTTTCTACAGTAACGATATTCAACTATATACAATACTAAGCACAACGTCCATCCTCCTTTTATATATAGAGTTCAATGCTGTATGATAAATATCTAGTCTTATCCGTACTGTCTTAAATCTAGGATAAAATACATCAACCAGGTGCTCGGTTGGGAAGGTTCTCCCAACAAACTCCTTCTGATCTCCATGCAACTGACATGATCCTGTAAGGAACCTGCATGAACCTCCTCCTAACGCATCAGATGTCTAAGCTATCATGCTGTTTCGAGCCTCTGTGGTGATCCAAGTCTCGCAGCTCCCAAAAATACCTTCAACCCATAGATGTTACAGAACTGCAGCTCATTTTTCAGCTAAATCATGTAGCGGAAAATGGGTATGCGGACCATTGGTCATAGGCTGATTGGTCAAAGGCTTATTGGTCATAGGCTCACTGGTCATATGGACGATTGGTCATAGGGCGCAGTGGTCATAGGCTTATTGGTCACATTAATTGACGGGTAAACTATCGGTCATAGGACCTGATTGACACTAATTGACACTAATTAAAAGTAAATACTGTATATGAAGTAAATAATAAATTAAATATTCGCTGTCAATTAGCCCTATGTTACTTTCTCCTGACACAGAGAGTATATTAAGGAAAGTAAATGAATGGCATCTCGCATAATATTCTGTGGACGATATAGACTTTAGCAGCTTTCTTCAATATAACGTTACAAGTTTTAACATTTGCTTTAACTCTTTTCGGAACACTTACGCATTATGTTTATTTTAATAGATTCGATGTAGTCGTTACATTTATTAATATTTTTAGAAAACTTAAATTAATGTTTTTGTTAATTATTACTCCTAGCCTTTCCAAAGCCTGAACGTATGACCAATAGTCCTGTGACCAATGGGCCATATGACCCATAAAATATGGGTCATATGGCCATACAATATTATGACCAATAGTCCACATGACCAATCAGTCAGCCTATGACCAATCAGCTTATGACCAAAAAGCCTATGACCAATAGTCCTATAGATCCATGTCACGGTGGAGCTCAACGACGGGTCTCAGAAAGGCTGATCAGCAGACGACGACCGACGAGGCCGGGTCATGAACTCTCGATTAACTACGTCCGCTTCAGCGATAGTCCCTATTCCTCGGGGCGCCTTATCGAAACCTCGCCAAACTAATAACATATGTTGCTGAAGACGGTCATCCCGACCCCAGGGCACCATACACGACGTCTAGTCATAACCTCGCGACTATCCACATCCGCTCCAACGATAATTTCTACTCCTCGACGAACCTCGCTAAATTCATAACACATGTTGCTGAAGACAGACATCCTGACTACAGGACATCGATCGCGACGTCTAGTCGCGACCGACGACTTCCGCTCCAGCGACGCTTCCTACCCCTTGATGTGCGATGCTGACACCTCGCCAAATTAATAACACGTGAAGGCTACCCTCCCGATTCAAGAGCATCAGCCGGGATCCTCGCCAAATCAAGAACACATGTCGTATGGGGCTCTGCATGCAGCGTGAGCACCGCCGACGAGTATATAAGCGAAGGCGCTCCTCTCACAGGACGCCTGGCTTAGGGTCCGTTGCGACGCCTTGAGAGGACATTCGAGCAACGTCGTCTCGGATCCCCAGCGTCAGATACGACTCGACTTAGAGTAGATTAACTCGAAGGAGCTAGACATCTCCACGACTCGACTTAGATTAGATTAACTCGACGGAGCTAGACATCTCCACGACTCGACTTAGATTAGATTAACTCGACGGAGCTAGACATCTCCACGACTCGACTTAGATTAACTCGACGGAGCTAGACATCTCCACGACTCGACTTAGATTAACTCGACGGAGCTAGACTGCTAGACATCTCCACGACTCGACTTAGATTAACTCGACGGAGCTAGACATCTCCACGACTCGACTTAGATTAACTCGACGGAGCTAGACATCTCCACGACTCGACTTAGATTAACTCGACGGAGCTAGACATCTCCACGACTCGACTTAGATTAACTCGAACGGAGCTAGACATCTCCACGAGATCGAACAAGATTTGATTAGACATATTGACTCAGACTCTAGGGATTCGACCAACCTAACTCATTGACGACACTTTTACTTCATGTTATCGTTTATCCATGTTCATTTATCATTGTAATAAATTTTCGTAATACATTACGTGAACCGTTGTCGTTCGTGAAGTCTAGTTAGACGGACAATTACTTAGACCGCTAGACGATCACGACAATCCATGTACACGTGTAATGAGAAATGCATATATTGGTGTGCATTAGGGTGGTCCAGAAGCCATGAAGAAAAGTTTAAGTTTGTGGAATCATTTCTCCACAAGGCTTATTTTTGTCCACTGGGTACAGATAGTTTGCCTGTTAAATTTCCTCCTTATTGTGCAACATTTAGAGGTCAACCCTTTCTCAACATTTTACTTGTGCGCTAATATGTCTTTTTGTCATGTTTACAATGGAAGAAAAACAGTGTTCACTGGCAGGACCGTTATTGCTGCACTGGGACGGTAAAATGTTGCCCGACATTTATGGATCGAAAGAAAATGTGGACCGCATAGCTGCTATTATCACTGGAAATGGTCAGGAAAATCTTTTGACAATTCCAGAAATGGAGAGATACAGGTAAGTCTCAGGAAAAGGCCTGTGTTGAAGTAATTGAGAAATGGAATCTGAGTTCACAGATCAAAGGCCTCGTATTTGACACAACAACCAGCAACACAACTCCATAAAGGTGCATGCTTTAGAATTGAAATGGGAACTAAAATGGTCTGGCTTGCATGCCGTCATCACGTCATGAAAGTCGTCTTGTCAAATGTCTTCTTGTCCCTGTTTGGTCCAGCCGAAGGTCCATCAACTGTGCAATTCTAGCGATTTCAGACAGAGTGGCCATCAGTGAACCAAGATGCTTATTTCGCAACAACTGATGAACTGTTTCAGGATCCATTATTGAACAAAAGACGACAAGAAAATGCTCGGTTATTTACCAGGTTCTCTTGAAACCAAGCAGCCAATGGACGATTATCAGGGATTGCTACGTTTATCCTTCTGGTTTCTTGGTGAACACAAAGGCAGTGAATCATTTCGAGATCCAGGTCAAACACATCACGCCATATGGATGACAAACGCCATTTATGCACTGAAAATATTACTTTTTAAGACTCAATTCAAGTTGACTGCTTGCAAATACAAGAATATCACAGATTTGGCTCTGTTTGTCATCCTTGTCTAATGTCTATGTTAAACAGTGGAACGAAGCACCTCATGGAATCCGAGCCCCTCTCAATGACATCAAATTTTTATCAGTTCTGAAGACCTACCCAAACCAGGCTGTTGTCAGCAAAATACCTGCAGCATATTCAAGGCACCTCTGGTTTCTGTCTGAACATCTGGTGGCCAACTGGCCATGGCCCTTTTGATGACAGAGTCTCATCAAAAAGAAAAGATGGTACGAAACGGCCAGCAATTATCGGACACCCTTGACGTGTGCTGTTGACAAGTGAATCTGAACAGCTGAAACTGGAGAATTTGGTGACAGAAAGGACATCTATCTTTGATGTCCTAATGGAAAAAGGCAAAGAAAAGACTCAGTTGTTTATCAAGAAACCACCAGAACAGTGGACAGATGATCCAGTCTTCAACAGATTTTGCGAACTGGCTGCACGCATGACAGTGGTGAATGACGTTGATGAAAGGGGAAAAAGTCTTATCGAAAAGTACAATGACACGCTGACAAAGAAAGAGGAACAGAAACAGTTTATTCTTCAACTGGTTGCAAATCATCGCAAGAGTTTACCTTGCAGCTCCTTCCAAGACAGCGCTCATGTCATAGATTAACCATTGCAGAACAATATATCTATTTTTGTTGAGATAACATTAAAAGTGTCAAATGGGTTGACCTCTAAATTTATTTTTTTTTCTTAAAAATTTTGCATGATTATTATAATCATGATAAAGAACAAAACAAGCCTTGTGGACAACTAAAATCTGTTACTTGATTTTTGTGGACCACCCTAGTGTGCATACAACAGGTAGTTACATCTTGAAATATAATTGGATCCCAGCTAGTGACAAAGGCTGAGTACTTTGACTATCTATGAGACATTAATAGCAATAAAAAGAAATGAATGATGTCGAACAAGTGGTTTTGCTTAGCTACGCATATGAGCCTGTGTTTAATGTTATTAAAGGCATCATGCTCGGAAGTAGTATCTCCAGTTGTTGTGATTTAAAATGGCAAGATGCTACCGATGTAACTTGAGGCTTCTTCCTGTTTTTACCTGCCTTCATTGCGCAAATATCAACGATTTTAGGCAATTTGAGTACAATCGATAACAAAATACTTTAGAAATAATTTACTGCTTTCAAGTACAAGTAAGACAAAACAAGTTTAATAGTTACTAGCACCAAGTCAATTACATAAAAAAATTCCTAATTTTTCTAAGTTTTCTTAGAAAAAACCGGCGAATAATGTTTTCAAACGGAAGCTTTATCCTCATGGCAGCAAATTCAGTCATCACTACTTTATACGGAAGATCACAATCGATGCAACATCTGAGCTTCAAATACCTTGCAAGAAAATGTTTTCCAAGAAAATAGTGACATTTAATAGAGTATGGATAAATAAGAGAACATGAAAATGAAAATTGTCCAGAGTAGATGTATTCAGCAAATAGGCCCTACGTGTTTAAACATTGAATCGTGTGCTTCATCGAATTTCCGCATAATTTTATTGTCATTCAGAAGTGACATATAATAAAACATTGTGTGAAAGCCAAGCAAAGATTGTACGTCTCCATCAAAAAATGAGTCAAGCGGTGGCAACAACAAAACATTCGCAACTGCAAACTCCTTCAAATCACTCTGGAGATCAGGTTCACGAAGGATTCCTTCACATAAATGCAGCACTTTATCGTACTGGTGACACTTGTAAAGGTACAAAGCACGGTAGCAGTCCACTGTGTTGCAGTGGATGCCACAGTCTTCACAAATCTAATAATAGAATGATGTCATATTTTCTAAAGCAAGTTCCATTAGAGCATCAGTTATTTTTTCTTTCTCCATAAAACGATCCATTTCGAAATGTGAATGTTCTGTCAATGAAGCTGTTCTGCGATAGACACACTTTCTGATTGCATTGAAACAAATACTTGATTGCATCGATGAACAGAACTTTTGCTTTGTTAAAATCAGCAGAAGCTGGTCTAAAGGCAATGATGATGAAGGCAGATCAGGATTCAGTTGTAAGTGCTTGGATATTCTTTCGGTGGATATGACTGTCAAATGGTGAGCAAACACTTCTGGCGTTACACGTAGATCAAGATAAATCTGCCTCCCACTAAAATTCGTATATTCCGTCAACCTCTTGCAAAGCAGACAAAATCCAACGATTCTAACAACATCGTCAATAAAGAACAAACAACCTGCATTTAATGTTTCATAGTTCATGTGGGTCGTTTGATTCATCAAAACTGCTGAGCAGAGGTCAATCAATATTTGGTATTCTGACATTGCAAAATGGAGCGCAGCTAGGTAGACCAAAGCTGCTGGAGCAATGATGTTGGATTGAGAATCAACCAATTGCAAAGCCTGCCTAAGATGCACTTTCGGCATAAGAGACAATAATTGAAACTGTGAACGGCCATTGAATCCAGTTAAATTTTCCATCAAGTCCTGTGCATGCAAATATAGAAACTGACTTGCTTCGGCTGTGAATGGTATAGGAAATTTATGATAATGACACCTTACGAGTTTAGGCTTCAAATGAATTTGTTTGAGAAATTCAATAAATAGTTTGCTGTGCCATGACATTTCTCCATAACATAGACTGTATGCAGCATTCAAACTATACAGTGCTGTATCGAAGTACGTGAAACACCTAACATTCGCCGGCATTGGATTTATCACATGTAGGTATTTTGTATCAGATGTTAACAAATAAAAGTTTCTTGATAAACAGTTCCTTTTTAAAACATGTCCTAGTTCTGGTTTTAGTCCGGATTTGATTATGCGACGAATTACAACGGATCAGAAAGAGGACGGAAGAGATCATGTCGGAGGCGCAGGCAGGATTCAGAGTTAATAGAAGTACAATTGACCAAATCTTTACCCTGAGACAATTGGCGGAGAAGTATGAAGAATTTGGGAAAGAGCTATACATATGCTACATAGATTTCCGTAAAGCCTTCGACAGCGTGTGGAGAAAGGGCCTGTGGAGGGTTATGAGGCAATATGGATACCCTGAGAAGATAGTAAGAATCTTGGAAAATGCGTACAAGGACACCTTCAGCGCTGTGAGAGTGAACGGAGAACTATCGGATTGGTTCGAGACCATAGTGGGAGTACTGCAGGGTTGCGTTCTGTCGCCGCTGCTCTTCAACATATTTCTGGAACTGATCATGGCTAGGGCCCTGGAAGGAACAGAGGAAGGAGCTGTGATTGGAGGAGAATTGATAGGTGATCTAAGATTTGCGGATGACATAGCACTGCTGGCGGAGCAGGTGGTGGGACTACAGGAGGTAGTGACAAGAGTAGTGGAAGTGAGTAAAAGGATGGGTATGGCGATAAATGTAGCGAAAACAGAAAGTCAACTTGTAGGAGGCGGAGACAAGAGGTTCATACTAAATGTGGATGGACAACAGCTGGTACAGACGGACAGCTTTGTTTACCTTGGGGGAAGCATCAGTACACAGGGAGGATCGGGGAAAGACATAGAAAGAAGAATCGGATTGGCAAGAGGAATATGGCAGGCGCTGGGAAAGGTTTGGAGCTCGAGAGAAATAAGCAGAGGTACGAAGGTCAGGTTATATGAAACACTAGTGCTGAGCGCATTGCTGTACAATTCGGAGACCTGGACATTGAAGGAGACACATAAGCAGCGGCTGAGGGTCTTTGAAATGGCGTGCTTGCGAAGGATTGAGGGAGTCACAAGAAGAGACAGAATAAGGAATAAAGAGATACACAACCGACTAAACATCCGATACGACATAGTCAGCAGGATACAGAACAGACGGCTGCGATACTTTGGACACGTAACCCGAATGGGGAATGACAGGTATCCAAAGATAGCTCTCAACGGGTATGTGCACGGAAAAAGAAAAAGAGGAAGGCAGAAGAAACGATGGATGGATATGATAAAGGAGGACTGTGGAGAAATGGGATGGTCGGTTCAGGAGGCTATGCACAGGGCATACAACAGAGAGGGATGGAGGTCTTCCATAAACGAGCGGCTTATGCGTGCGGGAGCATCGCCAAGGCCATAAGTAAGTAAGTAAGTCGAATTACAATGTGTAAAACTGAGCCCAAAGACATGGCTGTCTCCGCTTTTCCTTTATCAGTACCGTGTAGCGTTAGGGATGTCCAGAAAAATGACACATCGCAGAAAACACCCATACTCAAGTTTTTCCCATTATTCTATTCATCTATTGTCTATAAATATTTTTTACAGAATTTTAAAATGTTATCCTGAGGTCCCTCAAAGCCCCCGAACATACCCTACTTAAACTCCCAGAACTGAAGACGCCCAAGCTCGGATCTTGGAAATTTTGAAAGTCGATAAACAGGACACAAAATGAGGAAAAGATAAGGAAATGCGGATTGGCATGTTTCGATGTATAGAAAAAACCTCCATGAAATTTCAGCGGTTGAAGATAGTAGTTTTTTTCATCAAAAAACTCTCTGTGTATTTAGCTCGTAATTTTTCGCTGTAATATACTCCAAACAATGTAAGATTTGCTCCTCGTCCTCTATAATAATTGTGTCGGAAAAAGTCAGAATATACATTATTATAATCAATTACGATAGATTTTTAAGCTTCACCGACCAATTCATCAGTGATTCAGTATTTTTGTTCTGCAAAAAAATATATTTGTTCCTTTAATAAGAAACGTTTGTAATTTCCCTACAAAAGAAACTGACAAGAGCGTTTATCTGCTTTCCTAAACGACAAACAACGTCGCAAATTCGTAGTCCTGCTGTATAGTCAGAAACCTGTCACGTCCCTCTAGGGTAGGGGAAGCTGGGGCTAAAAGTCACAGGGGTTAAAAGTCACAACCGGATTAAACACGTCTGGAATAGCCCTAGAGTATTGAAGTGACACCTAGCGGATAGCTGGGCAAAGCGCCCAAGTAAAAATAGAAACAGTTGTTGACGTTATTGCAGTAATTGAATTTTGTATCAAATTCCTTGTTTTAACGTGATTAAAAGTTGAAATTCGTCTCACGTGGAAACATTTGTTTCGGCAAGTATTTGTCATATTAATAACGGTTTTTTAGCTCGAGTGCTGCATATTTTAGCGAGCTATGTTCGTACAGTGGTTAAAACGTGATTGCATGACCGCCATTTCTTGTTCTTACTATCAATGTCGTGTATGTGGTGTTGGGGTTAAAAGTCACACGGTGTGACTTTTAACCCGAACTGTGACTTTTAACCCCAACTCTGTTGTGATAGCTGTAAATGAATATTTATGAATTGTTGCTAGTCTTATGAGCTGTTTTTAACATTATTCATTTAGCAATAGGCCTACTAAAGGCCTAGTATCGTGTGTATTATTAGTTCTTTTTGTAATTTACTAATAATAGTAGGGCTACTTTGGACTTCATTTGTTAGGTCTGAAAAGATGCGGCACTACAAGCGACAAACTGACCGTGGAAAGTTTCCACGCGAAGCAATGTTGGCCGCTGTTGAGCCTAGGCCTACTTTATGCTCATGACACTTCCCAAACCGTTACAGCGATCACTTAGCCTAATGCGACTATGTTTGTGACTTCTTACCCCAAGCTTGTGACTTTTTACCCCCGACCGGGGCTGAAAGTCACAAGTCAAACCGTGCTGTTCAAAGTGAAAAAGCAGAGCAAAAACACAACGGAATTTACCTTTCCAAGTATTGGGAACTTAGACGACATAGTTGTCTAATTTTATAGCGGTTGGTTATTACGCTAGCTAATATATCATTTGGTAAAATTACAAAATATCAATATCTGTGACTTTTAGCCCCAGCTTCCCATACCATCCCACACACAGAAAGTTATAACATGCAATAAAACCTACTGCACCGTCAAAAGACTCGCAGATTCGTTCAGAAAGCTAAAATTAGTTCCGAAAAGCGGACTCTGCAAAAAGCCTAGCAGTGGGAAGTTTGAACTTACCAGAATTATTGAGCATTATTCCGTGTTTGGACAAAGATTAACTGTCAAAAATGACACAAAGACAGTCACAGAAAGTTGTGTCACGTAGAATCACGGATCTAGTAAGTTTTAAATTTAGAATTTAGCATTGGACTGGTCTGATTCTGCATAATTTTACTGTATATATATGTATAATAAGGCATATGCCTGAGTAAGTGGCTTGTTTATGCTGAAATTAAAAAGACATGAAACGACAGATCTGATGAACTAATGCGCGGTGTATCGTGTAGGCTTACGGATCTAGCTTCATCTAACAGGATGCAGCAAATTAACCTCTGCAGGTTATGAGTATCTGTGTAGACTCTAAGACCCGATAAATATTGCATGTCTCTTTAATAATACACTGGATTTGAAAAACATGCTGAAGTGAGCTAGGCATGAACAATCTTGTAACATGCAGGCAGGGCAGTAATTGAAATAACGTAAATTGTAATTTGTAATTTAATTACATTTGCCCATGTAGCCTATTTTGTAATTTTAAATTATATTCATGTCCCAAAGTAATTTGTAATATGTAATTAAATTAAATTTTTGAGTGATTTGCCATTTATGAGCACATGTGTATGCGTCCATGAAATGAAACCATTGGATTGTATCTCTCATACAATAATGGATTTACAGTATACGTATATGGGCGAAGAAGTTCAGGACGGACTGGAGCTGGCGCTATCTCAATTTCTGCATGCCTAAAAAGATAAGTTATTAAGTAAAATAAGTAGCCTTTATAAGCAGCTGACAGAAGCACATGCACTGTATTGTATATATACTATATAGGGATTGTATAAAGGATGAGACTCTTGCCCGATTCCCGTAAGGCCCCTCTGGGTTTTTAGTTCATGCCTTCATTCCGTAGGCGGCAGCAGATGTATAATGAGCTTGCCCCTTGCATGGCTGCAACTTTGTTGATTTATGTCTTCTATTATTTGTGTTCTTGTGAATTGTTTAATCGTCATAACATGTACAATATACAGCGTAGTGCGTTTGTCAGGCGCTTCGTTAAAGAATAAATATTATTATTATTATTGTTATTGTTATTATTATTATTATTATTATTATTATTATTATTATTATTATTATTATTATTATTATTATTATTATTATTATTATTATTATTATTTATTATTATTATTATTATTATTATATTATTATTATTATTATTAAGAGGAAGCTGGTATTTATTTAGTTCCCTTCTTGAGTTGAATAGCATTCGAATGTTCCTCTCTGCCTCGCCAATCATCTCCCTTGATCGTTGATGGAAGATTTCCGATAATTATTATTACATGACATGTATTATTATTATCATTATCATTATCATTATCATTATCATTATCATTATTATTATTATTATTATTATTATTGTTATTATTATTATTATTATCATTATTATCATTATTTTTATCATTATTTTTATCATTATTATTATTATTATCATTATTATTATTATTTACATGTTTGTGTGTGTGTCCCCAATACTCTTCTGATAAAGAGCAAGTGCTGAAGTTTTAGTTCATGGGTACTGGCACCGAAAATCAAGCCAGCCAGTTCGCTCAACCGGCTGTTAAAAGTTATGACTTTGGCTAGAGCGAAGGAAGTGTTAGTGACCGACTCGGTGGCACGCCCAGATATATTTAAAGTTTTCAAAGGGCTGTGCGTTGGCTGTTATGTTGATGTTTTATTTGTGCTTCTCCTTTGCTCTGCGAAGGTGAAAGACACATAGAAGCTTCTTTCCAAAAGAACTATTCCAATGAAATTCTTTCGTTTAAGAAGAGGTTGTTCTAGGCATCTGTAAAATCAATTATCTGTTTCTATACATTCTTAGTTGCATTTGTCAGCAGAAACCGTTCATGGGAAGCTGGTCAAAGCGATGTGCATTTCATTTAGCAGCTGTTGCTCGGTAACATCTAATAATTTTTTGACGCATGAAAAGCAATAGAGTGTGTTCAAATAGGAAATGGCTTTTCAAACATCGAAACGCCGATTTCACTTCAGACAATGGAAATTCCAGGTCTAATAAACATCGGAGTTTCAAATAATTTCCAAGAAACTGTCTTCTTAAGATAGGATTGAATGTCTCGCAGAACGTCTTAGATGCAGACAAGAATTGTACGTGTTGATCAACGAATTGCAAACGTCTCACCCATTTGTTGCCCTCGTCGAGAATATTCTCAAGGGCGTCATGCTGCATTGATGATAGACGTAAAACGAGCAGTTGAAATCCGACCAAAGCCTGAATATCTTCATCAAAGTGTGCAATGAAGTGCAAACTGACATTTACATTAAGAAACTGAAATTCTTCTAATTCGGAATCATGCTCAGACTCTTCTAATAGCCTCTCACACAAACCTATTACGTCTTCATATTTGCGACATAGATAAAGAGAAAGAGCTTCATAACAGGACGCTAAGTTGAACGTTGGACCAAACTCTTCTGACAGCGCAGCATAGAAACGGGTCATGTAGTCGTTGGAAATTCTTACTAGCGCCTCTGCTATGTCCGTCTTTCCTGGTAGGAGAATTCGTGTTGCGGAGTCTTCTGCGTCTTCTGTGCACCTAGAGCAAATGATGACTTCTTTGATCTTGCTATCGAAACGTCGCGATATCTTATATCGCATCATAGCTGCAAGGCAACGGTCTGCTTCAAATGGAAAAATCATACTAAACGTTTTCTTTACTTCCAGTCTTTCGGGGCTGCATTGAATAGACAGGTAGTATGCAAACAATTCAGGACTTAGCATCAAAATACTTTTATTTGGAATTCGAAGAATATTTCTACGTAGTAAGAGAAAACCTGCGATTGTTGCCAACTCATCAATGAAAAGCAAACTGTTAATTTTTAAGTTACGAACTTCACGGCAATGTTCCTTGTCTTTAAAATTCGTTTCAACTTGAGAACACAAATATACCGTACATTGAATGTGCCCAATGTAGTAATACAATGCAGCCAGATAGATCCGAGATGCAGTCTCAGTCTTGCACGAAGATGTGTCGCGGCAACAAAGGGATTTGTGAAGACACAACATTGAAACCATTTTAGCTAAGCAATTCTCGTTCTTTGAATAACCAAATGCTAAATGTTTCATCATTTGTTCAGCGCGATTGAAATACAACATGCTTCCTTCGAAAACACTTCTTGGCTGCATAGAATTGGGACCTTGGACAAAACAAGATTGTCTTATTATATGCATCCAGATTTCTGACAGAAGTTCAACATCGCACTGCAATTTGGAGGACAGTATGCATTGTGACATCTGGAATAATATCAACGCCTTCATGTAATCTGCGAGAGTAGTATGCATCTTGGAAACGGCAGTCGTATCTATGATCCATTTCATAGGCATTTCACTGCCTGTCATTTTAACTAAATACTTATCCGTCCAGTTCACGATATATGAAGTCTCCAGAGCCCTAGAACACCTGAAAGCACACAGGCGTATAACACCATTTAAATCGTTTAGTTGACGTCTTTCATTATATTCACAAACGCATATTATGCATTTCTCAACCATCTCTTCTGTTAGTAGAGATTCATCTTCCGTAAACAGTTTCTGGTAAACTGGTAGAATGTAATGCATCACAAACCATTGACTCATTTTGTCTACGTCGTTAAAACCATCAACCGTTTCGATAGTTTGCTGTAGAATTTCAGTATTCAATTCATGATCAAATAGATTTGCTTCCGGCATGAAATAGTTTGGACAGTGTTTGCGTTTCAAACATTTGCTCAATCTGCCAAGTAACTTGCAGCAGATAGCTACAACACTTGATGTCTCCTCCCACCATGCTGTTGACTTTTCTTCGCAAGACCACAGCATCAGCGTCTTCAGATGGAAAGTGCATACAACCTCTTCCCTTTTCGGACAGTTCTTTTGGATAATTACTCTTTTAGAAAAGAACCTGAGCAAGTGATAGACAATTTGTTGTGTTAGGGTCCAACTTTGAATCAGAATAACCTCTGCTCGTGAGAATGACAATCTCCGTTGATACAATTCTTTGTGTATATCGCGATGTGTGACTGGAACCACGTCGCATCCCTCAAGAACCACTTTGCTTATTGTTGCACGGTCTGGCCATCCACTATACCTCTTCCGTTTCGGCCATTCTTCAGCTACATGAGGCCAGTTTGGACAACGCACGGAAGAAACTAAGTCTCTTTTGCTGCTTAAAATATTTGGAAATATTACGTTTTTTAGAGCTGGCCCAGTTGGCATAAACATTTTTAAAACTTCTTCATTTAATTCAGTTACTTTTCCATTGATGTTTGAAAGCACGCTAGTGTTACCCATCATTCCAAAAATGGTTGTTGGATAGAGGTCTCTCTCCATGAAAGTTGTCACTGGTATGTTTATGAATTTATATTCCTCTAAATTCCAGTCATAAGCTCCACAGATTGGGTCACGCAATCGAACAAACGACTTATTCTGTTCGTGTGATTCAAGTTTAGAGCATGTGATCAGATCACAGAGGTCGCCAGCACCTTCAGGAATTTCACAGCGAGAAGAATCCAACACCAAATGGTCACTTTCTGTTAGAAGTATATCAAGGTCATCGATACAAGAGTGAATAGGCTGAATATAGAACTCAGCTTGGCTACCGCACACAGTTTGTGTATAGCCAGGTCCGTAAGAACGAATGCTTACTATCGGAAGGAGAAGAAAATTAGACCTACTGTTTACATAAACTTTGTGTGCATACGACAAGTGCTCACGAGAAACTTCGATACTATATTTTCCATTTTGATTTTGTAGCAACCTAGAACAATCAATAAAACGAAAGTGACTGTAAGCATCTGTGCAACTCTAAATTCAACAGATTACACAAAGTTCTTTGAAAAATGGACACTAACAACATAGTTTATTAATTTTTGTCATGCTGCATTTCGACCTATTGATCAAATAGTTTATGTCATTTTCAAGTTCGAGAAAGTTGTGGTTCATTTACAGCCAATGCTACGGCGCTATTATAGCCTACATATAAACAAAACATAATGTATTGTGGAAATGCTATAGCGCTAATCTGCCCTCCAAAGCCAAAACACAGTAACTCTAACAAAAAATTTTTCACTCTTCACATTTTTGCACTTAAGATGTAACTATCTTTATGTTAAAAAATTGTCGAAGCTGAATTATCCCTGGTTTCCGAGATTTTGTGTTGCCAAAACACAGTAAGTCGGATATTTTTCACTGGATGCCAAGCCAAAACATAGTACTGCGTTATAACCACAGTATTCTGCTGCTCTTACAAACGACTAACAAGCCAAAACACAGTGCTGCGTTATGGCTTAGTAATAAGTCATCGTTTAGGCATTCTGTTTCCGGTTTTGTTAATGAGCGTGAAACAAATTTATCAATCCGAATTAATCTTAAGTAAGCTATATAAAGCGTTTTTAATTGTAAAACGTTTTTAATTGTTGCAGTCGTTAATTATAAATACATATTATACAACAGTCTGTTAATGAAAATGAACATTTTCTATATTTTTACACGATGCTTCTATCACGGTTACGTGGGCTTGGCCAATACACGGCACAGATGATTGCTGAATGATTAAGTTTCTCCTTTACATGAAGTTTTATGATATTTTACTCTAAGTAGTAGCCTAAGTCTAATTGTAGGCATGTTACATTGGGGCTTTTCTACTTCCCCATGTTATGTCATCTACCCCAGTGGCAAACGAACTTGATCATGAGTCCCAATGGGCCGAAACATGTAACCTTAAACTAAATAAGAAAAAGACCTTTGAGATACGGCCGAGGGGGCGTGCATGGAATGACACTGTTCCGGATGTTACCCCGGGATTGACTAGGGTGTCGAGCCTGAATATCCTAGGGGTTACATTTACTGAAGTTCTCAGCTTTGAGCCTCATATCACCCGAATATGCTGTAAGGCAAGACAATCAATGTATGCCCTGCGCATTCTTGTTGCGCATGGCCTCCAGGGTCTGCAGCATTATGATGTAGTACGTGCAACAACAGTGGTTCGTTTACTCTATGCTGCCCCGGCCTGGTGGGGGTTTGCGGGACAACAGGATTGATGCCGACTTCAATCAGTAATAAACAAGCTAATCCGCCTCCGGTACCTTCCTGAAGACTACCCAAAATTTGAGTGACTTTGTCTTGAAGCTGACACCCGTCTTTTCTCTGCGGTCCTGATGAACCAGGGCCACGTACTGCATAGTTTACTTCCACCAAAAAGCCCCAACAATATACCCTGCGACCGCGATCACACGACCATTGTGTACCTCTTGCAGATAATTCACAGCGAAAGACGTTTATTGTTAGAATGTTGTAGGCCTACTCGTATTGACATTAACTGTTGATTGTTGCTACGATGTATGTACACCAGAGTGCGGATATGCAATTGGTTTAATTAAAGAATATACTTACTTACTTACTTTAAAATTCAGAGACCGATATCGCTTGATCAATTGAAAATTAAGGTATCCATGTTGAACTCCACATGTATTAATTATACAAAGCGCATTAAGGCACGTGACTGACTGACGCGTTCTCAGATTTTTGCATTACCTTATAAGTCTGTATCCTTGTTTCATTACTGGTTTCCAGAATTCTGCGTCACAGATCAAAAGAAACTGGTTATATAATACACGTCTGTGTACTACTTTCTACGTTTACTTTCTACTGAATATGGCCTAACAATTATACAGCATCGTGCTCAAAGGCTTGCCGGTTATACCTGTTAACGCTGGGCCTAACCAAGATAGAGAAGACTTGATTACCATAACAAAAGATGATCGTGCAAGGTGCGCCCTCTTAGCCCCTCTATCCTGACTCACGTTTAGTAGCAGGTATTTCCGTATTCGTTTGAGATCGGGGTCTTGGCGAAATAGCCTTCTGGTGCAAATGATTCAACACGATATGTTGCATTGTTATACAATTTTTGATTTGTTTAAAGGCTGAAACGCTGATTTCATTTATGACTTTTAGAAACCAAGGTCTTTAAAACAGTGAAGTTTTCAGCACTTACTAGAAACTGTCTTTTGAATAATTATATGATTCGGTCCTTGACGGACAAAATGTTTAACAATATTTTGAAAATGACGTAATAGTAGCCTACACCTGAAAATGTTGCCCCAATAATTATTGGCCTACTCAAAGACATGTCGCTGATGAATCATGGTTCTGTACAATATGTTGTTTTAAAAGAAGCCTTAGATTCTGATGTAACCAAGTAATTTCATTGTAAAGAAGTGTAGTAAAAGTACAAAAATAAAAGACGTTCTCCATACATACCTTAAAATCCTTCCTCGTTTGCCTTATGTGAACAAAGTCTTACTATGACTTTACTTCTAGCGTTCACTCTGATGGTTTCCTAGCCACGCCTCTTTCACTCTGATGGTTTCCCTAGATACGCCTCTTTTCTACGCCGTGCTGTCAGTGAGCCATACAACCGTGTGACCTCATTATCCTACCTGTGTCAATCAACATGTAGCCTATAGCAACTTTTCGTCTGCGAAGTTTGACTTACGCTGTCGTTTATAATCGCTCTACGATCTCTAGCGGAACCAATCATTAAAATTAACACTCTCAACGTAAATACATTTCATAACATTATAAAATACCCTTACTTGAAAAAGATTTTCCTATTAACAGACGACCGCCGTAAATACCGTTTGCCCATGCGCAATCATCAAAAACCACGTTATTATTGGGAATCCCCAACGTAATAGGTTACCCCGGGAATCTTAACCTTTTACTTCCTAGTTGTAGGTGGGCACTAGTGCATAGCGAACAGAACGGATTAGGCTATGTATGGCATATATTAATTTGTTGCTCCTATGCATACGATAGTGTCTGGTATAGAAATTGTGTTTGATGTGCTGCTTAAATTTGCCGCCAGGGCTCTTAAGTTATTCCAATATACCGTACTAGCCTATGTGACTATTGAGCTACCGATCGAAATAGGGCCTAACACCGTGGAAATTTGATTAGTTTATTAACTGAAGTAGTAATTATAGGAATATTGTAAGCTATAGATAGCCGGATTTTATAGCACAGGTGAATTTCTTTGACAATTCTGACATTTTTGAGATACTAGCAATATAATATTCTAATATAATACATGGGATAATCCGTTAAGGTTGAAGAAAGATGTAATCGTATTACGCTTACTTAACAAAAAGTTCACAAGCTCACAATACGTTTCACTTGCATTATGATTTCCAATCACTTTTTGTGGTATATTTGGCCATGCTTTTGCGGGATTCGAGCTTTGCTCGAATGTAGCCTTCTCTACGTTCTTTGCCACAAACTGACCTTGCTGCACCTGTAGCAACTTTAACATGTCTCTCTACTGCTTGCGTGTGGCAAGGGTATTTTCAAGATCTGACATACTGCCAGTTTTAACACTAGAAGTACCGAGAAATCGAACTTCCTAGAAGCACCAAGGGGTCATTTTGACCCCAAATAATTTATAATGCAAAGTCAATTGCAAATTCAATGAAATTGACTATCAACTTTATTAACGTAAATTACATGAGCATAAACAAGTGTAATAAGTAAGTTGGAATGGAATAATAGGAGATCCTCTCCTCTCACCAGATCTCCTATCCTCTCGCCAGACCTCCTCCGCTCTCACTACATCTACTATCCACTCACCAGATCTCCTATCCTCTCACCAAATTTCCTATCCTCTCACCAGATCTCACCCTATCTTCTCGCCAAATCTTTTATCCTCTCACCAGATTTCTTATCCTCTCACCAGACCTCACCCTATCTTCTCACCAAATCTTGTATCCTCTCACCAGATCTCCCCTCTCACCAGATCTTCTCTCCTCTCGCCAGATCTTCCATCTTCTCACCAGATCTCCTCTCCTTTCACCAGAAAACTCTCTTATCTTATCACCAGATCTCCTATCCTCTGACCAGATCTCTCTCCTCTGACCAGATATTCCTTCCTCTCACCAGATCTCCTTTCCTCTTTCCAAATATCGTCTTCTCTCACTGGATCTCTCTCTCTCACCGGATCTACGCTGCTCTCACCAGATCTCTCTCCACTCACCAGATCTCCTCTCCTCTCACCCGATATTCTCTCACCAAGTCATCCTTCTCGCCAGATCGCCTATCCTCTCACTTGATCTCCTCTCCTCTCACCAGATCTACTACCCTCTCACCTGATCTCCTATCCTTTCACTAGATCTCTCCTCTGACCACATCTTCTTTCTCCCACTAGATATCCTCTCCTCTCACCAGATATCCTCATCTCTCACCAGATATCCTCTTCTCTCACCAGATCTTCTCTCACCAGATCTGTTCTTTTCTCACCAGATCTCCTCTCACAAGATCTCTTTTCCTCTAACCAGATTTCCGCTCCTCTCATCAAATCATCCTTCTCGCCAGATCTCCTATCCTCTCACTTGATCTCCTCTCGCCAGATCTACTATCCTCTGGCTAGAACTCTCCTCTGACCAGATCTGCTTTCCTCTCACCAGATCGCCTATCCTCTCATCAGATCTCCTAATCCTCTCACCAGATTTCCTCTTCTCTCCCCAGATCTTCTTTCCCATCGCCAAATGTCCTCTCCTCTCGCCAGATCTCTAATTCTCTCGCCAGATCTCCTATCCTCTCACTTGATCTCCTCTCCTCTCGCCAGATCTACTATCCTCTGGCCAGATCTCTCCTCTGACCAGATCTACATTCCTCTCACCAGATCGCCTATCCTCTCATCAGATTTCCTATCCTCTCACCAGATCTCCTCTTCTCTCCCCAGATCTTCTTTCCCATCGCCAAATGTCCTCTCCTCTCTCCCAGATCTCTAATTCTCTCGCCAGATCTCCTATCCTCTCACCTGATCTCCTCTTCTCTCACCTGATCTCCTCTTCTCTCACCAGATCTCATCTCCTCTCGCCAGATCTCCTATCCTTTCACCAGATCTCCTATCCTCTCATCTGATCTTCTCTCCTCTGACCAGATCTTCTTTCCTTTCATCAGATCGCCTCTCCTCTCACCAAATCTCCTCTTGTCTCACCAGATCTGATCCTATCCTCTCACCAGATCTCCTCTCCTCTCACCAGATCTCCTCTCTTCTCACATTTATTACGTAATTAGCTTTTGTTGTATGTCGCTCCTTGATAATTGGAATATTTATGCACAGACTATGTTCTGCTTGACTAGGTAGTAAGAAGGTGTGTCGTCACGGATGACTAGTTAAGAGACATCTGGTGTTCGTGTTTCGTTCCTCTAATGTTGAAAGAGGCAGTTAGTTAAGAGAGCTTGACGGGAAAGGTTTTGGCTTGACGAGGTCTTGTTTTAGTTAAGACCGGCAAGTCTCAAGTTGTATTTAGTTAAGGTATAGTTTAAAACCGCACCAGGTTTTTCTATTCTTTGTCTTGATGTTGATGTGAAACGAGGAGCTGCAATTCCTGTATCGTTCCAATGCTTTACGTTTGCAAATGGAATACGTTTGTATATTTTCTGTTATAACTTGTACATAAAGCGAGATTTTATCATACCTAGACTTATATTATCTAGTTAGCTCAGAACTAGAGGGGGGACCTCTAACATATGGGGGCTCCGTCCAAACAATTTTGAGCGTTTTGCGGCGAAATTCGTTAGTGAAGTTTTGAAAAGGGGCGTTGTCAATAAATTTTTGGGAAATTTGACTGAAGTTTTGAAAATGGAAACGCCTATTGAGTCTAAATTGACACTGGACAATATCTTTGAAATGTCCGTTGAGGAGTTAAGAGAGGAATTAGAGAGGTTAGGACAAGACACGAAAGGTCTTAGCAAAGTACAGTTACAAAAGTCGCTGGCTAAGATGGTGTCTACGGTTCAAGTTCAGGAAGAGGAGTGGCACTTTAAGGCTCAGGATGCCGCACGTCAGGAGTTGCAAGAGGCAGCTATACTGCAAAGGAAAGAAGACCGAGAGAGTGAAAGAGACTTTGAACTCGCAAAACTTAGACTGCAAAGAGAAATGGAGGCTGAAGCAGACGATAGGAAAGTCAAATTGGAGATAGAAAGCAAGAAATTGAAAATGCAGATGGAGGCGGAAGATATGAGACTTCGAAGAGATGCAGAGGAAAGGAAGATGAAAATAGAAGCAGAAATAGCTGAAAGGAGATTTAAACTTGAAGCAGAAGAGAAGGCCAGGCAGAGAGAGTATGATTTGCAGGTAAGGACTTTACGAGGTAAGTTAGGTGAGACAGAAGAGACACTTGACGGAGAGAAGTTTCGGTTGGCGTCGGCGATTAAATTCGTTCCGAAATTTTCTGAATTGGATGTAGAAAATTATTTGGTTTCGTTTGAAAAAATCATGGCGATACATAAATTTCCAAAGGATAAGTGGACTGCGTTGATGCATACGCAGTTAACTGGGAAGGCTCAGAAAGTGTTTGCGGAACTTTCCATTGAGGACTGCCAAAACTACGATGTTTTGAAGCAGGCTTTATTAACTGCTTACGCACGCGTTCCGGAATTTTATCGGAAAAGATTTCGGACAATGGAAAAAGGAAACTTAGAAACGTATTCCAATTTTGCATTTAGATTAAGTTTACCTTTCAAAAGTTGGCTTGAGGGAGAAAAGGCTTTTGAGGACGTGGATAAGGCTTTTGAAGTTTTTAAGTTGGAACAGTTTGTGAACTGCCTTCCTCTCGAATTGCACCGTTGGGTTGTTGAGAAACATCCGAAGACATTAATGGAAGCAGCAAAATTGGCTGACGAATTTGCAATTTTATACAAGCCGTTTAAAGTTGAGTCTTTTGGGGAATCCATGTCGGATATGCATGTTGAGTGGGAACAAAACTTGAATCAAAATTCACCCACAAATTTGAATTCAAATTGGCGAAAGAGTCCTACGGTTCGGAGAAAACCGGCTTTTCCAAAAGAGTTTAGTTCAGGGCCGCCCTGTGGATTTTGCGGACGTAAGGGTCACTTTTTTGGAAATTGTTTTGCTCGCAGAGACAGACAAAACGCTTTGTCTAGCGCCGCAATTGTTAATCAGGTTGTTGCAAGTCCGGTAGAACTAGTCAGCCATGTGGTTACAGAACATACGGTGTCTTTGGATGGTTCTGAAGTGCATAGGAAGTATTTACCGTTTTGTGAATCTGGTCTTGTGTTTGATTGTGGAGGTTCACAGCGTGAGGTGGTCATGCTTAGAGATACGGGAGCATTGCAAAGTCTAGTGAGTAAGGAATGCTTGAATGCATGTGAATTTAGAGAGACAGGTGAAGGCCGATTAATACAGGGAGTGGTCGGAAAAGCTGTACAGGTGCCTTTGGTTGAAGTTCGGGTACAGGGTCACTTAGTCTCTGGAGTAATTCGGTGCGGCTTGGTTGATAAACTTCCGTCTGGCATTGACTTTCTGATTGGCAATGACTTAGTATCGGTTGAAGAGCCGATTAACGTGTCTGTAATTGATTGTGCCCAGGCAGCTGGAATTGGAAATACAAAAGAGGTACACACTGAAGCTGTTGACGCTCACAATCCTGTAGTATGTACAGATGATGATGACTTTGGTGCTTTTGGTCTTGGTGAATTGTTTCTGGAGTCGAGTGATTTAAAGTCACCGATGGATGAATTAAGGTCGGACGTAAGTGATATTGTTGCAAGTGATGTCTTAATTCGCATACGGAGAGATGATTTTGTAACACGAAACGAGTTGACTTGTGTACAGGGGAAAGACTTTTCGTTGATTCTTGAATGTGACGAGTTGTCGAACGCCATTGTATTTAGTGAGGACTTGTTCAAGCAGGATGATCTAGTACAGACTAATGTGAATAATGATTTTGATTGTAACCCTTCTGTTGTCTGTTTTTCTGTGCATGAGGTATTCGTGGATTCTACCATGTGTCTTGTGAAGGTCGAGTCGGAGGAATTGACGGTCGCTGATCACGAACTTGTGTTCCGGACACATGTGCTTTTCTTGTCTACGTCGATACAGGAAATTGTTGTGGATGTGATGGATGGAAGTCGTTTTCAAATCAATCTTGATTTTGAAGATTTACGTTTGTTCTTGAGGGATTGGTTGGATGGATCAATGCGAGTGGATGTTGATATTAATCTGATGGTAGATAGTAACTGGAATGCTTGGTGTGTGTGGAAGACGCAGAAATCAGGAAGACCGTTCAATCCAGGTGGTTGTTGTCTGTTGTGGATATGTTTGGTTTGGATTGTGAGTAGCCATACTGATGAGGAATGGTTTGCTGTGGAGTGGAGTCAGATTGAGTTTAGTGAGTGTATGTTGATGACAATTGTATCGATTGTACACACTAGTGAATGTCATTATGGCAAGTGTTGGGTTCAGCACAAATGGTTTAAGGAGTCGGATGTGTTCTTTCTGGTGCAGCGCATTGCGCTGTTTACACATTGTGTTTATTTGGATTATGGGTCGACTGAGGCTTTGTTGAATGATGTGATGATTCGTGTTGTCAATGGAATAAATTGTACACGGGTGTGGCAGACATTGCAAGAGGACATGCTTGTTTCTCATGTGTACTTGACATGTGAGTGCATCCTTGAGATGGATAATGCTGGAGAGAGGTTGAACGTGTGTCAGATGACGGGTGTTCACGATTGTGACAAGTTTTCTCTGGAGTGGACTGAATTTTCATCAGATGTTGTTGACGTTTGTGTGAATTGTAACGAGTCTGAGTTGTGTGTGGGAGTTTCGTTGCAGAGTATGGACAATTGGGAGTTCCGGATCGGAGGTCGAAGACGCAGACGCTGTCCAGAGCGATGTTCGAGGACCGTGACCTTTGGCGTTGAGCTGCTGTTGGTGGTTCTCGCCGCGTTGCTGACGTTCGGTTGGCATTCGTCAGTCGGGTTGTGCTGTTCATCCGAGTTTCGAGGTCGGATCGCGCATGAAGCCATGCGTTTGGTACTCGCTTTACGTGCTTTTAGCGGGTATTTTGGTTCTTCGTCGGAGTTGGTACACTCTGTCCTCGGTCCTCTCAAATTCCTTGACTCCATGGTTACCGCGAACCAGAAGCTCTTACGCTGGAGAGTTAGACTGCTTCGAGTTTCTTTGAATATTCGGCATAGACCGAGATGTCTTGATTTGTTTACAGATTTAGTTTGTCGGTTTTCTTTCGGAGATTAATGTGGTTTTGTAACTTGAATGGATAGTTCTGCGTTTTTGTTTTGGTTGTAAATACGGTAGTATGGACTTTGTTGTAAATAGTTGTGGAACTCTGTAGAAAACTCTTGTGAACTGTTGAAGGTTTTTTAAAATTTTTCTGAAGGACTGTTCTAATTTTGTGTTGATGTTTTGAGGTTATAGTTCATTAGATGATGTTATGAATTATGAAGCATAAGTTGATATAAGTGTGCATTAGTTGACGGATGTAGTTGAGTGTTTTGTGACAGTTTTGTCTCTTGTCGAAAACGCGGTTGCGTTTTCGCTCGTTTTTGATGGGGAGGTATGTTGTATGTCGCTCCTTGATAATTGGAATATTTATGCACAGACTATGTTCTGCTTGACTAGGTAGTAAGAAGGTGTGTCGTCACGGATGACTAGTTAAGAGACATCTGGTGTTCGTGTTTCGTTCCTCTAATGTTGAAAGAGGCAGTTAGTTAAGAGAGCTTGACGGGAAAGGTTTTGGCCTGACGAGGTCTTGTTTTAGTTAAGACCGTCAAGTCTCAAGTTGTATTTAGTTAAGGTATAGTTTAAAACCGCACCAGGTTTTTCTATTCTTTGTCTTGATGTTGATGTGAAACGAGGAGCTGCAATTCCTGTATCGTTCCAATGCTTTACGTTTGCAAATGGAATACGTTTGTATATTTTCTGTTATAACTTGTACATAAAGCGAGATTTTATCATACCTAGACTTATATTATCTAGTTAGCTCAGAACTAGAGGGGGGACCTCTAACACTTTGATATATAATATTATTGAATAAAAAACAAGAAATGCGTAAGCCTGATATGCAAGTACTGAAACAGGGGTCAGATTGACCCCTTGGTGCTTAAAGGTAGAACAGCAAAATCTCAGAAATTGTGAATCCCCCGAGTTCAAATTTTGGCAGAGGGTATACCCTACGAAGTTAGGAAAAGTCATGAAATTACAGGACTCTGGCTATATCTGGGGCCGAGGTGCGTTCCGCTAAAAACCAAAAGGGGTCAGATTGACCCCTTCGGTGCTTCTAGTGTTAATGGCTTCCTCAAGGTCATTTTTGTAAACTGCAAGTTATAGGAGGTTCACGTCTGAGATAATCCAACCAGTTTACTAGCTCATAGTAGCCAGTGGCTTCAAAATTGAGTTTTACAGGATAGTGAATTTTCTAATATCACTAGAACTGCTAGGGTGACAACGATCAGTTTCTCTTGCTATTTTAATTCTTCTGGCTGCCAGTTCGTATAATGTACTTTCTCTCATCAATCATCATATTCAGGAACACATTTTCTGTGTGACCATTATAGTAGCCATTTTGTTGAATACATAATTATATCAACGACCTCTCTCTCAACGGATGGTAAGAAACGTGAATAATGAATAGCCTTCCATAAATGAGTATAGCATCATAATAACAATGAGACGTCGCTTTTATTTCAAACCAAATAGGAGATTCTACTTTGAGAAGGAATTCTGCATAATGTTACTGCACTTTGGGATGGTTGGGATGTCGATACGTAAAGGCGTAATAACTTATTAGCAGTAGTAAGCCAACGACTATGGGTCATCTTTCCAGGTTCTCCGCAACTTAAAGTTTCCGAAATCGATCCACTTTCAACAGCCAACGCATTTTCTGAACTTTGGTCGTCATCAGTCACAATTCCATATAGTCCACAAGTAGGCTAGGCCTACTGCTGTTGCAATTGCAGAGCACCAACGGTATTGGAGACACCATAATCTGTGACATTCCCTCGACAAAGTAAGAAGTGACTTCGTATTACGAGAGCATGTTTCTCCTTCAGACTGCATATAAAGGTCTCCTGATGATTCTCATGCTGTGAAATCGGAGTCAACTGTTTCGCAGCTGACAGAATCATTGTCTGATTGATCATCTATAGGGGCTTATAACTTCAAACAGTCCATTGACAGTTATGATACATTTCTCTCTTATATTCTCTTTCTTTTCTCTCCTTAATTAAGGAAGTAGCCTTTCTGTCTATTTTCCTCATCACCATCCTTCTTGCTCCTCTCTGATCGGTAAGAAATTCTCTTACGTCAGCAAGAATTTTCTTATCCCTTTCACAGCAGCATACATCAAAGTCTGAACATTTGCAAGTCGCAATGTCAAACAATTTTAAGCTATTCACTCTGAGCTCCTTAGGGGCCGTCCATAAAGTACGTCACGCTCCAGGGGGGAGGGAGGGGTTTAAGAAAGTGTGACAGTTTGTGACAGGGGAGGGGGTCAGGCCATGTGTGACGTCACACATTTTTTTATTTTTTATTTTATTTATAATTTATTTTTTATTTTTTAGCAGAATTTCATAGCTTTAAAAATAATTTTCAAAAATTTTCTGGAACATTTTAATTAGTTTTATGTCAAAATAGCATGAAATGCATATCTCCTGAATGTGTTTTTCACGATTCCTCTCGCTGGGAGCGCTAGTAATAATGCTGTTGCGAAGCCTTGTTTTTATGTATTAGCCTTGCTTTCGGAAGTATTATTATTTCTATGTTGAAAGTGTGACGTACTTTAGGGGGGGGGTCCGAGTTTGTGACAGAGAGGAGGGGGTAAAATGGTCAAAAATAGCGTGACCTACTTTATGGACGGCCCCTTAATGCCTGTTTCATTATTTTTTCCTTTCTATTGCATCACATTCCTTATTCTTGCATGCAAATTTCCATAGTTGTTAAAAACGGTAAAATCAAAATAAAAAACGGAAAAAAACGTCGTTTTATTGAAAAAATAAAAACCGAAAAAACGAGAAAAACACGGAAAATAAAATAATTTGACTTTTCTACATCGCATTTTGAATAACTTCGAAATTCAAATAACTGTTATAAATTTTATTTTCCTGTACAGTGCTGTTTATTTCAACTGATGACACTAAATTGTTACGTAAATGAGATGAATCCTTGAAAGGACGGATATCACGAATGGGATATCAGACAAAAATTAAATTAAAAAAATAGTAACAGACAGTTAATAAATAAATAAAGTTAAATAAAAAAATAAAAAACGGAAAAAACGAGACGAGAAATAAAAAACGAAAAAACGAGGTTTTTGGAAAAAATAAAAAACGAAAAAACGTTTTTACAACTATGCAAATTTCCAAACTTGTGTTCCGTGGATCTTAAGGTTATAGTGGGAATTCCAGCTTTTTTAATCCAGACATCAATGACATTTGTAGCAACTTCCTTCACAATTTTTGACGCCGGAGTTGTTTTTGAATGTTCTGATTTTCTAATCATGTAAACTGCATAAAATTTGTAAATACATGTAGGTAACTAATTTTTTGACAACTCGAGTCGCATAAATGTTACGAAGTCTGGTGAGAAATAGCAATCCAGTCGATAATTGAAGGCACAAAGTAGTGAATACAAAATTTACATAATATACAGAACTGTTAACATTAACATGCATTTTATTTATGCTAGAGAACGTATTATACAGCACCGAAAACATTGTTTCTGTAACGAACGGGCCGCGGACGGTCCCCACTGATGGGTACCAGTGTAACGTATGTCACGTGACCGTCCGTCTGGGGAAAAGAAGGTTTCTTTATTTGCGCGTTCGTAGAGAGCGTGCTTGCGTGCGTGACTCTCGTGTGTTGAACGGCTCTAAGGGCCAAGGTGGCGGTTGAAGCGTCTGNTCCCTCTGGAACGGGCTCCCTTTGACGATGCGCTTGCATCCCAGAATCCACTCTGAATCTTTCTATACTTGCCTCAAAACTGTCCTTTTCAGCCGTATTGGGTCGGGAGCGCTCCTGAGTAGTAACCTTGAAGGGGCGCTATATAAAACTTCATAATGAATGAATGAATGAAAAAAGAAGAAGAAGAGCAGTCTAGTTTTAAGCTATCGCCGAAAGGTAACCTCGACATAAGGACATGTGCTCTTGGCTCCTAATCTTCGGTTTCATTAACTGCCTTTAGCCACCAGTAGGAAAAAGTAAGCTACTCAATCTTTCTCATTACCTGGAATTTACTTGCCTGGTACTTCGTAGCGAAAGCGAAATCAACAGGTCTCCATGTGTTTGAATGGTTACCATGCTAGCAAAGGGTATGGGACGGTTTTTTGTTGCATGTTATCATGACGTTATAGTCGTTATATTATGGCAGGCAGGCACTAGTATCAAATCTGGCGGGGATTTGAACATCTGACCGACCGACCGACAGTCCACACGCTAACCACTCGGCCACACCATTGAATAGATGGATGTAGCATAAAGCAAGTCAGTTACTAACGGTCTGCCTGATCTAATCGTAGTCATAATAGTTAACCCCAAATTTCAAAAGTGCTACTCGAAACCTGATCGCAGCCTTCGCAGTTGCACCGTTTCAGCTATCTTACCATTAAATGAAGAGATGCATTGGTTTCCCATTCACTTTTAGTACACGCTCATTGCTAAAATGTTAAGTATAATTAGAGTAGTTTGCAATATCTATAAAAGCTATACATATTGTCACTACGCCTACATAAACAACCAGATTAGTTTTGATACATTCATTGAGATTTAGCTTGATTCGTAAGATCCAACATTATACAGCGTTCTATGGGGGCCATGTCAGTTTTTGGCTGTTGTATGTCATTTCGACAATTATCTTTATTTAAATGCAGAATTTTTTCGATAATTCTTTCAATTTTCCTCAATAACGTTTCCTAAATCGGCGTGTCGCATAATTGTTTTCTCTTGATCAAAGATTTTATGTGCTTTTGACGATTGTCTTGCATGTTATCATACACTGTGACCGAGATACAAGTTTTCATTCATTTCGAATTTCTTTATGAATGAGTTTCAAAATAACATACGATAACACATTTGATTATGACATCTGATTAGCGATAACTTCCTGTGCGGTTCTTAGACAGGTCCACATGAATGACTATACACATAGTCTATAATGTACATTGTACACGCAATTCAATGCGGTTTTGCCACGAAAAGCTGCACCGTTCACAAGCAGACGCTCCAAAGCAGGATGCAGCCTTGTGCTGAAGCAGACCAGTAAATAATAATGTTAGACAGCAGTCTATTTAATGTCACATGACAAATTTAATTTATGACCAGTAAGAAAAGTAAACCGCTTTCATATCTGATATGGATGTTTGCCATTGGGACAAATTATTTTATGATAAATTTAACTAATTACTTACTGAGATACTCAGCTAGACATTTAAACTCGTCATAAAGCGCTGCCTCCTGTGTCATCCTAAATGGTGAGAAATTTAATTATGGACAAAGAGTGCATCAGTAAGTAACGATTTGAAATGACATCATTGATCAAGATAGAGATGTAATAATTGTCTGATCACGGCACGACATAAACCGGACAGTATCGGCGCCAGGATTTCAGGTTTGGAGGGCTAAAACCCCAATTCTGTCCCTTTCTCCCCTTCCCTCTGGCATTGGAAGTGATTTCCCACTTTTGTTTGGCTGAGCCGCCGATAGTGGGGGCTTCCAGCCCCACCCTAGCCCTGCTGGCGCCGCCACCGACTTAGCCACATAAAATAATTAGACTTACTGTGCGTGGTTGTTCGTTAAGACGCGCTCGCGGTTAAAGTTTGCCTCTATTTCCAAAATAGGAGGTATAAGGTAACCGTGGGTAATAAGGCCCACCTAAGGAATTTTACCAAAAACGGCTGCTGTTATAGAACTGTAACTATGCAAAATAGCCATATGAAGAGTGTATGGAAGTAGTCACATAGTAGATTAATTATTTTGATTAAATAAAGTTTCACATAGTAGCAAATAATTTGTTTGTAAAAGTCGTGATGTGGGCCTTATTATCCAACACCGCGGGTAATAAGGCCCGACTTAAAAGTGGCTTTTGTCGTCGTTTACAGTGTTAACCACGAGTTTGACACTGTTTCTTATGAGTTAATATATTTATGGACAGCTATTGATTACTTATAGCTGTCTGGAATAAAATAAATGTGATGAAAATGTGTAGTCAATAATTCAGGCGTTTTCCTTAAATTGTTATTTTATTATTCGTCACAACATGGGCAAATGAATGTTTCTGCTTTTACTACTGAATCTAAACAGATACATTCATCATGTAACTACTGTTCGCACTGTTCACATTGCGTCATGCTCAGCTGTTTATCCTGTCTGCACACAATGCATAGGGCCTTACTACCCACACAAAGGTGGCCCTTGTTATCCTCACCAGCACGCCATGAACACTTCGACCAATATCCGGTTAATTCTAAAGTGCATAATTAAGTTTTTCAGCCTAAATTAATGTCTTGCCAATATCTACTGTTTACAAATATTATTATTGCAACATGCATGCCCTACGCAGAACGAGGACTAATTACGGAATTAATACACCCGAAAATAAGATAATTGCGAAATAAATCATCGCAAAAATCTTGCTATATTTTTAATTCAAAGATGTCGCCAAAAAAACCGTGATCAACTACAGTAGTTCACAGGTCAACAATATAAAATTCTGGCTACATCTGATGAATAGATTCGGAGATATTTCAAGTTTAAGTGAGTGGGTCTTATTGCCAACCCGGGCCTTATTACCCACAGTTACCATACTGTATAGCAGGAGACATTATAAAGCTGGCGTCAACCACCATGCTAATTTTTTTATCATCCCTGAATGATTATTTTCGGAAATTTCAGTTAGCTGCCCTGTTATTTCACCAATTTGTGCTCGTCAGCTCTCTTCTTCAGAATTACACCGTACCAAGTTTTCACTTTCTTGGACGAAATTTCCGTGCGAGATATTTGAAATCGGAACTTTGTCACCAAATATCGAATTACCGAAAAAAGTCTAAAATATTTAGGGCCTAGTACCCTAAATTATTTGTTGAAGTAATAAGAAATATCTTTTATTTATCTACATTTTTCTGTCTGTAGCGTTTCTCCATCAGGATTTAGTTTATCAAAGCACATTAAAGCTGAAAGCCATTTAAGCAAATACCTGCAATAGTAGTCTATGTTGCAAACGAGTTACTATAGCCGATGCCTGGGTACTAAGGTAATAGCACTAATGGCTAAAGTAGTTTCAGTTTTGTTTAAATAGTTGGAAAGTCATCCTTTTCGATTTTTGATACCAACTTCTGTTTCTTGTTTTTTTCTTACAATTTTGAGCACCTTATAGCTTTTGACGCATCATAGGATTTTACATAATTTTTTTAATTAAAACTTTAATCTTTATAAGGTCCAAACAATAAATTGATTTAGACGTATTTAAGTGAACTGTTAGTAAAATGTAAATGTACAGATTTTTACAGCTAATTAACTAATGTAACTGTATGCGATGACTGCTCGGCAGTCAACAAAATTTAATAAAGACTGGCCTACATAGATTAAATATACTACAATATTTCTTCAGCAGGTGGCATTTTAAGTCGAACGATGTCAGAATCTGGTTTACGGACTGGCAGGTCTGTTAGACTATAATACACAGACTACAGAGTACAGATTGCCGTGAAATAAATTATTGAATTTTAATGGTAAAATTTTTTTTCCGGTGTTGAAATGAATTACTTGAAAAAGGAGCAATGAAATCAGTCATTATTTTTAATTTGTTTCATAATAGAAAGTTTTGAATTCAAAAGAAACCAATCATTGCAATGGAAAAAAAGCCAAAACAGTGAAAACATTAATTTTTTTGTGAAAATGGCGCCCCATAGATGTTGGCGCCCCAGGCCCCCAGGCAACTGCCTGCGTTGCCTGTGCCTAAGGCCGGCCCTGGTGGCATCTCTACCTCTCCTCTCACCGTAAAACCTTCCTTATCTCTCGGAATACCTCGCACTGGGAGCGCTTCTGAAAGGCTTATGCTGTGAGAAGTGCTTTATAAATGATCAAATACAATACAATACAATATACATGACAGTAGAAAAGCGTTACTTGATTGTTCCGCTAAGAAAAGTAGCCTGGCGTGTGAACACATAATTCGCCAGTTTTTTCATGAGTGTATAATTGCATAGAATATAAATTGACTCAATGGCTCATTGCCATTTAATCCAGGCACCTACGCCGTTGTATGGAGATAGAATGCGAAGAATATGAAGAAAATGAATTCGAAAGTTACGAAGAGGAATACGCAGAAGAGGAGGAGGAGCAGGAAGAAATGAAGGAAGCGAGAAATAGATTATGAAGTGTCTCTTTTCCTCGATCTCGATCTCTCCCTCTGTGCCCCTCTGTTTGTCTCCCGCTTTCTCCCTGTTTCTATCCTTCTGCTTCTGTCCATCTGTCTTTGTTTCTGTCCTCTGTTTCTGTCCCTCTCTCTTTCTCTCTGTCTCTCTCTTTTCCTCTATCCTTCGCTCTCTCGGTATATGAGGGCGGATGTCCAACTCTTTCGCCACGTCATCTTCCAACTGACAATTTACGGTCAGTTTACTCATTATTGCTGAGTTGGAGAGGGGCGTTAGTGGTGACGAAACCGCAAAACAAATTTCTGGCTTGTTGTGGATTTGAACCTCTGACCTCTTGGTTGACAGTCCAGCATTCTAACCACTAAACAAAACCCAGTTGCATAGATGCAGCATAAAGCACAGTGGCGTAGCAATGGGTTGTGCAGGTTGTGCAAAGCACAAGGACCCCCGGGGCTGGCGGTACAAGGGCCCCCAGCGGTCAGAGGGTCTTTCCTTTCAGAATGTATTAAAATCAACTTAACCAAGCCCAGTTAGCTACATTGGTAAGAGCGTAGCTGCGTCTAATGCTCCTGTGTGTAAGAGAGCATGCGGATCGCAGTTCGCTTCCAGATGCTGGCTTATTTAAGAGATCTAACAATCTCGAGGTAAAATGGTCTGTGCACGAGGGACCTTAAATGGCGTGGCACCCTAGTCAAAACGGGCAAGTGCTTCTGAATCGTTGCTTCGAGTCATCGACTGCCTACGAATTACGGCACTCAAATCTCTATTATTTATTTATTTAAATCGACACGAACAGCGTACGCACTCAATAGTGGACAAATGAAACAGCGATTTCTCAGCCTTAGTTTGTTGGCTGCAACGTTCAGCACTCAAGTTGCCTTCAACACTGTTGGATGCCTCTGACGACGAACTGTATAATATTATAATTATGCAGCGGATGAATTGTTAGCTAGTCAGTATACGATATCGACATTTAGCTTGCTTTTCCAGCTCAGCTGTTGTCATTTTGCTCAAGCTTTTGTTCTAAGTTGTCAGCGAGGTCAACCGTCTTCGAAATTGCGCCACTGTTACTCATAGATTATTGTGTTCTAGTGTCGACATTCAGTGATGTCCGCATTGCCTAATGCCTATGTCATGTTGCTGTGTAACTTTGCCTATGACTATTGCGACATACTATGAACGATCATTTTCAAAACTTAGGCTCATCAAAACTTATCTACAAAGTACCATATCAGAAGAGCGGCTGAGCGACTTGTCAATGTTGTAAAGCCTCTGACCTATGGACTTGCGTACGTTCTCTATATAATGGGAATGCAAACCCGATCGCATTTTCGAAACCCAGGTTTCAGGTTTGACGACAATAAAAAGCCAGGCGCCAGGTTTTTGGACAGGCTTTCAAATTTTCCATGATAAAATTTCCAGTTGGGCAGTAAAGCCTCTGACCTATGGACTTGCGTACGTTCTCTATATAATAGGGAATGCAAACCCGATGCATTTTTTCGAAACCCGGGTTTCGGGTTTGACGACCGTAAAAACCCGGGTAACCCGGGTTTGGACGGGCTTACAAATTTTCCATGATAAATATTATAACTGCACTATTTTTTGCGATCAGAACAACGCTGTCGTTGCTACAAAGCTACAAAGTCCAAATTTTTCAGTAGTCAAGAATTTGCATAAAAAAAAACTGTATGAAATTCGGCGACAGAAGTTGTTTCATATAAGCGAGTGTTTTTTTTTAGAAAAACGGTTCCGGAACTGAACAAATTCAAGAATAATTATGGAAGACATTGCAAAGGGGTTCCGAAGGGTTAAAACCTGAGCCTTTTATTTTATCAGCATCTTAAATATCAATAAACAATGAAAACGCCTAAATTAAATTTTTTTAGTGAATTAAGTTTTTTTTAACAGTTTGAAAAAGCACACGGAACGCCGTTTCCGGAGCGTTCTGTCTGAAAGAAACATTGCATAGCCTATAAGAAGAAATGTCAAACGACACCTTAAGTCGTCTACATGCAGCATTAGACCCTGCCAGTGCCAGCCCATTTGCTGTCAGAAGATAATAATTATTAGTCATCGTTACTCTGCAACTCAATTCAGAAGATAATTAGTCATCGTTACTCTGCAACTCAATTTGGCAGAACCAGAGCTTACTGAAGTAGATGCTGCGTTGGAGCCATCGCTGCCTGTGATTGTGCTTGGACGAAAAGGTCTACCATCTTTGGCTTCGTCAGAACGACAAGGGTCACCAACGTCGTTGTGTTTCAGCAGGATTTTCTTATGCTTGGACCGGAAATGAATAGCCTATGCATAGATCTTGGTGTACCGCCGTCAATTTTCAGCTGCGATTTACACAACTGGCATTGAGTCGTCTTGGCCTCAGAATTGCGAACGAAATTTTCCCAAACACAACTCTTTATATTGGCTGTTACACCTGAAAATAGCCTACAGACTTTTTGGCAGGAGCATACTTACGAATAGGTCGATGATGTTCAGAAGTCTTAGGTAATTGACTATGATTTAATATATATACTGACTCAAATTGAAATCACCTATAAAAAAACTGCGTACATAATTCGGGATAAATTAGAGGGCAGACTACTGAAATTAATTGCACCAATGGGTTAGGTTCGGTACCTGATGAATGACATAATTATTGTCCCAAAAATAATAGCCTCAGATCTGCTCTTGGCAAATTTAATAAGGACACATTCAAATGTATCTTCAGAAGTCCACCTTGCTTCTGTTGTCTCAAAAGCAATACCTTCTCTAGCAAAATATGACTGTGTATCAGCTGTACCTTCACTTATACATTTAAATACAAAGTTATATCCAGCTAAAGAAACATTTTGAAGCCATCTTATGAACTCAGCCAAGTTTCAGTAACAGCAAATACAGTGGCATTTCAGTATGCTAGAAGAAACAGCACGTCGGGTAGCCATTATGCTTCGGTAGCATTGCGTTCAAGATTGAGAAATGGGCTGTGTTGTAGGCCAACAGGAGTGTATGCAGTTTCTTTCACAGTAATATATTCAATCAATCAATATTCGTTTATTCGTTTATTCTGAATAAGCAAGTTGTCACAGACGCAACTTGTTACAATCAAAGCTGATTCTTAGTTTGACAAGGATGTTTAGAGTCGGATTTTGGATAAGGTGATAAGGTGCCATTTTAGATTAACTTATTTATTTATTTATTCAAAAATTTATGTAGCGCCCCTTCAAGATACCTACTCAGGGGCGTTCCCTGCGCTATCCTAAATGATGGTAGCCTATAGTCAATATGACCAAACAGTCACTCGAAAACGAATACAGCTCGAATAACAGATGACAAGAAGAGTCACCACTGGCAAGGTCCCGCAAACACGAAGGGCCGAGTCAACGGATCCTCATCCAGAGCTGATGGTTGGCACGTTATTCGAAGTTCTTGGTCGTGGTAGCGTCGAAGAAGGGGAATGACGACAGGCGACGAGGGTCGGAACACTAACACCTCGACACCATGGCAGTTCCTCGTAGATAGTAGAAGACGTAGCGTCCGGGCATCCCTGTGGCACTCGATCTGAAGAAGGACGACTTTCTCAGTAGCCGGCCGAATGGTCGAATAGTGCCACCGATGTAGAACGGTGGGCGCCATAACCGAAGACTTTGTTGTTCAGGTAACAACCTGAAACCCTCGGCGGATCAGTGACGAGCGCATGGCTTCGATGGTAAGTATCCGAAAATCGTCCAAAACACACCATAAACAACGACGAAAGAGAGAAGTGTCTCCACGGATACATACTAGGCGACTTTGAAAATCGAATTAAAAAAAACTAATCGAGCAAAAAGCCACTTCGACCAACTAAATTGTCAAATCAACGCGCAGATAAATACATGCGGCCATCTTGGCCGTCACGTGCGCAGGTAGAGGTAAATTAATTAATAAGTGTTCCGATACAGGACTCGGGAGACAAAGTTTCGATCGTCTTTAAGGGGAAGTTTGAAGTCATGCGGTCGGGCGTGAAGGTTATATTTAGGTTGTATCTTTACTGGGTAGAGGCTTCGAAGAACGTGGCTTGGGTCTGAACCTATGGCGCAGAACAAGCGGACATCGGCAGACCTTGCCAATAGCCATTACCTCGGCGCTCGGGTAGAAGGAGGAAGAAACCCACTGCGTTTGATCCTGCCAAGCAACTTCTCAACCCTTTCCCTTTTTCTGTCACTCGCATACCCCCACCAGGCCGGTGATGCGTACATAGTGTGTGCAATTATATAGTTGTCATCATTGCTACTTCATGTAGTGCGCTGCCAAATTAATGCATAATATTGTAATAGTTGAAGTCAGGATAAAGACCTGCATTATTTAACAAGGTGCTGCCCTCTTCGTACTGATCAGTTGAAAGACGTAGAGCACTATTTAGCCCATCAGTTGCAGTCATGTCGTAAAGTGGCCATTGTGTAACACGAAACTTAGCTGTAATCGGTGTAGATAAAACAGTGTTAGTGTAAAATGGAGTGTTGAAATTTGAATGGTCCATCGCAATGAAAGGATTTGAATAGATGGAAGAAGCCAAGTTAAATCTGATAAGAAATTTAGATAATTAAAGACAGGAAATGTTAAGGGAACCAACATTCTGTAATAGAAGTAATAAATAGCTTGATTGTAGGGGAATATAGGCGTACTAAGTAAAACGCTCCGACAGTTGCTGTGATCATGGCAAACCGTCCTTCTTCAGGGTCACTCCTCTGGTAGATAGTCGATAGCGTCCACAGATGCGCTTGGCACAATATTAAATGAAGCTGTACTGTTGTCTATGCGCAACGGTGAATTATTAAATAGTCCGATTTCTAGTGATTTTCCATATTCTCTTAAAACAGAGTTTCCGCATTTCAACTTTATCTTCCACTGGTTTGATTCTAGCTTCCAGGAACTCCTCCGTTTCCTTTGTAATCATTTCTTTCAGCGAATCCTAGAGAGTTGACAGTTGCGACACGATTGCTTTGTCAAAAACGGAGTAGACAAAAGTTTACAAGACTCGTACATTATGGCTTCGACAATATTGTGACAGTCGATTTTGATGTACTTTTTTTCTTCGGTATTCTTATGTCCAACTTCAAACCAGCAATTTCGCAAACGTATCTATATCAAAATTAAAGCGCTTCAGATTGAATAATAAATTACAAAAGTTAAAACCTCCAGATAAATTTTGAATGGCTACCATCATCTTAGCTGGAAACGGACTATGCAAATATATATAAATAAATATATATTGTATATATTTATATCCTATATATATCTTCAACAATTTATTATAAATAAAGAATTTCTTATACCTATAATTATATAGCATCAATTACTAATCTGTTGATTCTGTATCATACCGCTGTGTATGAGCAGCGATGTTGACTTTGCAAACTCGATGTTAAGACCCTTGGCCCATAATGCAGCAACACGGTCGATTATTGGAATGTTGGTGCCTTACCCTACTAATCGTAATCGTAATCGTAAATTTATATAGCGCCACTTCAAGAAGTGCTCCTCAGAGGCGCTCCCGACCTGACAACACCAAACCACGATCAAAAAGAATGGTTTTCAAACGCCTGCGGAAAAGGGGCAAGGAAAGACCAAGAAGCTCATTACGTAGATTGCTAGGCAACCTATTCCAGAAAGATGGACCGACCACAGCAAAGTTCTTATGAAGCACCATCGAAGTTCGAGCCACAGGGACAACCAGGTCGCCTTGAGTGGCAGAGCGAAGGAATCTACGACCTGGTTTGGAAAGCACTGGCACACAAAGCTCCCTAAGATAGACTGAGGGCCTGACAGTGACTGCAAGACAATTGCGCATAAGCATTAGGATCTTAAACTCAATGCGTTTTTGCTGGCAGCCAGTGCAGTTCCTCCCGTATAAAGCAAGATACTTCTGCATTTAGACAATCGATAACTCTGGAGTAGCGTAACCTCATCAATCGGGCCTAAGCGGAGTTTATCTGGAGGTCAGATTTTAAAGTTAAAAAATTAGAAAGCAGTGTTTTCCAAAACAAATTAAGCAACCAGTACGCTTCTACTTGCAACAAGATGTACTTAGAGCTATGTGGCTCCCAGCAGCATCAGATTAGTTTAATAATAGTAATAATATATAATATAAAATAATAATAATATTATGCCAACGTCTTTCGCTACCAATTGAACGGTTTAACTCTGTGGGTTCAGAGGCACTTTCGCCTACCAGGAAATGTACGAATAGGGTCATTCCGGAGTTTCATTTTCCACAATAGTTAATAGACAAGTCCCTGACGGATCCTGTATTTTATTGTATTTAAACATTTATAAAGCGCCTCTCACAGTACATACCAATCAGAGGCGCTCCCAGTGCGAAAGTCCTCGAGAATAAAAACAAGTTTGGAGGCAGCTGAAGGATGTAGCAGGACCACCGGATAGTATGGTAAAGCGAACAAAGAAGGAAGTTGATTCCATAGCGAAGGGCCAATGCAGGCAAAGGCACGGTACTGCGCTATGGCCGCTCTCATACGAGGAACAAAAAGGTCAAGACGACCCGAAGAGCGGAGCGGGCGAAGGGAGGCGGCCGAGGTAGGCCGACGTATTGAGTCACAGAAGTATTTAGGAGCAAGACCTAGGTAAGATCGGCAAATGAGGACACGTACCTTTAACTGGATGCGTGCAGTAAGAGGAATCCAATGTAGTTGTTCATACATGAAAGTAGAGATATGGGATAATCGCGGCAGACGTGCAATAAGTCGGGCAGTTACACTAAGAACCGATTGCAGAGGGGGAGGGGCACTTTAGGGAGGCCAACCAAGAGGTTCAATGGTCTTAGAAAGAAGAGAAAGTTTAGAAATGAGGCGATAGTTGCAGCAAAGATTAGGATCTAAGTTGGGTTTTTTAAGCTCGTTTCTGTGAGGAGGAAAGATGTCCTTCAGAGAAGAGAGAGAGAGAGAGAGAGAGAGAGAGAGAGAGAGAGAGAGAGAGAGAGAGAGAGAGAGAGAAGAACCTGTTAAACAAATAGGGAAAAATGGCAGAAAGTCATCCAATATGTCAATAATGATAGATGGCGGGAGAGAATCAAGTTCACAAGATTTTAAGTTCGACGAGGTTATAACCCGGTGAAGTTCGTCTTCAGTGATGGGGCGAAAGTCATCAAACACGGATTCCGAAGGAGGGAATCGAGGCGGAGGAGAACCAACTGTTGACGCACGGAGACCGTCCATTTTGTCCGTTAGCATCTTTAGGAAATCATTCGCCGAGAAGGAAGGAGTCTCTGGTGGACGTGAAGAACGACCCAGAAGTCCAGAAAGAGTATCCGTCCTAGGACTATCCGGGAGTATGAATTTATCCCCCCAGATGGAATAAACCGGTTTAGAGTATCCGGGGAGATAAACCATTCTATCCCCCATCGGTATGCGCATCACGATAGCCTCGGCGTAAATCCAGTCAAAATCACTAAAAACGAAGTAAATTGATTTCAGGTCGACTTACAAACTAAAGATACGCAATTAAAAATTTTATGTGTACAATAAATCCAAACAGTACGACAGAATACACTTAGAAACCGCAAAAAATGCAAACTAAACCGAATACTCCATTTCGCTAAGGTTGATACTCAATTTACTCATGTATGGGGGATACTCTATTTCGTGACACCGGCGCCTGTATCCAGGTAATCCCTTGCTTTCTTTCTCTGGTGCCAACAGGATGACCTCACAGGCTCCCATTCCCATTGCTCTACTTGGGTGTCCGGCTTCCGTGGTCTAGCAGAAGGTTTGAAATGAACGACAAGACTCACGTCCCTTCGATTTATTTCTAGTGTAGCGTAAACGACACAGACACATACACAGCGATCCGTCCAAGGCGTTTACCAATCTTTCTCTTCTTCACCGTGTCGTCTGCCTTGTTGTGTCGTAGGCACGTCCTTATATTATCCATATGAGACCAGGAAATTATCGGGAGGAGAGGTGCCCGGGGACATAGGGAACCGGCGGGAGGACAGAGGACCTACAAGAAGACTCAGCGTCTTCAAAGTAAATTCTGCCACGGCAAACAACTTCAAGGAACACCCTCGATGAATGAAAGAGGGTGGTCCACGAGTCCTTAGAACTTGCTTCAATTTTGTTTTACTTACATTTTCGGATAGCCTAATCGTTGCACAGGAGTTAGTAACCAGAGGAAGAAAGCACTCACCTATGTGCAGAGAACTGAAACATCGATAAAAGTAAATTACAAGGAACAAAGAAGAGGATGAAGTAGAAAAAGAAGAAGAAGAAGATGATGATGATGATGATGATGATGATGATAAAGAAGAACAAGAACAAGAACAAGAAGAAGAAGAATAAGAAGAAGAAGAAGAACAAGAACAAGAAGAAGAACAAGAACAAGAACAAGAACAAGAACAAGAACAAGAAGAAAAATGCAAAGGAGAAGAAGTAAAAAAACAAAGAAGAAGAATTCGAGGAAAAGTACAAAGCAGAAAATGTAGCGGAGAAAAATGTGAAGCACAATGCTTCTGTCGTGATTCATACTATCAGTTACGCCAGTTCCGCACTGTTGCTCGCTTACTTACTTCAGACTCCACCGCTACACTCATCCACTCTTTTATCACAGTCCGACTTGATTACTGTTGCTCACTCTATGCTGACCTCCCAGCTGGTCGGTTGGGGTGCCTGAACCGGGTCCTGCGCTCTGCCGCACGCCTTTGCGGACGTATTCCCAAATTTGGCCACGTCTCAGGTTATATGCTGGATGTGCTTCATTGGCTCCCCCTACTGCAGCGGATCTCGTATCGGATCATCGCCTTGGTCTGGCGGTCCTTGCTGGGTCTAGGCCCTGCCTATCTGCGCGACCTCTGCTGCCCTACCTTGGGTGCTCCGGGTCGTCGCTCTCTCCGCTCTACTGAGCGGGGCGTGCTCATGGTCCCTTTGCCCGCACAGCTACTAAGCAGAATCGCGCCTCTTCTCAGTGGTTGGCCCCTCCCTCTGGAACGGGCTCCCTTTGACGCTGCGCTTGCATCCCAGAATCCACTCTGAATCTTTCTATACTTGCCTCAAAACTGTCCTTTTCAGCCGTATTGGGTCGGGAGCGCTCCTGAGTAGTAACCTTGAAGGGGCGCTATATAAAACTTCATAATGAATGAATGAATGAAAAAAGAAGAAGAAGAGCAGTCTAGTTTTAAGCTATCGCCGAAAGGTAACCTCGACATAAGGACATGTGCTCTTGGCTCCTAATCTTCGGTTTCATTAACTGCCTTTAGCCACCAGTAGGAAAAAGTAAGCTACTCAATCTTTCTCATTACCTGGAATTTACTTGCCTGGTACTTCGTAGCGAAAGCGAAATCAACAGGTCTCCATGTGTTTGAATGGTTACCATGCTAGCAAAGGGTATGGGACGGTTTTTTGTTGCATGTTATCATGACGTTATAGTCGTTATATTATGGCAGGCAGGCACTAGTATCAAATCTGGCGGGGATTTGAACATCTGACCGACCGACCGACAGTCCACACGCTAACCACTCGGCCACACCATTGAATAGATGGATGTAGCATAAAGCAAGTCAGTTACTAACGGTCTGCCTGATCTAATCGTAGTCATAATAGTTAACCCCAAATTTCAAAAGTGCTACTCGAAACCTGATCGCAGCCTTCGCAGTTGCACCGTTTCAGCTATCTTACCATTAAATGAAGAGATGCATTGGTTTCCCATTCACTTTTAGTACACGCTCATTGCTAAAATGTTAAGTATAATTAGAGTAGTTTGCAATATCTATAAAAGCTATACATATTGTCACTACGCCTACATAAACAACCAGATTAGTTTTGATACATTCATTGAGATTTAGCTTGATTCGTAAGATCCAACATTATACAGCGTTCTATGGGGGCCATGTCAGTTTTTGGCTGTTGTATGTCATTTCGACAATTATCTTTATTTAAATGCAGAATTTTTTCGATAATTCTTTCAATTTTCCTCAATAACGTTTCCTAAATCGGCGTGTCGCATAATTGTTTTCTCTTGATCAAAGATTTTATGTGCTTTTGACGATTGTCTTGCATGTTATCATACACTGTGACCGAGATACAAGTTTTCATTCATTTCGAATTTCTTTATGAATGAGTTTCAAAATAACATACGATAACACATTTGATTATGACATCTGATTAGCGATAACTTCCTGTGCGGTTCTTAGACAGGTCCACATGAATGACTATACACATAGTCTATAATGTACATTGTACACGCAATTCAATGCGGTTTTGCCACGAAAAGCTGCACCGTTCACAAGCAGACGCTCCAAAGCAGGATGCAGCCTTGTGCTGAAGCAGACCAGTAAATAATAATGTTAGACAGCAGTCTATTTAATGTCACATGACAAATTTAATTTATGACCAGTAAGAAAAGTAAACCGCTTTCATATCTGATATGGATGTTTGCCATTGGGACAAATTATTTTATGATAAATTTAACTAATTACTTACTGAGATACTCAGCTAGACATTTAAACTCGTCATAAAGCGCTGCCTCCTGTGTCATCCTAAATGGTGAGAAATTTAATTATGGACAAAGAGTGCATCAGTAAGTAACGATTTGAAATGACATCATTGATCAAGATAGAGATGTAATAATTGTCTGATCACGGCACGACATAAACCGGACAGTATCGGCGCCAGGATTTCAGGTTTGGAGGGCTAAAACCCCAATTCTGTCCCTTTCTCCCCTTCCCTCTGGCATTGGAAGTGATTTCCCACTTTTGTTTGGGGGGTTGAGCCGCCGATAGGGGGGGGGGGCTTCAGCCCACCCTAGCCCCATGCTGGCGCCGCCACTGACTTAGCCACATAAAATAATTAGACTTACTGTGCGTGGTTGTTCGTTAAGACGCGCTCGCGGTTAAAGTTTGCCTCTATTTCCAAAATAGGAGGTATAAGGTAACCGTGGGTAATAAGGCCCACCTAAGGAATTTTACCAAAAACGGCTGCTGTTATAGAACTGTAACTATGCAAAATAGCCATATGAAGAGTGTATGGAAGTAGTCACATAGTAGATTAATTATTTTGATTAAATAAAGTTTCACATAGTAGCAAATAATTTGTTTGTAAAAGTCGTGATGTGGGCCTTATTATCCAACACCGCGGGTAATAAGGCCCGACTTAAAAGTGGCTTTTGTCGTCGTTTACAGTGTTAACCACGAGTTTGACACTGTTTCTTATGAGTTAATATATTTATGGACAGCTATTGATTACTTATAGCTGTCTGGAATAAAATAAATGTGATGAAAATGTGTAGTCAATAATTCAGGCGTTTTCCTTAAATTGTTATTTTATTATTCGTCACAACATGGGCAAATGAATGTTTCTGCTTTTACTACTGAATCTAAACAGATACATTCATCATGTAACTACTGTTCGCACTGTTCACATTGCGTCATGCTCAGCTGTTTATCCTGTCTGCACACAATGCATAGGGCCTTACTACCCACACAAAGGTGGCCCTTGTTATCCTCACCAGCACGCCATGAACACTTCGACCAATATCCGGTTAATTCTAAAGTGCATAATTAAGTTTTTCAGCCTAAATTAATGTCTTGCCAATATCTACTGTTTACAAATATTATTATTGCAACATGCATGCCCTACGCAGAACGAGGACTAATTACGGAATTAATACACCCGAAAATAAGATAATTGCGAAATAAATCATCGCAAAAATCTTGCTATATTTTTAATTCAAAGATGTCGCCAAAAAAACCGTGATCAACTACAGTAGTTCACAGGTCAACAATATAAAATTCTGGCTACATCTGATGAATAGATTCGGAGATATTTCAAGTTTAAGTGAGTGGGTCTTATTGCCAACCCGGGCCTTATTACCCACAGTTACCATACTGTATAGCAGGAGACATTATAAAGCTGGCGTCAACCACCATGCTAATTTTTTTATCATCCCTGAATGATTATTTTCGGAAATTTCAGTTAGCTGCCCTGTTATTTCACCAATTTGTGCTCGTCAGCTCTCTTCTTCAGAATTACACCGTACCAAGTTTTCACTTTCTTGGACGAAATTTCCGTGCGAGATATTTGAAATCGGAACTTTGTCACCAAATATCGAATTACCGAAAAAAGTCTAAAATATTTAGGGCCTAGTACCCTAAATTATTTGTTGAAGTAATAAGAAATATCTTTTATTTATCTACATTTTTCTGTCTGTAGCGTTTCTCCATCAGGATTTAGT
Source organism: Aporrectodea caliginosa (assembly GCA_020284085.1). Classification (NCBI taxonomy): domain Eukaryota; kingdom Metazoa; phylum Annelida; class Clitellata; order Crassiclitellata; family Lumbricidae; genus Aporrectodea; species Aporrectodea caliginosa. Next base: position 181,520 of record JACEVL010000421.1, on the reverse strand, counting down.
TTATCAAAGCACATTAAAGCTGAAAGCCATTTAAGCAAATACCTGCAATAGTAGTCTATGTTGCAAACGAGTTACTATAGCCGATGCCTGGGTACTAAGGTAATAGCACTAATGGCTAAAGTAGTTTCAGTTTTGTTTAAATAGTTGGAAAGTCATCCTTTTCGATTTTTGATACCAACTTCTGTTTCTTGTTTTTTTCTTACAATTTTGAGCACCTTATAGCTTTTGACGCATCATAGGATTTTACATAATTTTTTTAATTAAAACTTTAATCTTTATAAGGTCCAAACAATAAATTGATTTAGACGTATTTAAGTGAACTGTTAGTAAAATGTAAATGTACAGATTTTTACAGCTAATTAACTAATGTAACTGTATGCGATGACTGCTCGGCAGTCAACAAAATTTAATAAAGACTGGCCTACATAGATTAAATATACTACAATATTTCTTCAGCAGGTGGCATTTTAAGTCGAACGATGTCAGAATCTGGTTTACGGACTGGCAGGTCTGTTAGACTATAATACACAGACTACAGAGTACAGATTGCCGTGAAATAAATTATTGAATTTTAATGGTAAAATTTTTTTTCCGGTGTTGAAATGAATTACTTGAAAAAGGAGCAATGAAATCAGTCATTATTTTTAATTTGTTTCATAATAGAAAGTTTTGAATTCAAAAGAAACCAATCATTGCAATGGAAAAAAAGCCAAAACAGTGAAAACATTAATTTTTTTGTGAAAATGGCGCCCCATAGATGTTGGCGCCCCAGGCCCCCAGGCAACTGCCTGCGTTGCCTGTGCCTAAGGCCGGCCCTGGTGGCATCTCTACCTCTCCTCTCACCGTAAAACCTTCCTTATCTCTCGGAATACCTCGCACTGGGAGCGCTTCTGAAAGGCTTATGCTGTGAGAAGTGCTTTATAAATGATCAAATACAATACAATACAATATACATGACAGTAGAAAAGCGTTACTTGATTGTTCCGCTAAGAAAAGTAGCCTGGCGTGTGAACACATAATTCGCCAGTTTTTTCATGAGTGTATAATTGCATAGAATATAAATTGACTCAATGGCTCATTGCCATTTAATCCAGGCACCTACGCCGTTGTATGGAGATAGAATGCGAAGAATATGAAGAAAATGAATTCGAAAGTTACGAAGAGGAATACGCAGAAGAGGAGGAGGAGCAGGAAGAAATGAAGGAAGCGAGAAATAGATTATGAAGTGTCTCTTTTCCTCGATCTCGATCTCTCCCTCTGTGCCCCTCTGTTTGTCTCCCGCTTTCTCCCTGTTTCTATCCTTCTGCTTCTGTCCATCTGTCTTTGTTTCTGTCCTCTGTTTCTGTCCCCTCTCTCTTTCTCTCTGTCTCTCTCTTTTCCTCTATCCTTCGCTCTCTCGGTATATGAGGGCGGATGTCCAACTCTTTCGCCACGTCATCTTCCAACTGACAATTTACGGTCAGTTTACTCATTATTGCTGAGTTGGAGAGGGGCGTTAGTGGTGACGAAACCGCAAAACAAATTTCTGGCTTGTTGTGGATTTGAACCTCTGACCTCTTGGTTGACAGTCCAGCATTCTAACCACTAAACAAAACCCAGTTGCATAGATGCAGCATAAAGCACAGTGGCGTAGCAATGGGTTGTGCAGGTTGTGCAAAGCACAAGGACCCCCGGGGCTGGCGGTACAAGGGCCCCCAGCGGTCAGAGGGTCTTTCCTTTCAGAATGTATTAAAATCAACTTAACCAAGCCCAGTTAGCTACATTGGTAAGAGCGTAGCTGCGTCTAATGCTCCTGTGTGTAAGAGAGCATGCGGATCGCGGTTCGCTTCCCAAGGGTGGCTTATTTAAGAGATCTAACAATCTCGAGGTAAAATGGTCTGTGCACGGGGACCTTAAATGGCGTGGCACCTAGTCAAAACGGGCAAGTGCTTCTGAATCGTTGCTTCGAGTCATCGACTGCCTACGAATTACGGCACTCAAATCTCTATTATTTATTTATTTAAATCGACACGAACAGCGTACGCACTCAATAGTGGACAAATGAAACAGCGATTTCTCAGCCTTAGTTTGTTGGCTGCAACGTTCAGCACTCAAGTTGCCTTCAACACTGTTGGATGCCTCTGACGACGAACTGTATAATATTATAATTATGCAGCGGATGAATTGTTAGCTAGTCAGTATACGATATCGACATTTAGCTTGCTTTTCCAGCTCAGCTGTTGTCATTTTGCTCAAGCTTTTGTTCTAAGTTGTCAGCGAGGTCAACCGTCTTCGAAATTGCGCCACTGTTACTCATAGATTATTGTGTTCTAGTGTCGACATTCAGTGATGTCCGCATTGCCTAATGCCTATGTCATGTTGCTGTGTAACTTTGCCTATGACTATTGCGACATACTATGAACGATCATTTTCAAAACTTAGGCTCATCAAAACTTATCTACAAAGTACCATATCAGAAGAGCGGCTGAGCGACTTGTCAATGTTGTCAATACGCCACTGATAAAGCAGGTCACGTACTCACTATCTGTGTGAGCATACTTATGCACAGCATATGACTTGTGTAAACAGAATGTAATTACCTACAGAAAGTGAATATGTTGCTACATCTTGGTTCGCTATCTACATGTAGATCCTGCTTTGTTATCTAGATCCATAATCCTGTTTTATACAGCGTTCTGTGGCTGCCATGTCAGTATTTTACGACTATCTTTACATCATTTCGACTGATTACCTTTGTCTGACCGTGGAGTTTGTTGCATAATTCAGGTAAGTTTGTACGATGCCGTTGGTTTCTTGGGTGTTTTCATAAATTGATCTGAACGGTCCCTTACTGCTTAATGTTTATTCCTGTTTATTCTTGACAGCCAACACTTCCAACTCCTGTTCTCGACTAATGTCCTTCGGAATTACTTTTATTTTGCACCACGTGACCGGACTAGTTCCTTACATCTAGGAGACAGAGGTTTCCAGTTGGGCAGTAAAGCCTCTGACCTATGGACTTGCGTACGTTCTCTATATAATAGGGAATGCAAACCCGATGCATTTTTTCGAAACCCGGGTTTCGGGTTTGACGACCGTAAAAACCCGGGTAACCCGGGTTTGGACGGGCTTACAAATTTTCCATGATAAATATTATAACTGCACTATTTTTTGCGATCAGAACAACGCTGTCGTTGCTACAAAGCTACAAAGTCCAAATTTTTCAGTAGTCAAGAATTTGCATAAAAAAAAACTGTATGAAATTCGTGACAGAAGTTGTTTCATATAAGCAGTGTTTTTTTTAGAAAAACGGTTCCGGAACTGAACAAATTCAGAATAATTATGGAAGACATTGCAAGGGTTCCGAAGGGTTAAACCTGAGCCTTTTATTTTATAGCATCTTAAATATCAATAAACAATGAAAACGCCTAAATTAAATTTTTTTAGTGAATTAAGTTTTTTTTAACAGTTTGAAAAAGCACACGGAACGCCGTTTCCGGAGCGTTCTGTCTGAAAGAAACATTGCATAGCCTATAAGAAGAAATGTCAAACGACACCTTAAGTCGTCTACATGCAGCATTAGACCCTGCCAGTGCCAGCCCATTTGCTGTCAGAAGATAATAATTATTAGTCATCGTTACTCTGCAACTCAATTCAGAAGATAATTAGTCATCGTTACTCTGCAACTCAATTTGGCAGAACCAGAGCTTACTGAAGTAGATGCTGCGTTGGAGCCATCGCTGCCTGTGATTGTGCTTGGACGAAAAGGTCTACCATCTTTGGCTTCGTCAGAACGACAAGGGTCACCAACGTCGTTGTGTTTCAGCAGGATTTTCTTATGCTTGGACCGGAAATGAATAGCCTATGCATAGATCTTGGTGTACCGCCGTCAATTTTCAGCTGCGATTTACACAACTGGCATTGAGTCGTCTTGGCCTCAGAATTGCGAACGAAATTTTCCCAAACACAACTCTTTATATTGGCTGTTACACCTGAAAATAGCCTACAGACTTTTTGGCAGGAGCATACTTACGAATAGGTCGATGATGTTCAGAAGTCTTAGGTAATTGACTATGATTTAATATATATACTGACTCAAATTGAAATCACCTATAAAAAAACTGCGTACATAATTCGGGATAAATTAGAGGGCAGACTACTGAAATTAATTGCACCAATGGGTTAGGTTCGGTACCTGATGAATGACATAATTATTGTCCCAAAAATAATAGCCTCAGATCTGCTCTTGGCAAATTTAATAAGGACACATTCAAATGTATCTTCAGAAGTCCACCTTGCTTCTGTTGTCTCAAAAGCAATACCTTCTCTAGCAAAATATGCCTCTTATCATCTTTACCTTCATTTATACATTTAAATACAAAGTTATATCCAGGTAAAGAAACATTTGAAGCCATATATTAACTCAGCCAAGTTTCAGTAACAGCAAATACAGTGGCATTTCAGTATGCTAGAAGAAACAGCACGTCGGGTAGCCATTATGCTTCGGTAGCATTGCGTTCAAGATTGAGAAATGGGCTGTGTTGTAGGCCAACAGGAGTGTATGCAGTTTCTTTCACAGTAATATATTCAATCAATCAATATTCGTTTATTCGTTTATTCTGAATAAGCAAGTTGTCACAGACGCAACTTGTTACAATCAAAGCTGATTCTTAGTTTGACAAGGATGTTTAGAGTCGGATTTTGGATAAGGTGATAAGGTGCCATTTTAGATTAACTTATTTATTTATTTATTCAAAAATTTATGTAGCGCCCCTTCAAGATACCTACTCAGGGGCGTTCCCTGCGCTATCCTAAATGATGGTAGCCTATAGTCAATATGACCAAACAGTCACTCGAAAACGAATACAGCTCGAATAACAGATGACAAGAAGAGTCACCACTGGCAAGGTCCCGCAAACACGAAGGGCCGAGTCAACGGATCCTCATCCAGAGCTGATGGTTGGCACGTTATTCGAAGTTCTTGGTCGTGGTAGCGTCGAAGAAGGGGAATGACGACAGGCGACGAGGGTCGGAACACTAACACCTCGACACCATGGCAGTTCCTCGTAGATAGTAGAAGACGTAGCGTCCGGGCATCCCTGTGGCACTCGATCTGAAGAAGGACGACTTTCTCAGTAGCCGGCCGAATGGTCGAATAGTGCCACCGATGTAGAACGGTGGGCGCCATAACCGAAGACTTTGTTGTTCAGGTAACAACCTGAAACCCTCGGCGGATCAGTGACGAGCGCATGGCTTCGATGGTAAGTATCCGAAAATCGTCCAAAACACACCATAAACAACGACGAAAGAGAGAAGTGTCTCCACGGATACATACTAGGCGACTTTGAAAATCGAATTAAAAAAAACTAATCGAGCAAAAAGCCACTTCGACCAACTAAATTGTCAAATCAACGCGCAGATAAATACATGCGGCCATCTTGGCCGTCACGTGCGCAGGTAGAGGTAAATTAATTAATAAGTGTTCCGATACAGGACTCGGGAGACAAAGTTTCGATCGTCTTTAAGGGGAAGTTTGAAGTCATGCGGTCGGGCGTGAAGGTTATATTTAGGTTGTATCTTTACTGGGTAGAGGCTTCGAAGAACGTGGCTTGGGTCTGAACCTATGGCGCAGAACAAGCGGACATCGGCAGACCTTGCCAATAGCCATTACCTCGGCGCTCGGGTAGAAGGAGGAAGAAACCCACTGCGTTTGATCCTGCCAAGCAACTTCTCAACCCTTTCCCTTTTTCTGTCACTCGCATACCCCCACCAGGCCGGTGATGCGTACATAGTGTGTGCAATTATATAGTTGTCATCATTGCTACTTCATGTAGTGCGCTGCCAAATTAATGCATAATATTGTAATAGTTGAAGTCAGGATAAAGACCTGCATTATTTAACAAGGTGCTGCCCTCTTCGTACTGATCAGTTGAAAGACGTAGAGCACTATTTAGCCCATCAGTTGCAGTCATGTCGTAAAGTGGCCATTGTGTAACACGAAACTTAGCTGTAATCGGTGTAGATAAAACAGTGTTAGTGTAAAATGGAGTGTTGAAATTTGAATGGTCCATCGCAATGAAAGGATTTGAATAGATGGAAGAAGCCAAGTTAAATCTGATAAGAAATTTAGATAATTAAAGACAGGAAATGTTAAGGGAACCAACATTCTGTAATAGAAGTAATAAATAGCTTGATTGTAGGGGAATATAGGCGTACTAAGTAAAACGCTCCGACAGTTGCTGTGATCATGGCAAACCGTCCTTCTTCAGGGTCACTCCTCTGGTAGATAGTCGATAGCGTCCACAGATGCGCTTGGCACAATATTAAATGAAGCTGTACTGTTGTCTATGCGCAACGGTGAATTATTAAATAGTCCGATTTCTAGTGATTTTCCATATTCTCTTAAAACAGAGTTTCCGCATTTCAACTTTATCTTCCACTGGTTTGATTCTAGCTTCCAGGAACTCCTCCGTTTCCTTTGTAATCATTTCTTTCAGCGAATCCTAGAGAGTTGACAGTTGCGACACGATTGCTTTGTCAAAAACGGAGTAGACAAAAGTTTACAAGACTCGTACATTATGGCTTCGACAATATTGTGACAGTCGATTTTGATGTACTTTTTTTCTTCGGTATTCTTATGTCCAACTTCAAACCAGCAATTTCGCAAACGTATCTATATCAAAATTAAAGCGCTTCAGATTGAATAATAAATTACAAAAGTTAAAACCTCCAGATAAATTTTGAATGGCTACCATCATCTTAGCTGGAAACGGACTATGCAAATATATATAAATAAATATATATTGTATATATTTATATCCTATATATATCTTCAACAATTTATTATAAATAAAGAATTTCTTATACCTATAATTATATAGCATCAATTACTAATCTGTTGATTCTGTATCATACCGCTGTGTATGAGCAGCGATGTTGACTTTGCAAACTCGATGTTAAGACCCTTGGCCCATAATGCAGCAACACGGTCGATTATTGGAATGTTGGTGCCTTACCCTACTAATCGTAATCGTAATCGTAAATTTATATAGCGCCACTTCAAGAAGTGCTCCTCAGAGGCGCTCCCGACCTGACAACACCAAACCACGATCAAAAAGAATGGTTTTCAAACGCCTGCGGAAAAGGGGCAAGGAAAGACCAAGAAGCTCATTACGTAGATTGCTAGGCAACCTATTCCAGAAAGATGGACCGACCACAGCAAAGTTCTTATGAAGCACCATCGAAGTTCGAGCCACAGGGACAACCAGGTCGCCTTGAGTGGCAGAGCGAAGGAATCTACGACCTGGTTGGAAAGCACTGGCACACAAAGCTCCCTAAGATAGACTGAGGCCTGACCTGCAAGACAATTGCGCATAAGCATTAGGATCTTAAACTCAATGCGTTTTGCACTGGCAGCCAGTGCAGTTCCTCCCGTATAAAGCAAGATACTTCTGCATTTAGACAATCGATAACTCTGGAGTAGCGTAACCTCATCAATCGGGCCTAAGCGGAGTTTATCTGGAGGTCAGATTTTAAAGTTAAAAAATTAGAAAGCAGTGTTTTCCAAAACAAATTAAGCAACCAGTACGCTTCTACTTGCAACAAGATGTACTTAGAGCTATGTGGCTCCCAGCAGCATCAGATTAGTTTAATAATAGTAATAATATATAATATAAAATAATAATAATATTATGCCAACGTCTTTCGCTACCAATTGAACGGTTTAACTCTGTGGGTTCAGAGGCACTTTCGCCTACCAGGAAATGTACGAATAGGGTCATTCCGGAGTTTCATTTTCCACAATAGTTAATAGACAAGTCCCTGACGGATCCTGTATTTTATTGTATTTAAACATTTATAAAGCGCCTCTCACAGTACATACCAATCAGAGGCGCTCCCAGTGCGAAAGTCCTCGAGAATAAAAACAAGTTTGGAGGCAGCTGAAGGATGTAGCAGGACCACCGGATAGTATGGTAAAGCGAACAAAGAAGGAAGTTGATTCCATAGCGAAGGGCCAATGCAGGCAAAGGCACGGTACTGCGCTATGGCCGCTCTCATACGAGGAACAAAAAGGTCAAGACGACCCGAAGAGCGGAGCGGGCGAAGGGAGGCGGCCGAGGTAGGCCGACGTATTGAGTCACAGAAGTATTTAGGAGCAAGACCTAGGTAAGATCGGCAAATGAGGACACGTACCTTTAACTGGATGCGTGCAGTAAGAGGAATCCAATGTAGTTGTTCATACATGAAAGTAGAGATATGGGATAATCGCGGCAGACGTGCAATAAGTCGGGCAGTTACACTAAGAACCGATTGCAGAGGGGGAGGGGCACTTTAGGGAGGCCAACCAAGAGGTTCAATGGTCTTAGAAAGAAGAGAAAGTTTAGAAATGAGGCGATAGTTGCAGCAAAGATTAGGATCTAAGTTGGGTTTTTTAAGCTCGTTTCTGTGAGGAGGAAAGATGTCCTTCAGAGAGAGAGAGAGAGAGAGAGAGAGAGAGAGAGAGAGAGAGAGAGAGAGAGAGAGAGAGAGAGAGAGAGAGAGAGAGAGAAAAACCTGTTAAACAAATAGGGAAAAATGGCAGAAAGTCATCCAATATGTCAATAATGATAGATGGCGGGAGAGAATCAAGTTCACAAGATTTTAAGTTCGACGAGGTTATAACCCGGTGAAGTTCGTCTTCAGTGATGGGGCGAAAGTCATCAAACACGGATTCCGAAGGAGGGAATCGAGGCGGAGGAGAACCAACTGTTGACGCACGGAGACCGTCCATTTTGTCCGTTAGCATCTTTAGGAAATCATTCGCCGAGAAGGAAGGAGTCTCTGGTGGACGTGAAGAACGACCCAGAAGTCCAGAAATGGACGACCAGAGGATTATGAGCATTTCGAGTGACGATGAGCTCCCAGTTGGTAGCCTCTTTGAGACAATAGAATTTATGGAAGGCTCGGAGCTGAACGATCCAGGCCAGCCGGTCCTCAGGGTCTTTGGAGCGACGATATCATCTCTCGAGACAGTGAGAGCGTCGAACACGAGTCTTGACGTTTCGAAGTGGTAAGATGGTGTCAAGAAGTTGATCCATGCTAGAGGAGTAGAGATCAAATAATTGAGAGAAAGATAAGGCATCGAGCGTCGAGGAAGGAGACATGAGCTGAGAGCTACGAATGACGTTGCCGAGAATACGACGAGTAACAAATTTCCATCCCCGTTACTTGCGAATAGAGTGAATAGGTCTTGAAGATGAAGATTAAAGTCGCCGAGTATTAGGAGTTGACTGTTCCGAGTGACGAGGCTTTCCAGGACGGAGGTAAATTCATCGAAAAACTGACCAGGAGGAGGAGTAGAGCCAGGTCTGTAGACTGATAAGAGGGCCACTTAGCCGCGGGTCGTAGCGATGCTGAGGAAGAGAGCTTCAAATGTGGTTATTGTCATGTCGAAGAAAATTTCATATATACGAAGAGTTAATCGGAAGTAGACAACAATTCTTCCTCCGCGTGCTGGCTGGCCGTCTTGATGAGGTGGTCTAGGCCGATCACGAAAGGAGAAGCCCGACGGGGCCGCTCGCAAGATCGGAACATCGTCTGAATGCTGATGCCAGCTCTCGGTCACTGTGAGAATGTCAAGCTGGTTCTCGAGGAGAGAGTTGGCGACGAAGGCAAACTTGTCGGAGAGAACGTGCATTCCAGGTGGCAATGCGTAGTCCAGAGGGAAAAATGAAGAAGGGGCTGAGTCCTGTAGAGGGCCAGTTGTGTCCACAATGAGCATGCTACTGACGAAGAGGAATATGTGGGAGTAGGTAAGATCATTTAAGCTGACGTTATCTCGTGGGAGAAAGCAGCGGGCAATACGAAATCCAGACGAGAGCTGATCGGACGCCAGATCTGTGCACTGAATAGAGTCTTTCTTAACGACCGAGTGAGTCGTAATTTAACTGACCATAACGAGCGTAGAATGTCAGCTGCAGAATATCTAACAATGACCATGTTAGGGCGATGAGTTCAAGGATAAGAGGTAAATAAGTAGGTCATTCAAATAGTTCTGGCGTATGAACACAACGAAAACGCAATTCAAAATATGGCGTCCAGTTGATTCCAATTTCTAAACAAAGACAAAGTTATTCTTTCGTGATTAGACGAATCCAGTTGAAGAGTAGTAGTAGCTGTCCACGAGAATTGTATCCAAAAGATCATCGATCTATAATAGGAAAACTGTAACAGACTCTAGATAAAACTGCAAAACGAACGAGAGACTTTCGCACCGGCGTGTGAACACGACCAGCGTAACACACACATTGTGTTTGCCAAACTTGTAGGGTCCTAGGTAGGCCTACAATAACAAGAAACCACACCAGTTCAAAGCGTGTGAATTGGTGCCACGACAACTGAGATTCATGTGATCGGTGCATGCCATCGCGAATTTAAAAGCTTAAATTAGCTGCTATATTGTGTCAGGATACGTGCATACATATACATAATTACATGTACCGACAAATTATTTAATCTGGTGTGTAGGCCTGTGGTTGTGATGCTATGATTATCGTGATAGCGACGACGACGACTGCAACAACGCCCATTGTGATGATGGTATGTTTGTTCTGTTGGCGCAAGTGACATCGAAGATGATGAAATTGTTATTTCATTTAGGATGGCGGAATATGCGGATAAACCGATGGAGGAAATTACCGCTACATCTGAAATCATTGTTCGTTCATGTGAGGTGCTTCCAAAGTCGTACGATGTTGTTTCTGATCGCTTGCAATTACCAAAAAGGTATGGAATATATTGTGGCAGCGCTATGGAGTTCTATATACGACCGATGAATCCATGCATCACCGACCATGATGTATTAATATATAATACCAATGAGTTGGTCTTCATAGATGACGTTCCAGTGTTGCCACTTGATGTAAGTGACTTAAGCGATACGATTAATTGCTGCAAGATTGAACCATACCCCAATTATCCAGGTTTTGTTCGAGTTCGTGCTTTGGGGAAAATGCAATATAATTGGAGATGCAGAAAATATGAATTTAGCCATCGAAGTTCCCCAAGTGAGTTTAACATTCATTATGCAAGTGATGACCTTATTACAAAAAGTTTCGGTACTCTATCAGAGAGTATTCAAGGTCCAGCAATGACGCTTCACCGAACCCCAGTATTTCCGTCACAAGATACTGTTAAAAGTGGGTGGTGCCCTCAGTGGCCTGAAGAAGCTCAAGAATGGCCCAAACGACGAAGGCATTACGGATGGCCGACGATTGATACAGTCTTCGAAGTTGTGCAACAAGGTTGCCATGTTGTATACGTTCAGCATCGTGATTGTAGAAACGACAAACTACAGTGGAGATTATCATTTTCAGTTGCAGAAGTAATTTTACTTCAGAGTTGGACTCCAGTTCAGCAGATTGTCTATCATTTGCTCAGATTCTTCTCCAAAACAGAGATAATAAAAAAGGATTGTTCAAAGGAGGATGAAGTTCTTTGTCCGTATCATTTAAAGACGTTGATGCTATGGACTTGTGAAGACATGCCACCTGAATGGTGGAATTCCTCCTCTGTTATTGCCATCTGCTGTGAGCTGTTAAAAAAGCTGTTAGAATGGTTGAAAAGGCGATATATTCCGAACTATTTTATCCGTAAAGCAAATTTATTTCATAAGCCATCAAGCTCCGTAATGCTTGAAAAGACTGAAAGGCGATTAAGTGAATACTGCAATTGCGGCATTCTTTGCCACTGGTTTCAGGAAAAATACATAAAGCCAGTCACTCGGACACATATCGATGGTGAATCTCTACTTCAATTTCGGAGACTGTTGAAGTCAAAAGCCATGGACTGCTGGTATTCAGTCGGACAATTGGTAAGACATATTCCTACTCATAAAATATATAAATCTGAAAGAGGATTAAGCCATGGGTGCCTAAAAAGAAACATGGAATTGTCAAGAAAAGTTGACGTAATTAACACAAGCTCTGCCTGAAAATGCCTGGTGTCTCACGTGCTTTGATACAGCTGTGCTTGCTTTGAATGCAGCACATGTCTTAGAGTGTGGAAATATTTCATGGGATAGCAAACTATTTGTTGATTATGTCAAAGAGTTTTCTTTCAAGAAAAATGTCGTAAAATGTCAATTTCAAATATTTCCTAAACCTTACACAGCAGAAAATGGTCAGATTCAGTTTTTGCACGCACTAGATTTTATGGCAAATTTGACTGAATCAGGTGGCCATTCAGTTTTTCAAATAATGTCTCTCATGTCGAAAGGGTGCCTTAGAAAGGCTTTAGAATGTGACGATTCTCATTCCAACGGCATTGCTCCCGCAGCTTTGGTCTACCTGGCTGCGTTCCATTTTGCATCGTCAGAATACCAAATAGTGATAAACCTCTGCTCAGCAGTCTTGATGGATCAAACGACCCACATGGAAAATGAAACATTGAATGCAGGTTGTTTGTTCTTCATTGACGATGTTGCCAGAATCGTTGGATTTTGTCTCACCTGGAAGAAGTTTAATGAATATGTGCATTATAATAAGAGGCAGATTTATCTAGATCTACGTCTTACACCAAAGGTGTTTGCTCATTATTTGGCAGTAATGTCCGCCGAAAGAATTTCCAAACAATTAGAATTGATAGTTGATCTGCCTACTTCATCGTTGCCGTTAGATCGATTTTTCATGGTTTTAACAACACAAAAGTCGTCTACCATGACAAAGTCAGGTATTTTTCACAAAGTTGCCAAGCTGTGCGTATATCGCAGAATGAATTCACTGACAACAATTGCGCCTCTAAGTGTGAATCCTTTGATATTGAAAGAAAAACTAATCGATGCCCTGACTGAATATGCTTTAGAAAATATGACAGCATTCTATGATGGCATTCGCAAAGACTTTGGCATCCGATGCAACATTGCTGACTGCTATCGCGCGTTGTACCTTTACAAGTGTCGCCAATACGATGACGTTTTGCTTCTATGTGAACGAATTTTGAAGGTTCCTGAGCTTCAGAGCTAATATTGTGGAGTTATTTTTAGCGAATGTTTTATAATTGGTGCCATCGCTGGCCTCTTTATTCGATAGAGACGTACAGTCTTTGCTTGGATTTCAAATACTCTTTTGTTATTTATTCCATCTAAATGACGATGTGGAGAATTTTGACTCAACTGACGAGTTAAAGATTGGGTTCGGGTCAGCCCTATTCGGCTCTGAATTCTACTCTAACAATAACAAACAATCATACTTTCTTAGTCCTTACTCAATTAAATATCACTATTTTCTTGGTACACATTTTCTTGCAAGGTACTTGAAACTCAGGTGTTGTATCGACTGCAATAATCCTTTGTTAGAAGTAATGGCTGATCTTGTTGTCATGAAGCGTAACCATCCGTTTGAACTGATTATACTCAGGTTTCTTCTAAAAAAACTTCATAAATTTCTTTAATTAATAACTCGGAGTGTGATCATTTTTGTATGAAATTTGTTTTTATGTCTTAGACTATATGAAGTTGAAGGCTGTAATTAGCTACCAAAGTGTCTCTTATTTTTTTGTCTTCAGTCGTCTGAACTCGTCTTAATTTGAGTAAGAGAGAATGACATACCCAATACGTACATGTAGAAAAGACAACATTAACAACCCCATTATTTTCAGCAACGTCAAGGTGTATTACCACCATGCTACCAAAACCCACTACATTATAATGATCCAACTGCATACGTGCATTATTTGAACCTTTGACCACCATAGTAAATTAAATTTTGATCGCCTTGTCGAGTTTTCCTACGCATAACGATTTCTGCGACAGCAGAGCAAGTTCAGGATGTAGCTTCGGTAGTAACGTTGGATGTTATTATAATGTGTATCGTGTATGAATTTATTTTATGAGTTAGAGATCTTAACAGACCTTTAAAAAAAGTTTAATGTCACCATTTTCTCTGAAGATATTTTCGTGCATGGTATTTGAAACTCAGTTGATGTGTCGACTTTAATCATTCATGTGGCTGATTTTGCTCCTTTAAAGATTTCTCTTCCGTTTGAACAGAGGCGCATTTACAGTAAACGGGGCCCTATGGCGCACACATTTTAGAGTCCTTCTGAACGTGTAGACTGAGAATCTGAGACTCTTGTGGTGTTTAGTCCATCGTGTGCAAAAAACAACAAGTTGAATCTGAAGCCGTCTTTTGTGAGTGCTATTGACATTGTGATTATGATTAGTTATATAGAAGCAATTTTCGAACAATGTGAAGTTACTTCATCTTAGTATAAAATAGCGGAAGAATATATATTGGTGTAGGCTACAGTAGGCCTACTTGTTTGTTGCAATGCAATACAGCTATGCTATATTACATAATTATGAAAATGCTTTTAAAAATAATTCTGTGAAATTGAATCGGTGTTAATTTTTAACAACTAGTCACAAACAGTGATAGGAATAGAAGAGAAAGTTTACACTGCAATCATGTCAATGAAGAATTCAAATTTTTATTCAACTCTTACTCATCCCACCATAGGGCTTTCTTTCTGCATTCGAGTCTAGCAAAATTATCAATTTTTTGGTCAAAGTTTTCCTTCTTTGTTTGAACAGATTCGATGCAAAGATAAGCTAAACTACCTAGCCAATCTTGATCAATGGAGCTTCTGATATAGTTTCTCACTCTGTTAAGTACAGAAAGCTATTGTTCTCCAAAAGTGTTGCTTATAGTTCGCTCAACTTTTCAGTTAAAATATCAGGCCACCGACCAATATATTTAGGTTTACTATTTCAGTTTCTGGGACAATTTTGTGAACTTCGTGCTCTAAATCGTCACTTTGCCATCTAGAACCACTAAAATAGGCGAAACTATTTCCACGCAGAAAACCTGTGCTCAACGCAAATAATATTACACATTATGACGTTTCGTTACGAAACAACATCTGCCACAACCATGATAGGCCTACATGTGTTTGATGTAGCCAGTTTTAAAACCTTTTGGTTATTCTTATGATGCAAATCATGAGTCCTTTAATATACGTGTATGGATAAACATAGAAGTCAGCAGTTATAGATCCCCGTTGATCTTTGATATGCTAATAATTTATATCTATCAGGACCAGATTAAGACATCCTGCGGCCCTAACCGCAAACTCCAAGGCAAAGCCAGTTACGGGTATCTGAACACAAAGTTCTAAACGTACCGGTGTAGGAGGCAGGGTGGACTATAGGCAGTTAGGCACAGTTTGTACTCTAGAGTCCATGATACCTATAGGCAGCGTGGACTATAATAGAGTGCAGCATCCCCACACACGACAGTAGTAGGCAGGGTGGACTTTAGGCACATTTTGTACTCTAAAGTCCATGATACCTATTATAGGCACCGTGGACTCTAGAGTGCAATTAAATTAATCGTAATCGTAATCTCCAAACTTCTATAGCGCCACTCAAAAGTCAAGCGCAGGACACCATCTTATTCACGAGTGCTGCGTCTAGTAAGAGGGGTTATCCGAAAGAGTAGTCCAAGGGAGGTCCGGGTCCGGTTTCCAGAGGATCAGAGAGCACAGCAGATGTTAAGGTGGGTGTCGAGGATTGGAAGGTACAAGAAGAAACGATAGGTTTAAACAACATTTTATAAACTTTTTAAAGCACGAGCGGGACTAGGGACGCTTATTTGTCGAACATACCATTGAACAAGGAGAGTCTCCTTACCAATAGGGTGGAGTGAAAAAAGCAAATATTCTGGAACCTCAACGTAATAGTGATAACTCGTTGCCTTTTGGTATAGTAATGTGGAGAAACCTCCATTTTTTATTTATTAGTGTAGTGAGTACTGTGTGATATCGGTAAGGTCATTAAGTACATAGGTTAGGTCATTAAGTACATAGGTGAAGAGGTCGTTAAGTGCATTTTTGGTTAACTTTTGGGCTACTTTAACCGGTTAAGTTTATTTCGGTTAACTTGGGCGGTTAATTTTGGGCTATTTTAACCGGTTAATACGTGGTTTAATTGGGCGGTTAAGTTTAGGATTTAACCAGGCAGTATTCTTATGGGTTTTCTTGGTAAAGATTTTAGAGAGAGGATAACCACTGGTTCACGTGGTGGTAATGGGAGGTTAACTTTAAGAATTTAACCACATGTATTTCATTGCTTAACCGGCCCGTTTTGTTAACCGGAACTTCCTATAAAAGGGGTTCAGTTTATCCACTAGAAGGGTACTTGGTTTTGTTTGAGCTTCAGTCTTAAGTCATCGTCTTCTTTGAGACATTGATTGATTGTGAATTTGATATCTGCTGTGAAGTTAAATAAAACGTTGAACTGTTGAACGCTGTCTGTTGAACTGTGGTTGCAACTAAATTTCCTGACAGACCACGGGAGTGGATCCACCGAGCATCACTGAACTGGGGGTGTAGGCATCCTGGTAGAGTCACACACCCTCCCTTCAGCAGAAGAGTCAATCGGCCAGAGTAGGTCCGTCACAGTAAGTTATCAGGTCAAATATTTCTTTAAAATTCGTTCTCTAAGATTTGCCCCAACGCGTTTTAAAATTTGACAATTTAATAAAAAATGAGGAATATAGGCCTACAGTATACAAATTTCAATAAATTTTTAAGATGTAATGCGCTGATTGTAATAGTGATAACTCGTTTCCCTTTGATGTAGGCCTACTTAGTTGTCAGGCCAAATATTTCTTTAAAATTCGTTCTTTAAGATTTGCCCCAACGCGTTTTAAAATTTAACAAATCTAAAAAATGGTAGAATTTATACAAATTTCAATAAATTAAATAAATTTAATGCGCTAATTGTAATAGTGTTTAAGCATTTAATTATGACGTATTTAATGACCATGCAAATTAAAATTAATAAAATGACTGTAGGCCTATGTCAGCAATATTAAATAAACAATAAGCACTAAACATTAAAAACAATCCCAAGAGTTGTAGACTAGTTAGGTCACTAATTACTGAAAAGTGAGTCATTGGTCATTTATTTTATTCTGTTGATTGAACTCCGATTGAAATTTTGTTTTAGTATAAAAAGAAGGTACTAGTTCCGTGAATCCAATCTGGCAAGGATGGAACCATTTTTAGATGTTTGTCCAACAACAGCAGTAGATGCCTCATCAACAAGTTGGACAGAGCGCTCAACCGATTGTGTGTGGCATGGAAATTGGGGAAAGTGGAGTGTTGGCACACACTCACTGGCGATAAATTCCTCAAGGTCCCAGCTGTTGAAAGTGTGGAAATGACCGGTGGTTCTGTAACTTTTACGTTTTGCCAATCAATCAGATCGATGTAATCATTTGCAGCAACGTTTAGTTCTGGATTACGTATTCTGTGTTTCTGCTGACATTAATTTCTTGATCGCAAGACTCTGCGTAGTCCTAGAGCACGGATATCCTTCCAATTGTCGGTTAGGATTCGATTAGCTGTGGTTATCCATCTGGATAACCACAGATAGTCTGCAAAGGTTCATCAGTCACTCTAGGTTCGTCTAGGCTTGCCTAGCCTGCTTAGAGTTACACAGAGAGGAGATCCGATCGACGTATTCGCTGATCGTAGATTCGGAACCGACCTGGGCTGATGAACCAAAGTC
Source organism: Aporrectodea caliginosa (assembly GCA_020284085.1). Classification (NCBI taxonomy): domain Eukaryota; kingdom Metazoa; phylum Annelida; class Clitellata; order Crassiclitellata; family Lumbricidae; genus Aporrectodea; species Aporrectodea caliginosa. The sequence goes on along the minus strand of JACEVL010000421.1, from coordinate 163,990 downwards.
CTCCGTGCCCACCTTCACGTGGTGCAGACTGCTAGTACCCTCCCTTATTTGGGTAGGAGAACGAACGGGCACGGCAGTCAAAACCAGGGAAAGGCAATGGCAAACCACCCCTGTCAACATGCCAAGAAATCCGTATGATTCAAGCTAATTAAAAAGTGGATGGATGAGATACATGAAACAACTGGAATGAATTTGGCAGAACTGAGAGATGCGACGGCGGACAGAAGGAAATGGAGAGGCTTGATCAGGACGGTCGCTAGAGTTCAAAGAACTGACAGCACAAGGTGACAAGGTGATCCATCTGGAGAGCTACATGGCACCGGGTTACGGCTCACCAAAAATTGAGAACAATAAACCCTTTATCACAGTCTGCCAATTGCATTCAAATGAATTGCCAATGCTAAATCTATTGGAGCGTCTCGACGGTGTCACTGCACGTCCACGGACATTTACAGGGCCAATCGGCAAAGCCCATGGCATAGGGTACTGTGAACAACTACCAGTTATTTTTTTGAGAAAATTGAAGTTGATTTTCTGCAAGTCACAGCAAATTATAATCTTAGCACTGATCAAAAGTATTTGTTTGAAACAATTCTCAATCAGTGATAAAGGAGTATTGCTCTAAATCTCTGGCCAGGAGTGATCCAGGTGCTATGTCGCACTCCAGATGGATAACCAAGCTAATCGAATCCTGTGTCTGTATGTTGCAAGCGAATGCCCGTCAGACAATTCGAGAACATTGGCGACATAAGCCGTAAGACGTAAGATGTGGTTTTACATAAAAATGAAACCCTCGCGCAAATATGGTTCTATGGCACTCAATCTCCAGATCGCGTTACCTACCCGAAGTCTTTATGGCTGTTATCGATCCAGTAATGCAACTGCAATTGTTATTGTGATTTCTGTGTTTGCTATCTATTGTTATTTTGTTATTATTATTTTATTATTATTATTATTATTATTATTATTATTTTTATTATTATTATTATTATTATTATTTAAATTATTATTATTTATTATTTATTATTATTATTATTATTATTATTATTATTATTATTATTATTATTATTATTATTATTATTATTATTATTATTATTATTATTATTATAATTATTATTATTATTATTAACGTTGTACGAGGCATCAGTTATCATCTGTTCAGGATTCGCCGCTCGTCCGATCCTGGCAGCCTTGACATTATTATTATTATTATTATTATTATTATTATTATTATTATTATTATTATTATTATTATTATTATTATTATTATTATTATTAATATTTATTATTATTATTATTTTATTATTATTATTATTATTATTATTATTATTATTATTATTATTATAACTAATACTTCCAAGTTTCCTTATTTTTTAAATAAATTCAATGAACTTCCATAATACGTCAAGATTCTGTAATGACCAACAGTCAACTACAATGCAGTTATTTGTGGTGGATTACTTAAAGTGCTCACCTGCTGCTGATTGTTATCACTGTTGACATAGGCCTATTACCATGCATGCAGAATACACATACATGCATGAATATGTAAGTCAATGCTGCGTCACCACAAAACGCTGCGCCTTTCACACTCAAACGCGCGGAAGCCGGAAGCATTGTACACTGTGTCCTGAAAAAAGGGGCCACTTATAATGGTAATACGAAAAAAACTAGTAAATGTTCATCGATTTCTAAAATTCCAAGACCATTTTAATCCTGACATAATTATCGACAAAATTTGTAATTTATGAATGGCCCAGTTAAAAAATTACGTCATAATGACGTCTTGAAATAGCAAATTGTAAAAACAACACTATTAGAAAATGGCGTTCAGCCACGAAGACAAAATTGTAATAAAATATTTACAGAAAAACAAGCATTACGGAGCAACAAAGCTCATTAGAAAATTTCTGGACAAGGGTTGGACATTAGGTGGTCTAAAGAGGCTTCTAAGAAAAATTGATTTAACCGGATCGTCTCAGCGTCGCGCGGGTAGCGGTAGACCGAGAACTGCACGGAAACATGAAAATATTGAACAGGTGCAAGAGCTTGTTTTAAGTCAAGAAGATAAACCACAGTCGTATGTATCTAACGCTAAGAGAAATCGCTCAAGAGACTTGGCATTTCAAAAACTTCCGTGCATAAAATTGTCAAGAAAGACCTCGGCTTAAAATGTTTTACGAAACGTCGAGCGACGGAATTAACAGAAGCCAACAAGAAAGCACGGTTTAAGCGTTCAGGGCAACTGTTAGATCGCTATCCGGCTCACGTCTTGAAGCTTATGTTGAGACCGAAGGCGACACTTTGAGCACGCCTTGTAGTCTAATATTATTCAAATATGAAAATTAAATTAAACTAAAATTTATAATTGATAAATGACTGTTTAAAATAATACTGAAAATTTTAGATGATTTTGTGCCGTCCTTGACACTTGAATTTTGATGAAATTGACGTCATTATGACGTCATTATTAAATAACAAAAACTTTAATACTTTTACCAGTATTTAGCAAATTATGCCAGGATTAAAATGGTCTTGGAATTTTAAAAATCGATGAACATTTTCTAGTTTATTTTCATATTACACAAAGGGGTCCATTTTTCAGGACACAGTGTATATTAATCAAAAACTGCGTCTTAATCTGATCAGTATGTTTGCCACTACTTAAATTAGGCTGTGTAGCATGTTGGCCGATTGTGTGGCACGGTGGCATGAGCGCTCGGCCTGTAACGCTGAGAGTGCAGGTTCGAACCTCGCTAGAGGACAATATTCTGTAGAGACCTTTAGCAAGTCCTTCATTCTGAATTGCGCAGCGCCATCCATGTTCTGTCGTAGCCTACAGCCGTGTGCTCTTCTAAATTTTGGCGTGTGGGCAATATCAAATAGAACTGCATTGCATTTATAGGCGTATTATTTACTGGGATACCTTTTTAGACACTTAGAACCTCCATTTTTAGCCACCTAGAATATACCTTTTTAGACAAATCGCTGACAACTCAAAGTGTCAAAGTTTATTATTAAGGACAACAAATTCGTCAGTAAGCGAAGAATGCTCCTATACTCGGAGTTGTCAGCACACATCAAACTAGATATATGATTTTGCAAAAACATAACAATGTTTTCCTAGAAAATTATGCTGTCTGCATTGCAAGAAATATGATCTGATCTACACCTAAATGAGGCCTTTTGCATTAGGCTGTTCCATTCGACGATGGATTAGCGATCATGTTTCTGCATCTAGTCACAAGATACCATACATAATATTGGAGGCATAATGAGTAACGCATATCTTCATGGCTTGGATTTGTCGATAGTTGATATCCTTTACATAATTTCTTCTTGGTCCATCGATCAACCTCAGTTATGTAATCCCTCGTCGGACCTTATCTCTTTGTTACCAGTATTTTTTTAAATTATCAGAATAAACATGTTGGATTTGCAACGAATGGACTAAAAAAACATTGCCTTGCGTTTTCTGCCTCAGAGGACTGTTTATTATCACTAATTTTAGCGGTTTTGTTAAAAACTCCCATTTCCGGGTATAGTTGGCTGAAGAAATACCGATAGATGCCTTGCATTTCCTGCGTAATTAAAATTTAATAGTTATTAATTAATAGACACCATGTCACTTGTGCAATTATATAAGAAACCTAAATAAATGCTGCTGAGGAAACTGCAGTTATAATTCTATTGTTGGGTTTCTCGTGTTTAGAATTAGCGTATGCAGGGAGTTCAGTTGTTTGATTCATGCATCGACATTCCTATTGAAATTCAAACATAACTTAAGGTAGGTTGCTATTTAATTGTACCAATGATATTGGTAACAGCGCATAGGATTTGTATCTACATAGCACTAAGTACATGATTTGGATGTTTTGAGGTTACTGTATCCAGATGGAAATGAATTAGTCTGAAATTGATTTTTTTTTAGCTGAAACGATGTGTTGGTCAATGATGTAGTACAACAATGTATGCACAACAATAAGAAAAAAATTGTGCTCGATCTTTCGCCTCCAATAGGTGCCACGCCAATTAAAATTGACGTATACGGACAGTGCTAGATCGAGTAGTTTATTTAGCGGTTTCAGCGAAGATAAATTTCTCTTTTGTACCCCCAGTCACCGCTCTAGCAGAGGACTTTCCGCGTGTGTCGTATAAACAAAGACCTCTCATACAGAAAGAAAGAAGGCTAGGGGCGGTACAGTTTTGCGTCGCATCGTTAACATTGCTAGGCTCAGATGAGTTCTCTTCCAGAAAAACAGAAGAAGATTAAGACGATCAGCATTCAACGAGTGCCGTATTTTAATATTATAATTATTCTGCCAGTTTGAGTAGCTTATCGGTGCAGAATCTCAAGACATTGAATTCGGCCTAAATACAGCATGAAGAAAAGGTAGGGACATTACATTTGAGTGAACATCGTAGACACTGCTAAGCTTAGTTGTATTCGCATCCAAAAGAAGAAAAGATTAAGTCGATTATTGCATTAAACACGAGCCGCATAATAAAGTGTTTTCAATTGAAGCGTCCGATCAGTTGTAGGCTACTTTGAGCTCTTAGTGACGCCGAGAGCTAAACAGACGTACAGGTCTCAACCATCCATCGACCTTTAAACTGCGGCGAGGCAACGACTTATCGCTGGCTAACTGTGAATTATGCGAGACCAGCGATCAAAATCGGTATAGGCCTAAAACTTACTAGAGAAGTGGCCCAGTGGACTAGGCCTTAGACTCAGAGAGAAACCTCTTGCGTTGCCTGTTATATATCACCGTACACTCTATAGTCCATCAACCTAACAGTTTGCATTAGCTCACAAATGCCCTTTTTGTTCGACAACAAAAAGAAATGGCGAAGACAGGCGTATTGGAAGAGACTGTATACTCAACACTTCCATCAGTCCTGACGGGTGCAAGTTTTACTTAAAAGACACAAATAAATGTAAATTCGCATATGCATACTAAAACAAATTTCCAATGTGTTTGCAATATATTATAATTATATCGTCAGACTTTCTCTTGGAGAAATATGCGCCCATCAACATAACAAACTAATTATAGTTATATGCACATTGAGATATAGCCAAAATATTGCACTGTACAGTGTACAGTGCAACGTGTACAGTGTACACGTTGCGCCGCCTTATTTAGTACCTTCTTGAGGGTCCTATAAAGCGACATTAAAACATCACATTCAAACAATCATAGACATACATTCACACAGAAATCACTGCAGTATCGTCACGAAACCCACCGCCTATCGCATGCAGTTGCACCAAACCAGAATGGAGCTCTGTGGTTAGGCTGTCAAGCGCTGATGAAGATTATTCACAAAAATAAAACTCCTGTAGCTCTGACAAAGATTATGTCGATATTATTCTTTAAAATTAGACTCTGAACACTAAAATCAATTTTTAAAAGTCTTTATTCTTTAATTTTACCACTCTTGAAAAAGTTCATAATTATAATCACCGTTTTTTGGTCGTACCTAAAACAAATAGATCTTCAAAACGGCTTGGTTTTGGTGGGCCATCGGTTGATGTATTGTACACTAGACAATAATGCTATAGGAGATTCTAATTAAAATATTATGAATAATAATTTATTTTATTAGCTAACTCAGAAAAAATTAACAGCATATGCAGACATCTTCAAATACTATCCGTTCCAGAAATGCATTCTCCCTTTACAAAAAATAATAATATACAATCCCCAGACAAATTTATAGCTTTTGATGTATTACACTCACCTCCGGCTAAAAGTTAAAACACAGGCCTTGAGTATTGATTTTAAATTTGTTGCTCTGGTCATTGCACACTTGGACCTTGGAGTCATTTTGTCAGGCCTACTGTGGTTCTAAGGTTCTTTGGACACAAGCATTATCTCGTTTGTGCATATGTCGAGTACCAACAAAAAGGTGGACCTATTCAACAATGTGCAATTTAAGTCAAAGAAAGCCGATCTTCAAAGTAAAATATTTTCGTTAACGAACTCTACTTGGAAGTAAGTAGCATTATCTGTCAGTTGATACGTGTATACAGTTTTCTTATGCGACCTATGACCTCGTTCCTGCTCATTTTCACTTGAGCCATTCCTTTTTCCATTAACTGTCAAACAGCTTGCTGAGTTTAACAGAGATAATGGCTCAAAACAGATGTTATTAATCCCACATGTATTGCAAGTTGTGCAGTCTGTTAATGGCAGACATAAATCTTATATGCCAGGGGTCAGTCCTTCACATAGATTGTATGGTATAAAAATATTACTACTGTAACATCTGTTATTTATTCACTCGTTTAATGCATATAATATATATATATATATATATATATATACAATACATAAATAGTGCACAACATGATAGAATATGTTGACCCTAAACATACTAATTGGATGATCTTTGTTCCGTGGTTTACGATAAGTCATATTGATTCAACATGATATTAAAATCTTTAATATATGGTTGAACCTTGAGCAATTAAAAGGCAGGTACTGACTGGGTCGATATATGTTGCTTTCTCTTACTTCATTTCGACAATCGATAATTGTGAAATGACATAGCCTTCCTGACATTGACATAGCATAGTCCATTACAGCAATTTTTCATGTTACGACTTAGACAGCATTGCCTTGAAAACAATTTAGCAATATTCACATAAGCCGGAAGAGCTTCGGAACTGACACCATCCAGTAAAATTGATATTATGGTTGACTCTTGTCACCGTACCACTTTGCACCATTGCACTTGAGACCCTTGCTCGCTACAATAACAATGGACTGAATTTAATTAAAGACTAATTTCAGTAAAGACTTTGGGCGCTGACTAACTCCTGTTTTAATAGCTGAAGTGTAACTGATGGCCACAAATCATCTGGAGCGTAGCCATTTCGTTTAGCGTCGGTTATATTGAATGTCGTAATTAGATTCTCGAATTTGACTGTCCATTTCTTTCACCACTGTGCCGTTGACGCTGGTTCTACTTAGGAACGGTGCAAATTGTGGCAATGTCTCAAATTCAGTCATTTCTAGTGCTTCTTTACAAATTCATCCTTCCCCGCTTTTACGTAGGCAACTTACATCTGCATCTGTCCCAATTACCTCCGGTTTGCTGCTTTATATATTGGTATATTACACACGACACGCAGCCAATTGTCTCTATTCCCTGTTCGCCTCCAGACCTTATGCAACAGTTACAATGTTCAGTGGTGCACGTCAGCTTCCACCGTTCTTGTTCATGTGTGACGAGCGCGTCTAACAAGCCTCATTCAACCTTTTAATCATAATCGTAAACTCCACATTTATAAAGCGCTACTCTAAAGTTAAGCGCAGAACACGAGCTTATTGACGAGAGCTGCTTCATATCAGATGCGTGTGTAGATTAGCCGTTACGAGTAGATGCTACATGATTGAGCCACACGTGGCGTGGTGGTGTAGAGTATGTTCGGTGCCTTGCAGTTGGAGGGTGTTGCGGGTTCGAATCCACCTCAAGCCGCCGCGTAGGGACCCTGCATGGGCAAGTCCTTCACTCGCAATTGCTCATGCGCTTCGGCGTGAAACACCGATTCAGTGTCCGCGCTGTAGTCGGGAGCGCCTCTGAGTAGAAATCTTGAAGAGGCGCTATAACAAGGGCTCATGCATACATACATACATACATACATACATACATACACATAATAGGCATCCGGATTTGCTTCGACTCGAGGTTTCGGAGAAAAATGAACAATGACAGATAATCTAAAAATGAACTTAGGGTTAGGCTTACGGCATTTTCAAAAAATGCATTGAGTTTCATGGCTGTTGATGTAAATCCTTTAGACCTTATTATTTAAAGTATTGGTGCGTAATCACTCTGAATGAATACTACCCAGAATAAAATAATGCTTTGCGTGATAACGTAAAGAGCTCGCGGTGCCCTCAATATGCTAAAGAAGCTCAAAGTTGGCCTCAATGACCTAGATCATGGGGTTCTAGGGCCAGGGTCGATGAGAGGGGATCAGAGGACTGCTGCCTCGGGCCCGGTTCTATGGCAGGGGGCCCTGGCAGGGGCCCGGAAATGTCTAAAACTGTGTTCAATCTGAAGAAAGCTGTGTTTTTTTTGCCCAATGCAGTCTGTATATGACGGATGCTTCGTGAATCATTATACATGATACACAGGGCCACAGACGTGTGTACGTGTGGTGTCTGTTTAGGTCACCCGATGTGTCATAGTATTTGACCCACAGTAGAAACGAACACGTACGGTTGTACAAAAAGATACTTTCTTTCTGATGCACAACAATCTAGGGCAAGGGATGATTCCCCTTACCTCGGCTTTACCTATCACTCATCTCCAGGGCTAAGAACTACGGGAAATAATATATGCCATGTTGTCTCTGTATGTCTGTTTCTGTTGGTCTGTCTGTCTCTGTCTGTCTGTCTCTCTCTCTCTGTACTAGTATTTCTGTCTGTCTGTCTGATTCTCGCAGTCTATATCTTTCAATGTCTCTCTACGTTTCATGTGGCCTGGTAGGCCTACACACTACATGTACACACTGCACTCTCAAGTGTTCATGTTACTCGGTCTATTTAGTTATTCGTGTTCAGAAAACAGGCGCTAATTTTAATTCATTCATTTACTGTTTTTTAAACAATTTTAACTAAATTCTTAACTGTCATTACTAGATGATTACGTTTTATAATAGAGAAACCGAACTTTCGAATTTCTTTGCCAGTAAAGCAAGCCAGTAACAATTATAATTGTGACTGTGGAAATTGGACTGGAGAGGTTAGTTAGCACTGCAGATAATTCTATTGGCAATGTTAGCGAAAACGATTTAGTAGCTGTGTCATTTAGCACAGTCTTAGTTGTCCAGTAAGAGGATTTAGGGGCGAGAACAGTAACAGATTTTGGTCATCAGAATGATTTCGGTCTAGCTGTTAGTGCAAAGTTAAGTAAAGCAGACAAATTTCGATTAGCCTACTGACTGAATTCCATATTCAACCAGAATCCACAAGCTACACATTGCCACCGAAAGGCGATAGACAGTTTATCCCCAGAGTCCTACATAGAAGCTCTCTTGGTTATATAATCTGACATTGTATGACTAAAAACACTACACTCATTCTAAACTTTCCTATTATCACATGTATCTGATAGCGGTGTGTCTACCTGTTTCATACCAAAAAACGGATATATTAAAGAATCATAATAATATATTATTATGCGTAACCTAGCACTTCGCATTACGCAATCTTATGGTAAAATTCTAGTCACGCTACTGCTTATAAAGGCCGTCCTACAGTTTCAGTAATTTAAGTCACAACCAGTGCCGGATTAAGGGCATAAGCCAAATGAGCCATGGCTTAGGGCCCTGCAAGTTTTTGAGGGCTCCCGGATAAATTAAATCAAATTTTTGTACCAAATTCCTGATTTTTTAATTTTAAATAATTTAACGCTTGACCCTGAAACTTTTTCAGTGCTAGTAGGTTTTAGTTACTAGGCCTACTTACTTACTTACTGAATACTGACCATAGTCACAGACTCACAGTCAGTCTCAAATAGCTTATCATGTAGGCCAACGTTTTGAAATTTGTGGTTAGATACTCGTATTTTGGTAGGTCTAATTGGCTTTGCTTTGTGGTTAGGGCCCCGGATGTCTTAACATGGCTTTTGGCTTATGGCCCCCGGAAGTCTTAATCCGGCCATGTGGATTGATGACAGTTATCATGGACATTGGTAGACTGCTTAGGGGGCCTACTTATCAGCGTCAAGACGTTAAAATAATTTACCAACCTAAACTACGGAATATACCATTTAGTGTTGACAATTACTATTGATACCATAACGTCAATTGTATAGGTAGCTGGCCTACAGTAGTAGCCTAACGATATTCATTTAAAAGCAGCAGTAGCAGCCAGACAATGCGTAGGCTTAGCGTGTCTCCTGATGCTTTGTTGACGCTGCTAGTCTCTTGTCTCCTTCGCAACTGGACTGGGAGCACCATCGAAAATTGTCTGGGCAACCCTTTGACTTAACGCAGCGCTTGTGAACAAGCTGATGTCCTGCGTTTAGCTAGCGTTCCAGTAATACACTAACAATTAGGAGGAGGAGATTGGTCACCACCACTTTCTGGGGCAAAGTTACGCTCTTGATCATTGGACGCATTTCATACAGTGTCCAGAGCAGCTACAGTGTCCAGAATGATGTATGCAGCCCCCGCCTCAGACCGGGCCAGAATCGAGCGTCTCTTAGCAAGGGTCCGTCGATCAAGTACTTGCGTGATTACTCGCTTACCGCGGCCGAAATTGTGGATACTCGCCTCCTGGCTAGAAACGACTTCCATGTTCTCCGACCGCTTTTTCCACCGGTTGTCGATTTTCACTACCAATTGAGACCGCGCCCTCACAACTTTGTGTTATCAACCAAAGATGACAAACACTTAATCTCACGTGTTTTATATAGAAAGCCATCCTGTGCCCACTAAAGATGATAAATTATCTCATCTCATGGGTCTTGTATATAAGCATAAATAAATA
>JACEVL010000421.1:115000-147624 GCA_020284085.1 Aporrectodea caliginosa | reverse complement strand
TCATTGTGCTGTTCAGTTTACGTGCCTTTTATTTAGCGTTCAGCGGAGATAATTTCTCTTTGTACCCCAGTCTCCGCTCTAGCAGAGGGGACTTCCGCGTGTGTCATTAAACAAGGCCTCTCATGCAGAAGAAAGAAGGTAGGGGCATTTGCGTCGCATCGTTAGCATTGCTAGGCTCAGATGAGTTCTCTTCCAGAAAAACAGAAGAAGATTAAGACGATCAGCATTCAACGAGTGCCGTATTTTAATATTATAATTATTCTGCCAGTTTGAGTAGCTTATCGGTGCAGAATCTCAAGACATTGAATTCGGCCTAAATACAGCATGAAGAAAAGGTAGGGACATTACATTTGAGTGAACATCGTAGACACTGCTAAGCTTAGTTGTATTCGCATCCAAAAGAAGAAAAGATTAAGTCGATTATTGCATTAAACACGAGCCGCATAATAAAGTGTTTTCAATTGAAGCGTCCGATCAGTTGTAGGCTACTTTGAGCTCTTAGTGACGCCGAGAGCTAAACAGACGTACAGGTCTCAACCATCCATCGACCTTTAAACTGCGGCGAGGCAACGACTTATCGCTGGCTAACTGTGAATTATGCGAGACCAGCGATCAAAATCGGTATAGGCCTAAAACTTACTAGAGAAGTGGCCCAGTGGACTAGGCCTTAGACTCAGAGAGAAACCTCTTGCGTTGCCTGTTATATATCACCGTACACTCTATAGTCCATCAACCTAACAGTTTGCATTAGCTCACAAATGCCCTTTTTGTTCGACAACAAAAAGAAATGGCGAAGACAGGCGTATTGGAAGAGACTGTATACTCAACACTTCCATCAGTCCTGACGGGTGCAAGTTTTACTTAAAAGACACAAATAAATGTAAATTCGCATATGCATACTAAAACAAATTTCCAATGTGTTTGCAATATATTATAATTATATCGTCAGACTTTCTCTTGGAGAAATATGCGCCCATCAACATAACAAACTAATTATAGTTATATGCACATTGAGATATAGCCAAAATATTGCACTGTACAGTGTACAGTGCAACGTGTACAGTGTACACGTTGCGCCGCCTTATTTAGTACCTTCTTGAGGGTCCTATAAAGCGACATTAAAACATCACATTCAAACAATCATAGACATACATTCACACAGAAATCACTGCAGTATCGTCACGAAACCCACCGCCTATCGCATGCGGTTGCACCAAACCAGAATGGAGCTCTGTGGTTAGGCTGTCAAGCGCTGATGAAGATTATTCACAAAAATAAAACTCCTGTAGCTCTGACAAAGATTATGTCGATATTATTCTTTAAAATTAGACTCTGAACACTAAAATCAATTTTTAAAAGTCTTTATTCTTTAATTTTACCACTCTTGAAAAAGTTCATAATTATAATCACCGTTTTTTGGTCGTACCTAAAACAAATAGATCTTCAAAACGGCTTGGTTTTGGTGGGCCATCGGTTGATGTATTGTACACTAGACAATAATGCTATAGGAGATTCTAATTAAAATATTATGAATAATAATTTATTTTATTAGCTAACTCAGAAAAAATTAACAGCATATGCAGACATCTTCAAATACTATCCGTTCCAGAAATGCATTCTCCCTTTACAAAAAATAATAATATACAATCCCCAGACAAATTTATAGCTTTTGATGTATTACACTCACCTCCGGCTAAAAGTTAAAACACAGGCCTTGAGTATTGATTTTAAATTTGTTGCTCTGGTCATTGCACACTTGGACCTTGGAGTCATTTTGTCAGGCCTACTGTGGTTCTAAGGTTCTTTGGACACAAGCATTATCTCGTTTGTGCATATGTCGAGTACCAACAAAAAGGTGGACCTATTCAACAATGTGCAATTTAAGTCAAAGAAAGCCGATCTTCAAAGTAAAATATTTTCGTTAACGAACTCTACTTGGAAGTAAGTAGCATTATCTGTCAGTTGATACGTGTATACAGTTTTCTTATGCGACCTATGACCTCGTTCCTGCTCATTTTCACTTGAGCCATTCCTTTTTCCATTAACTGTCAAACAGCTTGCTGAGTTTAACAGAGATAATGGCTCAAAACAGATGTTATTAATCCCACATGTATTGCAAGTTGTGCAGTCTGTTAATGGCAGACATAAATCTTATATGCCAGGGGTCAGTCCTTCACATAGATTGTATGGTATAAAAATATTACTACTGTAACATCTGTTATTTATTCACTCGTTTAATGCATATAATATATATATATATATATATATATATACAATACATAAATAGTGCACAACATGATAGAATATGTTGACCCTAAACATACTAATTGGATGATCTTTGTTCCGTGGTTTACGATAAGTCATATTGATTCAACATGATATTAAAATCTTTAATATATGGTTGAACCTTGAGCAATTAAAAGGCAGGTACTGACTGGGTCGATATATGTTGCTTTCTCTTACTTCATTTCGACAATCGATAATTGTGAAATGACATAGCCTTCCTGACATTGACATAGCATAGTCCATTACAGCAATTTTTCATGTTACGACTTAGACAGCATTGCCTTGAAAACAATTTAGCAATATTCACATAAGCCGGAAGAGCTTCGGAACTGACACCATCCAGTAAAATTGATATTATGGTTGACTCTTGTCACCGTACCACTTTGCACCATTGCACTTGAGACCCTTGCTCGCTACAATAACAATGGACTGAATTTAATTAAAGACTAATTTCAGTAAAGACTTTGGGCGCTGACTAACTCCTGTTTTAATAGCTGAAGTGTAACTGATGGCCACAAATCATCTGGAGCGTAGCCATTTCGTTTAGCGTCGGTTATATTGAATGTCGTAATTAGATTCTCGAATTTGACTGTCCATTTCTTTCACCACTGTGCCGTTGACGCTGGTTCTACTTAGGAACGGTGCAAATTGTGGCAATGTCTCAAATTCAGTCATTTCTAGTGCTTCTTTACAAATTCATCCTTCCCCGCTTTTACGTAGGCAACTTACATCTGCATCTGTCCCAATTACCTCCGGTTTGCTGCTTTATATATTGGTATATTACACACGACACGCAGCCAATTGTCTCTATTCCCTGTTCGCCTCCAGACCTTATGCAACAGTTACAATGTTCAGTGGTGCACGTCAGCTTCCACCGTTCTTGTTCATGTGTGACGAGCGCGTCTAACAAGCCTCATTCAACCTTTTAAATCATAATCGTAAACTCCACATTTATAAAGCGCTACTCTAAAGTTAAGCGCAGAACACGAGCTTATTGACGAGAAACTGCTTCATATCAGATGCGTGTGTAGATTAGCCGTTACGAGTAGATGCTACATGATTGAGCCACACGTGGCGTGGTGGTGTAGAGTATGTTCGGTGCCTTGCAGTTGGAGGGTGTTGCGGGTTCGAATCCACCTCAAGCCGCTATTGGTGCGTAGGGACCCTGCATGGGCAAGTCCTTCACTCCGCAATTGCTCATGCGCTTCGGCGTGAAACACCGATTCAGTGTCCGCGCTTGTAGTCGGGAGCGCCTCTGAGTAGAAATCTTGAAGAGGCGCTATAACAAGGGCTCATGCATACATACATACATACATACATACATACATACACATAATAGGCATCCGGATTTGCTTCGACTCGAGGTTTCGGAGAAAAATGAACAATGACAGATAATCTAAAAATGAACTTAGGGTTAGGCTTACGGCATTTTCAAAAAATGCATTGAGTTTCATGGCTGTTGATGTAAATCCTTTAGACCTTATTATTTAAAGTATTGGTGCGTAATCACTCTGAATGAATACTACCCAGAATAAAATAATGCTTTGCGTGATAACGTAAAGAGCTCGCGGTGCCCTCAATATGCTAAAGAAGCTCAAAGTTGGCCTCAATGACCTAGATCATGGGGTTCTAGGGCCAGGGTCGATGAGAGGGGATCAGAGGACTGCTGCCTCGGGCCCGGTTCTATGGCAGGGGGCCCTGGCAGGGGCCCGGAAATGTCTAAAACTGTGTTCAATCTGAAGAAAGCTGTGTTTTTTTTGCCCAATGCAGTCTGTATATGACGGATGCTTCGTGAATCATTATACATGATACACAGGGCCACAGACGTGTGTACGTGTGGTGTCTGTTTAGGTCACCCGATGTGTCATAGTATTTGACCCACAGTAGAAACGAACACGTACGGTTGTACAAAAAGATACTTTCTTTCTGATGCACAACAATCTAGGGCAAGGGATGATTCCCCTTACCTCGGCTTTACCTATCACTCATCTCCAGGGCTAAGAACTACGGGAAATAATATATGCCTTGTTGTCTCTGTATGTCTGTTTCTGTTGGTCTGTCTGTCTCTGTCTGTCTGTCTCTCTCTCTCTGTACTAGTATTTCTGTCTGTCTGTCTGATTCTCGCAGTCTATATCTTTCAATGTCTCTCTACAAGCCATGTGGCCTGTAGGCCTACACACTACATGTACGCGCTGCACTCTCAAGTGTTCATGTTACTCGGTCAATTTAGTTATTCGTGTTCAGAAAACAGGCGCTAATTTTAATTCATTCATTTACTGTTTTTTAAACAAACAATTTTAACTAAATTCTTAAATTTAATTGCTAGATGATTACCGTTTTATAATAAGAGAAACCGAACTTTCGAATTTCTTTGCCAGTAAAGCAAGCCAGTAACAATTACTAATTGTGAGCTGTGGAAATTGGACTGGAGAGGTTAGTTAGCACTGCAGATAATTCTATTGGCAATGTTAGCGAAAACGATTTAGTAGCTGTGTCATTTAGCACAGTCTTAGTTGTCCAGTAAGAGGATTTAGGGGCGAGAACAGTAACAGATTTTGGTCATCAGAATGATTTCGGTCTAGCTGTTAGTGCAAAGTTAAGTAAAGCAGACAAATTTCGATTAGCCTACTGACTGAATTCCATATTCAACCAGAATCCACAAGCTACACATTGCCACCGAAAGGCGATAGACAGTTTATCCCCAGAGTCCTACATAGAAGCTCTCTTGGTTATATAATCTGACATTGTATGACTAAAAACACTACACTCATTCTAAACTTTCCTATTATCACATGTATCTGATAGCGGTGTGTCTACCTGTTTCATACCAAAAAACGGATATATTAAAGAATCATAATAATATATTATTATGCGTAACCTAGCACTTCGCATTACGCAATCTTATGGTAAAATTCTAGTCACGCTACTGCTTATAAAGGCCGTCCTACAGTTTCAGTAATTTAAGTCACAACCAGTGCCGGATTAAGGCATAAGCCAAATGAGCCATGGCTTAGGGCCCCTGCAAGTTTTTGAGGGCTCCCGGATAAATTAAATCAAATTTTTGTACCAAATTCCTGATTTTTTTAATTTTAAATAATTTAACGCTTGACCCTGAAACTTTTTCAGTGCTAGTAGGTTTTAGTTACTAGGCCTACTTACTTACTTACTGAATACTGACCATAGTCACAGACTCACAGTCAGTCTCAAATAGCTTATCATGTAGGCCAACGTTTTGAAATTTGTGGTTAGATACTCGTATTTTGGTAGGTCTAATTGGCTTTGCTTTGTGGTTAGGGCCCCGGATGTCTTAACATGGCTTTTGGCTTATGGCCCCCGGAAGTCTTAATCCGGCCATGTGGATTGATGACAGTTATCATGGACATTGGTAGACTGCTTAGGGGGCCTACTTATCAGCGTCAAGACGTTAAAATAATTTACCAACCTAAACTACGGAATAACCATTTAGTGTTGACAATTACTATTGATACCATAACGTCAATTGTATAGGTAGCTGGCCTACAGTAGTAGCCTAACGATATTCATTTAAAAGCAGCAGTAGCAGCCAGACAATGCTAGGCTTAGCGTGTCTCTGATGCTTTGACGCTGCTAGTCTCTTGTCTCCTTCGCAACTGGACTGGGAGCACCATCGAAAATTGTCTGGGCAACCCTTTGACTTAACGCAGCGCTTGTGAACAAGCTGATGTCCTGCGTTTAGCTAGCGTTCCAGTAATACACTAACAATTAGGAGGAGGAGATTGGTCACCACCACTTTCTGGGGCAAAGTTACGCTCTTGATCATTGGACGCATTTCATACAGTGTCCAGAGCAGCTACAGTGTCCAGAATGATGTATGCAGCCCCCGCCTCAGACCGGGCCAGAATCGAGCGTCTCTTAGCAAGGGTCCGTCGATCAAGTACTTGCGTGATTACTCGCTTACCGCGGCCGAAATTGTGGATACTCGCCTCCTGGCTAGAAACGACTTCCATGTTCTCCGACCGCTTTTTCCACCGGTTGTCGATTTTCACTACCAATTGAGACCGCGCCCTCACAACTTTGTGTTATCAACCAAAGATGACAAACACTTAATCTCACGTGTTTTATATAGAAAGCCATCCTGTGCCCACTAAAGATGATAAATTATCTCATCTCATGGGTCTTGTATATAAGCATAAATAAATAGATTGTCTCATCAAACATTCTTTATACATTTGCATACACTCTCCGTGATGTAAATTTATTAGTCATGGACATAGGTATTCTCAGACATAAACTCATTATTAGATCAAACTCATTTTGTCGCTGTAACAAGAACATTTCACTAATACTTTCATTGTATTTTTTTGCTATTTCACAACGTACGTGATAGCGGTGTGCCTATTGGTTTTAGTAATCAATAAACGATTATAATAACGAGCGCAATGGGAGCTGCTATCTTGACACGAATTTCTGCCCTGGTTTGGATTTTGAACCTCGGACCTCTACCGCTGGGCTGAGACATTTGATTGATGTAGCATAAAACTAGCCATATACTAACGGTCTGTTTTAACAAGCTTGTGCACGCCGCGTTTAAGTATAGAAATAAAGTGCCTGCCGTGTTTAGCTTACAAAGGTCTAAAGATAATTATTCTCATAACATGTATCTATAAAGCCATATTGTTTGGCAATGTTTGTTGCGTTGTGCTAGATTTACCAAGATACACAGTGTTCTGTTGCGGCCATTTCGGTCGTGGGTTGTCTTTAAATCAAAATTTGCTTGCAATTCTGGTTAGTTTCAACAATTTTGTTTTCCGAATGTCCGTCTCGGAGTTATTATTATTATAATGCGGATTTACGGCACATTTGACGGGTTTGTTCACGTTTCATAACGTTCTGTGACTGAGTTTCAAGTTCGTATTCAGGTCAAAGTTCTTTTCTGAATGAGCTCAAAGTCACGTAGGATTTCGAATAATTTGATTTTTGCATCTGATCAACAGAGGTTTTGTTTCCTGAAAATTTTTTATGTACCCTATGGATTGTTGGTTGCTGATTGTAACGATTCCCTTAGTATTATAACAAACATTCATATATCTTCATATATACGTATATAGATTTTAATAGATACAGTAGAAGATTATTTTGTCAATGATTAATTATAACATTCTTTGTGTTAAACGTTAATTAATCAACCAGCGTACATAACTGGCGCATAAGGCCATTTAGTCTTTATTGTCTGAACGCCATGGATACGTAATTACAATGAAACCATGCCATTGGACAAATTCAAACATGTCACGGTTGAGCAACAGACTTTGACCGCGCATGCGCATAACGAGAAGAGGAGGTTGTGAAAGAACCGTTAAAAAACAGTTCTTCGCCCGATGCTGGGAAGAATGGCGATTGCGTGGCGTTTCTAAGTGCAATCTGAGGCATTAGAGCGTCGAAAGTGTTTCTTATTCGTGAACGTTATAGTTGCGATAAGAACTATACTGTCGAGTGTAAATACAGTGCTATAGAAATAAGATTCAGTCAAAAGGAATCTTATAATCGAACTGAACTTTACGTCGGTCGATTTCGGTGGAAGTTTAAATCCACGTAAGCAGTTACGTTCGTCGGAACTTCCATGAACTGGACTGTTGGATTAAAGTCGATAGCGAGTCGAATATAAGAGCGAAGGGATTCATACAAATCTTCCATATTCTACTTGTCTACAAGAAGATGCTATGCTACGTGAGTTCTACACTTCACTCGTCAATCCAACGAAAGATATGATCGTCGTCATCATCATCCACAGTGAGATCTACGCTTGTTTGAAGTGAAAGTCCGTTGGGGTCATACAGAAGTGAATACAAAAATATCTACGTGGGAGGTATTTAATTTCCCTTAGGCTTAGTACCATGTAGAATGCGCTGGTTTAAGTAAGGATAGTTTATAGAATTAAAACAATCTTAATAGATTATCCTAGACAAGAAAACGAGACCATATGTAGATAACATTTAATTAGTTTGATGATTTTATGATAATTAATATTCAAACTTTGAAATGTGTTGCAGTGATTTGATTGGTTGAACTATATAACTTGACATACATTTAACCAATTGCAATGAATATAGACATTACAGGTAACACGTGCATACGATCAATGCATACCCGAAAATAGATAGAAATCTATCATTAGGGAAACGTTACACTGATCACGAAAATGACCTTAACATTTTTCTTTCACGTACAGCTTTCTTGTAATCACCTATTTTTGGAGATTCCTTTCATATTTTCAGTCTCTTTATCTGTTGCCAACTGAGTAAGCTACTTTGCGCATGACGGACATGCCTTGACATGCACTCGGTGCATGTTGCACAACGTGCAATGGCAATGTAAAGGTTTAGGCACGCCTGGGTTTGCCAGGGCATGCTTAGTCACGATGGATGTTGGCTAGATAGGCTATAAAAGAAGCATGGACACAAAGACGCGTTGATATCAGTTTGTAGGCTACGTTTGTTGATGTTCAACTGGCATAAATAGCATGGTGTATACACTTAGCAATTATAGCACTTAATGTCTGCAGAAAAACTGTATTGCTGCTGATTTACAACCATTGCAGTGCTGTGTGGAGCCTCATTTGATAATTCCATTTGAGCTAAATTGCTTAGTCGAGTACTTAAATTTAAACAGTCAAGCGGTATTGATGGGCTCTGAGCTTCAGGGATGGAATCTGCTGGCACAAGGAACTAACGCTGCTGCATTTGGCAATCGTTATTGCGATATCATACACTCTTTTTTAAACGATGCTTTATGTTTATCTAAGATCTTGATTTTTCTTGAACAATTAATTGTTTTGGTGCACTTGGTTGTCACTATGATCCGCAAGAATGGCATTTAATCGTGTTTGACCTTTGTAGGGTGGGGACATTTTACGCTACGTTGAGGACGGTCTGGGGTACTTTTTTACCCCAATAAACTTTTTTATATCTCAGCTCATGGGTAAGGTACAATAAGAAATGAAGTATCGATTTCAATAGTTCCAAGGTAAAGGAATCGATTTCTTCTAATGGCAAAAGTGTGGGAGTACTAATTTCCAAGAAGGCGGCCCATATATCCGCCAAAACACAAAAAATATACGTATCTCAGCTCACAGCTAAGCTTCAATTACAAATTAAGTGTCGATTTCAATATTTCCGAGGTCAAGGAATCAATTTCTCGTAGTATCAATAGGGTGGGAGTGCTACTATCCAATATGACGGTCAAGTTGGCCGCTCAATTAATGAAATATGTATATATAAGCTCATAGATAAGCTAGAATAATACATAAAATGTCTATTTTAATATTTCCGAGGTTAAAGGAAACGATTTCTCGTAGTGGCTATAGTGTTGGATGGTTTGCTATCCAAGATGGCAGCCAATTTGGCCGCCAAAACACAAGAATATAATTATATATCTCAGCTCATAATTTTGTTTTGACGGCCATATTTGCCCTCGACCTTGAAAATATTAAATTCGACACTTAATTTGTTATTCTAGCTTGCCTATGAGCTTATCCATACAAAGTTTTCTTTTGGCGGACATATTTGCCGCCATCTTGGAAAGTAGCACTCGCACACTATTGCCGCTAAGAGAAACCGATTCCAAGACCTTGAACATGTAAAATTCTACACTTCATTTGTTATTCCAGCTTACCAATGAGATGAGATACGCATATTTTTGTGTTTTTGCGGCCATATTGCCACCATCATTGAAAATAAAACTCGTACATTCTTGCCGCTACGATAATTCAAGTCCTTGACCTTGAAAATATTGAATTCGACACTTTATTTGCTATTCTAGCTTATCTATGAGCTGATATATACATATACGGCTTTTTGTTTTGGCGGCCATATTGGTCGCCACCTTGGAAAGTAAACTTTTATAAAGTATTGAAGCTATTGAAATTCAATTCTACGGTAGACTCAAAATTTTATATCCGATTGCAGGTCACTTATGAGCATAAATCTGTCAAAAGCACAATTTCATTATGAACGGAAAAATTACGACGTTGAGGACGACGTGGGGTAAATATTTACCCCATGCCACTTTGGACTCAAATGTCTTTTCCCCACAACATGACAATGTGATGGTTTTGGTGTCAGAATAATATTATGTCATTGGTCTTAACTTGTAAACACATGGAACGTCAAATAATAGCTTCACGCTGATTCTTGAAGGGTTAGACCTACCTGAAATTGTGTTGGATATTGGTCGTTCAATATTATTGGAGTCAGATGTATTAGCTATACAAGGAGTCTGATATGATGCGATACCTATAACTGTACTGGCTTCCTGATACGAGCTAGCACTACCTTTTACATGTATGTGATTCTTGATGCCGATTAGGCCAACCCTTCAACTGGTATCAATCAACTGATATGAGCTTGCGCTTGATTTTTTGTGATTCTTTTGATTCGGATTAGGCCTACCATTGATACATTCATCTGATGATCATATTCGTTGTTTATTATTGTTAGGTGACGTCTGATTATTACGTAGTATAGAGAAGTCCTAACCAGTGATTGTAAAAGTACTGTCTTCCTGATATGTGCTCAACATTGCTTTTCTGGCATTCATTGATGAAGATTAGGCAGTCACATAATTATGGGCAATACCCAATGAATAATCGCAGCTAAACCAAACTTAGCATCGATAGGAAAATATTAATTAAAAAAAATAAAAGCGTTGTAGTCCATAAAGACAGTACAAGCTTGAGATAAAGAATACTGAAGCATTTGTTGAACCATGGAATCACTCGGCTTATATAGAACTAGACGTGGCTACCCGGCTTCGCACGGGTTATCTCTACCTTTATTCATTCATTCGGGAATTTATATAGCGCTCCTTCATGGAAACTACTCAGAGACGCTTATAATATATCGTTCCCGCTTGATTTGCGTAGTACGCCCGTGTGTTTGAATTTGATCTATCCTGTATATTGTTCCCGCTGGATTTGAAAATGTAAAATGTAAACCGTCGCTTTTTGTTTATAGCGACTGACAAATTATAGCCTAGACACTGCTCATTTTCAATGAATTGATCGGATGAGTCTCAACCATTAACCACCGCTCGCCCGTTTCAATGGACGCCACGACATTTAGTATCCCCGTGCATTCTGAAATAAACCGGCATCGGAAATCGAACCGCGATCCGCACGCTCTCTATAGATACGCAACATTCGCATTTCTTACCAATGAAGCCAATTGACGTCATTGGCTTATCTGAGAAATCCCGAAATGCCTTGCGAATGCTGTATTGTATGAGGCCGCGTGCCGTATGACGTCATGAAAAATCAGAAATGGCAGCGTAAGTTGTAAGTTGCAACGGTAACCTAGCCAACAGTTCGAAATTTAAAATGTCCATAATTATATCAGCATTTAAAGTAAACTGCGAGTTGAAAATTGTCGCGTTTACTTACAAATCGCCGCATGAATGTTTTGTAAAATTTTTTAAATCGCTAAAGCGTTCCCTTTAGCCAGATGGACAAACAAACATACATACACACAAACATACAATCAAACGGAAGGACAAACTTTGAGCCTTATATTATTCGACGTTATTTGCTTACGGAGGTAACAAATGCTAGAACAAAGTTCATTAATTTTGTTGACTATAAATAATATTAGCCTATATTATGATGTGACCGTACGGTAGTCTATCTCTCGCGAGTATACATATAAAATGCATAGAATTGACCATCCTACAAATAAGCGAATTTATGCATTAATATACGTACAGATTGTTACTATCGGTGTTTGATGACTCCTGAGACATAACATCGGATAGGCCTACTACTCAAACATACTCAACTAGACATTGTACAAGCTTACTTTAATCGAGGTGTCTTCGCTCGCACCAACAAAAGACTATTCGCATTAAGATCCATGGGACCCTCGGTATGGAACAACATCCCTATCACCATTCGTAGGTTGCCTAACTTGAAATTATTTAAAAAGTCAATGCGTAGTCTATTATACTCGTCTAATAAAATTAATGTACACTGTGCCCGGGGAAAAGGGACCCCTTATGGTTATATGAAAATAAACAAGTAAATATTCATCGATTTTTAAAATTCCAAAACCATTTTAATCCTGAAATAATTAGCTAATAATTATATACAGTTCATGTTATAGAATGATGACGTCATAATGACGTCATTTCTATCAAAATTCAAGTGTTAAGGATGATAAAAAAAATGGTTGATCGGCTCTTGGTAAAAAGGAAATCCATTTCACAGAATCAGGTGCAAAATAAGTGGAGTTTATTACCGGGATTGTTTGCTGTTGGGAAAATTATTGCCTGATATCCGGGAATATTCGTATTATTACACATTTCAGCTCCAGCTCACCGAGCTCTTGAAACTGTTAATCTCACCGACAAAGGAGACTCTGGATTTTATACCTCTTAAAGTCTTAATCTTTCACAGCCAAACAGCCCGGACTTAAATCCGGTTGATTACAAGATACGTGGACTAATGCAAGAGAAGGTTTACAGGTCAAAGAGCAGTTACAGTAAAAGACCCTGTGAGCGAATCGTTATTCCTAATGTCTGGGAGGAATTTGTTCGGCTGGTTATTGGTGCTGCTGTTGACCAACGGCGCGCACGTCTCGAAGCTTGTGCTGAGGCTGAAGGCGGACACTTTGAACACACCTTGTAGTCTGATATTCAAATATAAAATAAAATTCAACAAAAGTTATAATTGATTAAACCACTATAAATGACATTTTAAAATAATACTTAAAGTTTTTTAGATGATTTCTGTGCCGTCTTTAACACTTGAATTTTGATAGAAAAGACGGCATTATGACGTCATTTTTGGATGACAGGAACTTTTATTTCAAGCAGTGTTAGCTAATTATGTCAGGATTAAAACGGTTTTGGAATTTCAAAAATCGATGGAATATTTACTAGTTTATTTTCATGATAGTATAAGGGGTCCCTTTTTTCCGGACACAGTGCATACATGTATATTCGTTTCTTTCATGAAAGAACAGGCAAAGCGCTGTATCCTAGGTGAATAATAACATTAATGCTTAGTCATTTAAATTTCTATGATGCTGATACTTAGTTAAGATTGTTTTGAATAGGGCCTACTCAGCTGTGTTCATTATTTGCTCAAATTAATTAATATGGACTATTAGTTTCTTAAGAATGTCAATAACGGTAACAACTGCATAATAGTGGGGCGCGGTGGTGTAGGGTATGTTCGGTGCCTTGCAACCGTATGGTTGCGGGTTCGAATCCATCTCAAGCCGCCGCGTAGGGACCCTGGGCAAGTCCTTCACTCGCAATGTCTCATGAGCTTCGGCGTGAAACTCCGATTCAGTGTCCGCGCTGTAGTCTGGAGCGCCTATGCGTATAAATCTTGAAGTGGCGCTATAACAAGTGCTCATAAATACATACATACATACATAGTGATTTAAACTGGGACGCCTATCATCTTCGATATGACGTCGTCGTTAAATAAACGATATTAACATAATTTAAACTGGGAACAATAAATTGCTTGAACATTAAAATTGAAATTAAAATAAAGTCTCCTTTGGGAGAATTTATTTCAACGGGGGATGAAATACACTCTCCGCCGGAGACTTTGTTTCAGAATATAGTCTCCGGGTGGGGGGGAATTTATTCTGAAGCAGATCTGCCGGAGGGAGAATCTGTTTCGAAGTAGAGTCCCCAAGAGGAGACTTTTAGGGGAAGACTCTGTCATGGGACACCGGTTGTAAATAAGTTTTACAGAGTGGCCATAGAATAGACTCGACAGAGGGTAGTTGGGTTAGTTGATTCTAATTTTATATATAGCCTATATATAAAATATAGGTCACTTGTATCTTGATAATTTGTAATATTTAGCGATTATTCTATATAGCCTAGATCCTACGCAACATTCGCAACATACAGTGATGTAGACAGAGTAGGCCTAAATTTGATAAAATCAAAAGTTGACAGACCTAGATCAATTTGTTGGGCACCTCGTAAAATAAAATCTAATAGGACGTCAGTGGTGAGATAATAAGTTGAATATTTACAACGAACAAGCGCAAAGCATGTGACAGATTAAATAAGCACACATGTCATTAAACGTTTTGTTTGCCAAAATATAATGAGACTCAAATTTGATGATAACTTGCTGAGTTATTAAATCAGACACTGACTAGGACGTGTTTTTAGAAAACTGCGTGAGTTTTGTTTCCATTTAGCATCATTTTATGTTCATATTTTTTCAAAATAATATAATTAATAAGACAAGTCAAAATTAATGAACTAATTTAAATGATTAACAACTGAGTTAAATATTGTAACGTATTAAAAATTTATCAACTGTGTTACACTGAAGCGGTCTGATACCAAACACTTGCTGATATCGGTGGTCCAACGAAATCAATAAATAAGGGACCTATGTCAAAAAAGAATCCGGATCAAATACGATTAATGAAAAAGCCCAAAATATTTAATGGAGAAGTAACGGGAGACTTTAGCGAGAGAGGAGGCGGGTGTTCTGATGTTATTCATCGCCAGTGTGCAATAGAGGTCTGCGGGTACAGCAGTTTTGCTACCCGACCCGTACCACAGAACTGTTATCCACACCCGTAACCATCACGTCATTAGCAGGCCTTCCCAAAGTCCCTATCCCTATCAGGCCAATAGGCTTACAACTCAACATGCAGTGATAATAATAAATAGGCTTATGATGATGATGATGATAGTAGTAGTAATAGTAGTAGTAGCAGTAGGCCTAGCAGTAGTAGTAATAATAATAGTAGTAGAAGAAGAAGAAGCGGCAGCAGCAACAACAACAGCAGTAGTAGTAGCAGCAGCAGCAGTAGTAACTGTTGTAGTGGTAGTAATAATAATAGGCAGTCAACTTATGAAACCTGTCACAACTGTTGTGACCGCGGGTACCGGACAAGTACGGGTAAGCCCGCGGGTTCGGGTAAACCCGCAGACCACTATTGTGCAACGCTGAATTGTAGCGGATCCCAGTTCCGTTGTTTCTCCGGGCTCATTCATACATTTCCTTTCTCATCTCTTTGGTCCTAGTGCGTTTTACATTTTTAAAACAAACAATAATTATTGTGGTTGAGAGAAGTGTTGTAAAAGGACACTGATGCGTTTCTCTGCTTTACAACGCTCTATACATTCATATAAATTATCAACGCCTTCCTTGTTTAGCTTTCTGGAATGTTGCCGTATTAATCACGTGTCTCTGTATAACTATTAACTACGTAGCAGGAACAGGAAGTTGCATTAGAAAACTTCAGTCTCAATCGGTGTGTGAAGTTCAAATGTCTGATTTCCTTCATCTGCACTACTCTTCAATTGAACATCGCTAGAGGTAAGTTGTGGTTTTGTCGAAGTCTTCATTTAGTGCCATCGTAAGTTAGGCTATGTACTTTATCAGTAAGGTAACAGGGCCTATGTAGACTATTTGTACAATTGGGTATTTCTGTATTATAGGAGCGGTGCTTTATACTGAACATTTGTTTTGTATGTGCACTGGGTTTCTGTACGCGAGAGCTGGAACACAAGCTCCCACACGATTGAAATGGTAGGCCTACTATGCCAATTAAGGTTCGCCTGGGCCCTAGATTAAATCACTTAAAGAAGCCAGAATCGGAATGCGAACCGACAGCATCACATCCATGATGCACTCTTTAGTCTATGCACTCAGGTTGCAACTAACCTTGCCCAACTTGTCTTATTGTATTATTAAATAGTGATGTGTTAAGTATATTATCGGTTGAAAGTTGCGTTCGCTGCCGAATAACGATGGTCACGTTTGACTTGCATGTATTACAACTGCGTAACTTTTGTTGTTGTGGAAGTGTAGGCATACTTCCGCCGTGGTGTTGATTCGTCGCCTGCTGGGCTGTCGCTTTGAAAGATAGTTTCACTGCTTTATATTTAGTCCTCGAAGCCATCGCCATCGCTAAGCCCTCAAGTAGAAACCAGTCGCTAAGCTGTTGACTGCTTGCGACTTCGTTCACGTAACATCTTGCTTATTGTTTTAATTGCGGTCTTTAAGTTTCGATTTTTGACCAAGATATTAGCAGCAGGACCAAAGCAAAACTTGCTTATAAGGTAGGAGACACAGCGCAATAGAATCCCACAATCAGTCAATTTCAGATGACCAGTTGCCGTCTCCGATCTAACTTACTGCCTGCTTGAGTGGTGCCTGTCACGTTGCCTGACGCAAGCGTGAAATAAACTGTAGCCTACTTTAGTGCGATAAACAGGAAGTGATTGGAGAGTTTTAAACTTTCTACTTCCTCTTAAACTGAAACTTGTTTGGTTACTGTTAGTTTTCATGTATATCTAATTATTTGTTGTGAACGGTCTGAGTAGTTAAATTAATCGACTGCTGTTGAATGCTATTAGATCCAGTGTTTCAAATCTTGGTTGCCGTGGTATCCAAGGGATCCGTGAACTTGTTCTATGGCGTTTTTTTAAAAATAATGGATCGTCTGACTGCTAGTACAACTATGCATCACTCAGCATAACGCTCGTGAATAAACTGGTGCCCTGCGCTTGGCTTTCCAGTGGCGCTTTAGAAGTTTGGAGATTAAGATTACGATTACGATTAACGTGGCTGTTCCTTTCGGCGAGTGCTTCGCGACGTTGATTCTTCATATAGTTACAAAATACCATACGTAATTGGAGACATAAAAATTGTTAAATATCAAAACGCGTTGGGGCAAATCTTATAGAAAGAATTTTAAAGAAATATTTGGCCTGATAACTAACTACATCAAAGGGAAACGAGTTATCACTATTACAATCAGCGCATTACATATTAAAAATTTATTGACATTTTTATATATTCGTTATTTTTTTATTAAATTGTCAAATTTTAAAACGCGTTGAGGCAAATCTTCGAGAACGAATTTTAAAGAAATATTTGACATGATAACTTACTATACCAAAAGGCAACGAGTTATCACTATTACGTTGAGGTTCTAGAATTTTTGCTTTTTTCACTCCACCCTATTGTATAGGCTTTTGGTTTAGTCGGCGTCAGTAGTTAACAAACGAATTTTTAACAGCCAATTCCGGAAGACTGTATATTTTACAGCAAATTCCGAACGACTGTATGTTTAACAGCCAGTTCAAAGGTCAAATGACGTTATCAGCTAGAAACGACTGTACGTTTTTACAGCCGTCAAAGGTCACAATGATACCAACATCAGCTAGAAACGGCTGTTTGTTCTACAGCCAGTTCAGAAGGTCAAATATCAACATATAGCCACGCCCACCTCAAGCTATAAGACAATTACAGTGCGCGCTCCCATTATGCTTTGCATAACAATGAGACTTAGGCTAGTGCTGGGGTGGCAGAGCCTCAGCCAGTGTTATTTCGGTTATGGTTTTTCAGTTACAGTTACAGTTATAGTTATCTAATTTATGATTTTTGAGTTAAAGTTATAGTTACAGTTAACTGAAATCAGATTTTTCAGTTTAAGTTATTTATTTTTATTTTTCAGTTACAGTTTAAGTTATTTCTCTTTATTTTTCAGTTATAGCATCAGTTATTTTTTAACAAGTCATGACTAATGACACACTGACCACAAGTATTCTGAACAGTTATCAGGAATTTTACGCAGCAAATCAATGCGATTTAACGTATTGTCGGTTTACTTTAAGGAAAACACGATGTTCAAGATTAACACTTGCTCTGTTCCGACATTTAGCGTGCCACACTCGTGGTTTTCAACGTCCTTGCCAGCAACGGTATGAACACAACATCGACTTTTGTCGTCTGCGGCTTCGTAAACAAAATGTTCGCAAACGCCACTTTCTACTTTTCGACCACTACTTGGCTTAAACATTATTCTCGTTGTCGTGGATTGTTTTACGAATTTACGGGTTAGCGCCAACAACAAGTCAACAACACAACGAAAGGAAAAGGAACCGGAAGTGAAACGAACATAGAAAACTGAAAAGAAACCAGAAGTGAAATGAGTATAGAAAACTGATCGTAGACCAGAGTAGGATTACCATTCAAAAATTAATTAAGAAAACACTCATGTTTTATTTTTCAGTTAACTTTTGTTATTTTTCAGTTATACAGTTTTCGTTTTTCAGTTACTATTACAGTTTAAGTTATTCAGTATTTTTCAGTTTCAGTTACAGTTACAGTTACCTGCACGACATTTTTCAGTTATTTTGCTATTTCAGTTACAGTTACAGTTAATAGAAATAACACTGTTGCAGAGTCGCCGTACCAACTTCTGGAACTGCGAGGCTGGACAGTAGTAAGGTTTGGACTCTGGATCAACGTGCAAAAAATCGATAATGACCATCGGAAAGCATCATAAAGAGCCGAAATTTGTGACTGAATAGAGAGGAGCTTTAGCAAAGGTTAGTCTACCTGCGAGGTTTAAGTAGGGAAGATGGCCAATATACATTGGTCACAAATTATAACGTAGGACTGCCCTGGAATTAGCGATGGTTGGCACTTGGCACATTGTGTTGGATGTGGAGGACGACCAGCATACTTATCAATTTCTGTCAGCTGTTGCCACCTGTCAGCTGTTGACGGGAATCTGTTGATTGGTTCCACTTGTGTGTGTGGGCCCGCCATTGGTGACTCTAACTAGTTCACTGTGCATTGTTTTGCACAGCATACTAGTAAGAGTCACTAGTAAGATGTAATAGACTAGTTGTAAAACACAATTAAGATCACTTTGGCTAGAGCAGGGAACAGTGCCGTTTTAAGGCCGAGGCACGTGCCTAGGGTCCCGCTCAACAGGGGCCCCGCGGTGGAATATGAAAATATGAACGCAGAGCCAAAACACAAACTGACAGCGCAGAGTACAAGTGACTAAGAGAAATATGCGAATTACATTTCTGGAAGGTCCTGCAAAGAATGACAATCTGGAATCAACGTTTCCAAACGATGAAATTGCAATTAGAACGTTTCTGCCAATGATGGTGACAAACTCTAGCGGTGAACGTCCTTTCTCAAAACTTTAAATTATGGCTAATCAAGAACGAGCTTCGCAGCCGTATGATACAAGAACAATTAAACTGCTTGTTTGTCATGAGCATAGAATCAGATGTGTCGGAGTCTTTGAATTTCGATGATATTATAACAGATTTTGCTGAGAGCAAAACACGAGAGGGATGTTTGTAAGAAAATGTCCTGACAATCCATGTTGTTAGGGTCTCATGACTGAGTCCTAACCGGTCCTGGGATGGGCATTCGTTACCCTTGAGTAGTTCCTTAGCCGAGGGGAGTCGCCTATATAAGGAGGTACGAAAAAGGGCGGTTAGAGAATCTCCGATACTCCGCCTTCGCGCTAGTCGGGTTGTCTGAGATTTCTCTGGGTTGCATGGTAGTCAAGTTAGTTCGTGACTTGTGCCATTTTCAAGTCTTACGGTGCTTCAGTTTTGTGATGTTCGTCAGCCCGTTGCTGAGTTACAGACTTCTTGTTAGTTGGTCGTTCTTCACATTGAAAGCGAACCTTTCTTCCACCGACGTTCAACGGTTGGGTAATGTATCGTGTTGATTTATTGTTTTTGTCGAGAATTATACCTTGAAAACTAGATTCGAGTCTTCAGCTTCGTTATAGCTATAGGGAACCTGTAACAATGTATAGCAGGCATTTAGGCCTACTCATTACAATCTCACTTTCAATTTGTATAGCAAATTAACAATAAGAACTTTAACCTATGTCAGACTAAACTTTATTTCACACTTGTAGTACACAGGTTACTGTGTGAGCAGTTTAGTACTATATTAATAAATTTAACAAAATGACACATATGTACAACGTTGCACATGCAATGCAATAATGCGATACTATAATTATATCTGAGACTCAGAGATTGAGGCGGAAATCAGGTTACGTTTATGGGCTTACGTTAGGGTTTGTGCCTAGGGGCTAGGGCCCCAAATTCCTTAAAACGGCTCTGGCGGGGAACACGCTTTTGTGAGAACTGATAGATAGATAGATTGCTAGATTCATAGATAGACAGACAGACAGACAGACAGACAGACAGACAGACAGACAGACAGACAGACAGATAGACAAGAGTAGTTCAAGATGGCGGATGGTTGACACGTCTGGTGGTCAGTGGTGGACGATTGCCTAATAAAATCCTTTTTTGAAGTCAGAAGTTAATTTAGCTAATGGATTTACGGACTATTCTCGGCGGTTACATCTTCGGTAAAGTTTAAACCTAACATTTCGGATTCTTGAACCTAAAAAATGTCGAAAAAATCGTTGAAAGCTGACGAACTGGTGGTTTTGGTTCAGGATGAGCGAGTGATTAGTGTGTTGTTTGCCCGCTTGTCAACTAGCTTAACCCATTAGTTCGAAAATTTGTTCAGCAAACTCGCGGAATCAACCCTCAGCGATATTATGAAAAAAATCGCCAGTGATGTAGTCTCTAAAGCATGTGAATCTCTAAATCAGAGGATTAAATCACTCGAGGACGAAAACACTGCTCTCAAACTTCGCGTTGATGAAATTGAGAACTATAAGACTTACTCCAGAATGGATAATCTTATCATACACGGTGTGCAGGAGTCTTCATTTGCTGAGGCCACATCGGGCTCATCCGGATCTCGACATTCATCAATGCAGTCAAATCAGGACACAGTTAAAAGTGTTCTTCAGTCTCTGCCAAGATCGTCTGGGCCTGGAGGTTGGTGAGTCTGACATCTCCATCGGGCACCGAATTCCACGTGGGAAAAAAGATAAGTACCGGCAATCATTGTCCGGTTCACATGCCATTCGACGATCTGTCTCTCGCAGATTTTTTTCCATGGTTCATGCCTTCACCTGTTCACGCATTGACTACTGTAACTCCTTACTTATAGGCCTACCAAAACTCCGTCTGGCTCCAATCTAAGCAGTACTTAATGCAGCTACTCGTTTGATCACCCGCCTTCCTCGTTTCTCCCATAAGGAGACTTTTATGACTGAACACCTTCATTGGCTTCCCTTAACTGCTCGGATTGAGTTTAAAATTCCATTTCTTACGTGTAAAACGTTTTTGGGTCAATCTCCACCCTATTTCTGTGATCTAGTCAGACTACTCAGCTACCTCAGAACGTCCACACCGCTCTTTAGACCATCATGACCTTCTAGTTCCTCGGTCTCGGACTGCCACAGAACAGCATCGTGCCTATGCCTCTGCTGGCCCTTTGCTGTGGAATGACCTTCCTGAAAGTTCCTGCTATAACTCGTGCTGTGATCTTATCTGAGGCACTACTGTTTGTGCTCGTTCTCTAAAGACTTTTCTTTAATCGAGGGGCCCTTCGCACTGGAAGCACCTCTGATTAGGTTGTGCATGTGAGAGGCGCTTCATAAATCCGTAAATAGAATAGAATAGAATAGAATCATTCATGTAAGAATTACAGTTTTGCTATTAAAGTTGACGTTTAATCTAAACACACATCTTCGCATAAAAAAGTTGCCAGTAAAAAAAAGTTATCAGTCTCTTACTCGGCCCTTTCAAGCATAGTTAGGTTTGTCGCAAGCATTAAAATGTTTTAGGTTTTCTGTCTATAGGTAGCCTCATTTCCAATGCCTTGGCTGCGATATAGTGTCTTACGATTTCAAAATCTAAGATTCGAGATAATTTCTAAAGTGACACTGTCTGAATAGCTTGTTTCCGAAAGCAAGTAGCACGTCGCAAGCTATGTGTTAATGTTGAAGACATCTCGAAGAACTCACTGGCTTTCGATAAAAGGTTAGTGGCATTGGTTGTGTGTATGAGTGGTATTGGTATCGCAAATACCTGTACAACTTTACTTACAATACAATGAAGCTTGTTCATGTATTGGTCAAACAGTGACAGAAATTAATTGAAATGAAATGGTAATTGCTAAGGGACTATCTGGAAGAGCCTTGCTTAGTTTGGTATACGCTTTGCGTGTGCGCCTATAGGATATTCAAATGATTTTTGAACTTCCAAATGCCCAGAGTGGGTGGGGTGGCCGGCTTGTCCTAGGCTACCTGCACTGGCTTCCGACCTAACCCTAATACTAATCCTAGTCCTTACACTCTTGGCTATAGGGCGTCGTTGCCTTCTATTCCTATAGAACCGTCCTCATAGAACTCGAACTTTAGTTGCTACACAGTGATACACAGTATTACACTCTATAGACCTACTCAGTCAATCTAACAAACTAACGCTATGGCTATACATCGAAAACTGCAACTATAGTCGGCTGCTCTAATACAGCAGTAAGCGTCGAGTTCCACTGTTTGCGTACATGAGAACCAGGTCTTCTGGGACTAAAGCAACCATCGGATAACATTCAATGTTCAGAAGAGCCAGCGAAGAAAAGCGTTTCTGTCCCACGATTGATCCCAACCAGTTTCTTATGTTGAAGATGTCGGCGAGGATGTCAGGCATTGTCGGCGTATTTGTCAACGAGCTCCTTGATTCCATCCTTATCGCAATGCAATACGGCATCAACGGATTTGACCATGATCAAACAGTACTTTACTTGTCGAAATGGAACTCCAACTGGTCAATAAACGTATCACAAACAGGCAGATACAGCTGATTAAACCAGATTAAATGCATTGGTTCCTTCTCCTTGCGTCCGTTGTGGCACGTCGTGCTGAATCATCAATGCATTCACGTTGTCCACGTGTAGAAGCAACGAAACAGTCTTGAAGAGATGACGCAGTTTTAACTGTCTTCTGACTTCTTGCGGCTGCTATGTCTTGTGTACTTGGACCAGAGTCACACGTGCTGGCAGGAACTGGTAGAGATGGGATGGCAATGCCAGGAGATTTATCACTATACATTAACGAAGCACAGTCAAGTCTGTGGGCTCATGGGGGGCTTAGCCCCCTAGCCCCCTGATAAACTCCGCCCATGAGAATATGTAATGAGAGGTGGCCCACCTCTCATTACATATTCTCATGGGCCTCAGGTGGGCGCACTGAGCGGGCTGGCTTGTCTTCCAATTGGCTGCCTGCTCTGCCTTCCCATCATTAGCGTAACCTAACCCTAACCTTAACCATACTGTACCTGCACTGGCTTCCAGCTAAGGTATTAGACTTTGAATTGTCTCTTGGCTGTAGGCCGTCATTGTCTTCTTTGCCTATAGAATATTCAATGAGGTTGTGCGGACTGGCTCGTCTTCTAATTGGCTGAGGCCAGTGTTATTTCTATTAACTGTAACTGTAACTGAAATAGCAAAATAACTGAAAAATGTCGTGCAGTTAACTGTAACTGTAACTGAAACTGAAAAATACTGAATAACTTAAACTGTAATAGTAACTGAAAAACGAAAACTGTATAACTGAAAAATAACAAAAGTTAACTGAAAAATAAAACATGAGTGTTTTTCTTAATTAATTTTTGAATGGTAATCCTACTCTGGTCTACGATCAGTTTTCTATACTCATTTCACTTCTGGTTTCTTTTCAGTTTTCTATGTTCGTTTCACTTCCGGTTCCTTTTCCTTTCGTTGTGTTGTTGACTTGTTGTTGGCGCTAAACCGTAAATTCGTAAAACAATCCACGACAACGAGAATAATGTTTAAGCCAAGTAGTGGTCGAAAAGTAGAAAGTGGCGTTTGCGAACATTTTGTTTACGAAGCCGCAGACGACAAAAGTCGATGTTGTGTTCATACCGTTGCTGGCAAGGACGTTGAAAACCATGAGTGTGGCACGCTAAATGTCGGAACAGAGCAAGTGTTAATCTTGAACATCGTGTTTTCCTTAAAGTAAACCGACAATACGTTAAATCGCATTGATTTGCTGCGTAAAATTTCTGATAACTGTTCAGAATACTTGTGGTCAGTGTGTCATTAGTCATGACTTGTTAAAAAAATAACTGATGCTATAACTGAAAAAT
The DNA here is from genome assembly GCA_020284085.1 of Aporrectodea caliginosa. Taxonomy (NCBI): domain Eukaryota; kingdom Metazoa; phylum Annelida; class Clitellata; order Crassiclitellata; family Lumbricidae; genus Aporrectodea; species Aporrectodea caliginosa. The sequence goes on along the minus strand of JACEVL010000421.1, from coordinate 123,510 downwards.
AAAGAGAAATAACTTAAACTGTAACTGAAAAATAAAATAAATAACTTTAACTGAAAAATCTGATTTCAGTTAACTGTAACTATAACTTTAACTGAAAAATCATAAATTAGATAACTATAACTGTAACTGTAACTGAAAAACCATAACTGAAATAACACTGCTCTGCAACCAAGGCAATGTCATCAGCAAAGCGCAGATTGTGTCCATTTAGTATCACACCTGCTTCAACAAAATTCAGGCATTCAAAGAATGAGCCATCTCAAGCGATGCTCTTTGCTGGTCAGTATAGTTTTAAAAGCTGTGACACGAGTGCGAATGACGTGTCGAATGGCAACAAAAACCCCAAAATGCATTTGTCGTTCTTAGAAGTTGAAAAGTAATGTGTTACAATGATTTCGATACTGGTAGACTGTGCTGTATCATACAGCACACAGTCTACCAGTACTGAAATAGTAATGTGTTACAATGATTTCGATACTGGTAGACTGTGTGCTGTATGATACAGCACACAGTCTACCAGTATCGAAATCATTGTAACACATTCTACCAGTATCGAAATCATTGTAACACATTACTTTTCAACTTCTAAGAACGACAAATGCATTTTGGGGTTTTTGTTGCCATTGTACATTTATTGTAACCTAAAGCCTATAATGATTTACTACGGCAATAAATCGGATAAAATTGTCTAACTGTATGCGAGAATATATTTATAGTATTGCCTTGTGCTATAGAAACAGCAGTCCTGAAAGTCTGTAATGACCTGGTCTTTGCTACTGACAAGGGATATCTGAGTGCCTTAATTCTTCTAGACTTCTATGCTGCTTTTTACTGTGTCGATCACTGCATCCTTCTTAAAGTCTTGCAAGATTTCTTTGGCATCTCCGGCAATATCCTCGACGGGATTCTGTCCTACCTCTCTAACCACACTAAGTATGTTCGCATCAACTTCCTCATTTCATCCATCGCTACTGTGATCTTCGGCGTCCCACAAGGTTCTGTCCTGGGGCCTCTTTAGTTCATCCTCTATACCTTTGCACGCTCAGCCATCGCCTCTCTTCGTGGCACAGAAATCCAACTCAATGCTGATGATACACAACTCTATGTACATCTGTGACTAACTGAGGTTGCAAATGCTACAAAGAGACATCGTGCCTGCATTGACGACAACATGCTCTGCAGCCTGTCTATGTGCCTGAAACTCAATCCAGGGCAAATCTGAGCTCATCTAGTTTGATCGTTCCTCTAAGCTCATACAGTGTACTGAACTCTCACGCTCTACTTCCTCCTCTCTACTCTCTCCATCATCTACTGTTCGGGATCTTGGGATCATCCCTGACCCAACAATTTCCCTCAAACCTCAAGTAGCTGCCATCTCTCGGGCGACCTTGTTTCATCTCAGGAGAATCCGACAGGCTCTATCCTTGACTCAGCATCACTGAAAACACTGATACACTGCCTTTGTCTGACGCGACTGGACTACTGCAACTCGGTACTCTATGGTCTCCCTGAATGCACACTACTTCCTCTAACTAGAATACTGCATCAAGCTGCAGGACTATGTCTTGGACTCTCTTACCGAGAACCTAATATCACACCTGCTCTTCCTGGCTTCCTGTCTGTGAGCGTATCCGCTTCAAGCTGGCACTCCTGAGTCCTTATGTACAGAGCATGCACAAATCATCTCCCTTCCTACTTGTCTTCCATGGTCACACCTTGCAACTCTGTTAAAGGTCGCTATTCTCCTTGAAAGCATGTTGTTCCTGTTACACGTCTTGTTTTCGGTTGGCGCTCATTCACAGTTGCCGGTCTATCCATCTGGGACTCTCTACCACCTTGTGTTCGCAACTCTCTTAGCGAGACTGTCTTTCGCTCTAAACTCAAAGCTTACCTCTTTCAGTCTATTTATGGTTCTTAGGACTTAATGATTTCCCTGCTTCAATGCACACTTCTAAACTTTGTAAGAAGAGCAATATCAAATGACAGTTACATTATATAATTGTATTGTACAGGCTGAGGAAGTTTCAGAGGGCATTAAACAGTAAATCAATTTTTCTCACCGAATACTAGCCCTAAAATAGGTTCTGATATTGCAAAGATCGTGATGATGTCGACGATGACTGCTACTGTACATTTATAATGCCGATGGTGACTGGGGAGAAAGATTGCAACGTGCTGTTGTCGTTCGCGACAGTTTAAAAGTGAGGTGTCTTCATATAAAAGGTAAGCGTTTGGTCAGCGGAACAGACTAGGCTGTTGCGAGATGGATCCCCGTAGACTGTGTACTAAGTTAGATGAACTGCAATGTGATTATATCAACGACAGCACACGCCTGTTAAAACATTCATCCGTTGTAATCCAAAGTCAAACAAATTTGTTATTACCTACAGTAATGAATCACATAATTGCTCATGCGCTTCGTCGTGAAACTCCGATTCAGTGTCCGCGCTGTAGTCGGGAGCGCCCTCTGTGTAGATATCTTGAAGGGGCGCTTAAACAAGTGCTCATACATGCATACATAAAGGTGTCTTTCTAGGTACCACAACATGGTCATTGAATTTTCTGATAATATATCTTTTCGAGTTGATGATTAGAGGTTATGATACTATAATGATCGTGTCGATGCGATTATTATTACAACGATGGTGCTGATGATGACATGATGATTATTGGTGATGGAATTAACAATGACTATGGTATGACTTTAGCTGTTAGGACGTTGTACGAGTTAAACGATGGAAGAAATTACATCTGAATTCATAGTTGGTACATGCCAGTTTCTTCCAAAGTCGTGTAACGTTGCTTCTTATCGAAAGCATATCCCAATACCGGGTCCACTTCATAGACCAACAACATATTCCATTTGCTGTGGCAGCAGTGGAGAGTTCTATATACGTCCGCTGAATAAATGCATCAACGACCTTGATGAACTTAAATTTGACTTTCATACGCTGGCCTTCACCGACGACAATCCAGAATTGCCAGATGATGTGAGTGACCTATCCGATACGATAGAATGCTACAAGACTGAACCATATCGCGAGTATCCAGGTTTTGTTCGACTTCGAGAACTTGGTAAAATGAATTACAATTGGAAGCACAAAAACTATGAATTTAGCCAGACAACCTTTCGAAATAGATATATTAAGTACCTGTCGGATGATGTTGCAAATGGTGTCAACCGTTTTAATGCACATGCAATTATTAAAATAACAAAAAAAGTGAAAGGTCCAGCAATTGAGTATCAAGAGGATTCAAAAATTGTGTTGAATGATTCCGTCCATAGCAATTGGTGCCCTCAGTGGCCTATAGAAGCCCAATGTTGGCCTAAACGACGAAGAGATTACGGATGGCCGACGATTGATACAGTCTCTGAAGTTGTACAACATGGCTGTCATGTTGTATACGTTCAGCACCGTTCTTGTAGAGACGATGAATCACAGTGGAGACTTTCCTTCTCTGTCGCGGAACTAATTTTACTTCAGAGTTGGACTCAAGTTCAGCAGATTGTCTATCATTTGCTGAGATTCTTCTCCGACAAAGAATTGATCCAAAAGAATTGTCCAAAGGAGGATGAGGTTCTCTGTTCGTATCATCTAAAGACGCTGATGTTATGGACTTGTGAAGAGATGTCACCAGGGTGGTGGAATTCCTCTACTGTTTTTGCGATCTGCTGTGAGTTGTTACAAAAGCTTTCAATATGGCTAAAGAGGAGATACTGTCCGAATTATTTTATTCCGGAAGCAAACTTATTTCACGATTCCTTGAACTCCATAATACATGATCAGACTGAAAGACGACTTAATGAATTTCACAATTCGAGCATACTCTGTCATTGGTTTCTGGAGAATTATATACAACCATTTATTTACGAGTTTGAAAACATGATTAAAGTAGAAGAACCTTTTGATTTTGTGGATTACATGCTACGTCTAGTTGATTTTCGAAAAGCAAATACATCGAAATCCTTGGATTACTTGTTTTACCGCGGATATATATATTGTCATTACAAAACAAGCGGTTTAATTAAACTCAGATTCAAATCAGGACTGAGCAGCTGTTTGCATGATGCGTGCTTCGTAAGGAAATTTGATTCATTATTATACAGAGCAATGTCAATTTTATCAACAACGGATAACGATTGGTGCTTCACGAGATATGTCGCAACACTGTATAGCTTGCATTTAGCGAATGGATTAGATTTTGGATATATATCATGGTATACCGAGATATTTGTTGAATTTGTCAAAACAGGAATTTTCTTGAAACCTAAAATAGTAAGATGTCAATATCACAAATTTCCAAAACCCGCCTCAGCAGAAAGAAGTCAGATTCAATTACTGCATGCACAGGATTTGATGGAAAATCTAACTGGGTCATATAATTGCCCTTCAGAATTTCAACTACTATCTATAATGTCAACAGAGTTTCTCAGAAAGGCTTTACAGTGTAAAGATTCACAATCCAAAGACATTGCTCCTACACTGCCCTCCAAAGCCAAAACGCAGTAACTCGAAAAAAAATTTTTTTCACTTTTTTACATTTTTGCACTTAAGATGTCACTATCTTCATGTTAAAAAATTGTCGAAGCTCTATTATCACTGGTTTCCGAGATTTAGTGTTGCCAAAACGCAGTAAGTCGGATATTTTTCACTCGATGCCAAGCCAAAACATAGTACTGCGTTATAACCACAGTATTCGGCTGCTCTTACGAACGAATACCAAGCCAAAACGCAGTGCTGCGTTATGGCTTTGTAATAAGTCAGCGTTTAGGCATTCTGTTTCCGGTTTTGTTTACAATTAATGAGCGTGAAACAAATTTATCAATCCGAATTAATCTGAAGTAAGTTATATAAAGCGTTTTTAATTGTAAAACGTTTTTAATTGTTGCAGTCGTGAATTATAATTAGGCCTACAGATTGTAAAACAGTCTGTTGATTAATATTTTCTATATTTTTACACGATGCTTGTATCGCGGTTACTTGGGTTTGACTAATACACGGATAGGACAGATGGTTACTGAATTATTAGGTTTTTCTTTTACATGAAGTTTTAAGATATTTTACTCTAAGTAGCAGCCTCAGTCGAATTGTAGGCATGTTGCAGGCATGTTAAGTAGTCATGTACCCAAAAATTCAGAGACCAATATCGCTTGATCAATTAAAATGTAGGTATCCATGTCGAACTTCACATGTAGGCCCTATTTATTATACAGAGAGCATTAAGGCACTCTTCTCCAAGAATCTTTGGTTTAAATTCCCTGCTTGTTTATCAATAACTGAATGGGATATTTCGTAAGAACTTTATGGAATGAAAGTTATTACGAAGAGATTTTTAAATTAGGCCTATGCCATTTAAACTAGATAAGATGTTTGAAAAATGTCTTACATTATATTTTGCTCAAATATATTGCAGACTTCAATGTTCTTATTATAAAGGATAGATTGTAACAGCAGAGCTGCCAAAATTTTGAGTCTGGCTTTAGAAAAGTGTGGACGCAAAGGCAAGGTCAGAAAGCCGGAAAAAAGCTCTCACACGCTTAAAATACAGAAAATTAGTTCTATTACAAACTACCCACGTCAACGTTCGACGATATCTGCATTTTCAAAGTGAAAAAGTACCAAGAGTTTCTGAATAGGCCTACACCTCACTTTTAAGAGCTATCATGGAAGTCAATACTCAACCACTTCTGATTTGGTTGACAATTTTGAATGAAATAGTAGAAAGTTGCTAATTAGTTGTGGCACTCAGTCAACAGCCAATAATTTACATATCTGTTACATATCTGTATTGCTTTAGTTTGGGGAGTTAAGTTACCTAAAGTGACTTCTAAATGTGAAATGTTCAATTGTTTGTTTTCAAATTTAATTTTTTCAATGAATTTGCTAAAACATTATTTTTGAAAACATTGTATTCTATCTGTAAATATCTGTAAAGCAACAGTGATTGACTATAATAATTTCCATGACAAAATCTAGTTAGAGTTCAATTTTTATAGCAAAAGTCAATATTTTGTTACAATAATTTTTTACTAATTGATGTTCAAATTTAAATTGATGTTCAAGTTGTTCAAGTTAAAACAAAGGCAATTAATAACAATATAAGTTATAAAGTGCAATCCTTATTACCATTTCACGCTGAATAAAATTGATAAGCCTACACGCAGTAATGTGTTTGGCGAGTTCAATTGCCATGAAAATTGGAATTTCATGCAAAGCCAAAACGCAGTACAAACGATTTTTGAGTATTTTGATCGAAAATCATTAATATTATAAAAAATTTATTTCAACAATAAAATACCCACAATTTAATACATTTTATGGTGTAAATAGTTTTTGGATTGAATAGATAAATTCCGAGATTTTTCTAATAAACTTTCAAATCAACTTTGTGCAAAATATTGGTTTTCCGAGTTACTGCGTTTTGGCTTTGGAACAGCTTTGGTATACCTGGCTGCTCTCCATTTTGCAACATCAGAATACCAATTAGCAATAGGCCTCTGCTCAGCAGTCTTGATGAGTCAAGTGACCCACTTAGAGAAGTTAGAGACATTGAATGCAGGTTGTTTGTTTTTTATTGACGATGTTGTTAGAATAATTGGATTTTGGCTACTCTGTAAGAAGTTGAATGAACATATACATTTGAGCAAGAATTACATTTATCTGGATCTACGTCTTACGCCAAAGGTGTTTGCTAATCATCTGACAGTAATATCCGCAAATTCGGCAGAAAGAAATTCCATGCAATTGGAACTGAATCCTGACTTGCCAACTTCAGCATTTCCCTTAGACCAATTTTTACTGGTTTTTACAAAGCGAAAGTTCTCTACTACAAAGTCAAACATTTGTTTCAAAAGCGTCAGACATAGCGATTTTCGGAGAACGGAACCACTGATAGCAAATGCGACTTTAAGTGCGAATTCTTTGATAGTTACAAAAAAACTAATTGATGCTCTAACAGAATATGCCGTTGAAAATATGACATCATTTTACAACGTGATACGCAAAGACTTCGGTATCCAGTGCAACACAGCTGACTGCTATCGTGCTTTGTATCTTTACAAGTTTCGCCATCACGATGAAGCATTGATTTTATGTGAACGAATTCTACATGCGCGTGAGCTGGAGAAAGGCTTACATAAGTTTGCATTTGCCAATGTTTTACTTTTACCACCGCTTGACTTGGTTTTCGATAGAGAAGTACAATCTTTGCTTGGATTTCACACACTCTATTACTATTTATCGCCTCTGAATGACGAATTAAAGAAATTTGAATTCACTTTCGAGTCAACATTTGCAATTTGGTTTTCCAAATTTGTGTACCATAGTAGGCATAAATTACCATACTGCCTTGAGTCTTTAGAGTGTTCTTACTCCATCAGACAACACTATTTTATTGGAAGCCATTTTCTTGCAATGTATCTGAAACTCAGATGTTGCATTAATGCTAATCATTCGTGTAAAGAGGCAATGACCGACTTCCTTGCTATGAAGTGTAATCTTCCTTTTGAACACATTATTCGCCGGTTTGTTCTACAGAAACTTCGTAAATTTCATATATAATTCTTCAGTTCAATCTGGTTTTCGTGAAATTTACTTTATGTCATGTGTACAGCTGAAGGATGTTATTAATTTCCAAGGTGAGTTCAGCTGGCTAGTCTAATAACGTAGAAGCTTGCGCAATAAAGGACATGCCAATGCAGAAACACCATTGGTGCCATTAGCAACTTCAAATGAATTTCAAGTTGGTATACCATTGTAATTGCAATCATGATGATTTCAGCCTATGTAGCGTAGTTGGTACATATTATTATTCTTATTATGTTTCACAAAACTGTCTTCTCTAAGGGCAAATGTTAATGCTCGTGGTTACGTAATAAGTGCATTTAAAACTGTGTTTTGAAAAGAGAGAAACTTTTGGTTTATAGAATGAGTGACGGAGGACTAGTCCAGCGACGTGGATCAGCGACCCAAAGGGCTCGAACACTCACTTTAGTTTTAGTGGCTGGCACAACAAGATTAGCGGATTTTGATGATCGCAGCCGCGATATACTGGCATCTGTGATCGATAGGCCTACATCTGCCAAAAGTAATCCCGCGCAGACAACCACTTTCCTTTGACTACCACAACCCAATTATACACCTGGCTCCAAACTGCGTTTTCTTCACAGATAACCACTTTTGCAAAATTATAAACTCTAGGTTCTGCATGAGTAGAGACCTGGTTATTATGGTTATGGTAATGATACTGCTTATGCTTATAATGAAATTTGTGCATGCGTCTGCTGTTACAGATTAATTGCCAGCCTGTGTTATGTTGGTTGATGTATGACAACAAACAATGGACTTTTATTTGCGCCACAAAATTAAAAACATTATTCTTAAACTGTTAGTCTTAACTTCAGGCCTATTCGCTTTGTTCAGTTTTCCTCAGGTTTCAGTGTGCTTTGTATAACTATCAATGGTTGATCATTGCTTCGTACCTTTTTATGATGATTCCATAGCCTTCAA
>JACEVL010000421.1:0-112500 GCA_020284085.1 Aporrectodea caliginosa | reverse complement strand
TAATAATAATAATAATAATAATAATAATAATAATAATAATAATAATAATAATAATAATAATAGCAATAACACTAGTAATAATGGATATCCAAATATTGAACAGCCAATCGAGCTGCTTAAAACGCATGGCAAGACACGTGATAGACTCCCTCTGATCCTCTGGCTTATGGGCCACAGCCGTATTTGATAATCATTCTCTTCCGCGAGACTTCTCTGGCTCTTTTTATAAATTACTTAAGACCTTCCTTTTTGACCGGGCCTGGGTCGGGAGCGCTTCTGAGTAGTAAACCGGGGCGCTATATAAATTTAATAGATGGATGTATGTATGTATGTATGTATATATGTATGTATGTATGGATGGATGGATGGAAGGATGGATGGATGGATGGATGGATGGATGGATGGATGGATGGATGGATGGATGGATGGATGGATGGATGGATGGATGGATGGATGGATGGATGGATGGATGGATGGATGGATGGATGGATGGATGGATGGATGGATGGATGGATGGATGGATGGATGGATGGATGGATGGATGGATGGATGGATGGTTGGTTGGATGGATAGATAGATAGATAGATAGATAGATAGATAGATAGATAGATAGATAGATAGATAGATAGATAGATAGATAGATAGATAGATAGATATGCTGACGATACTCAAATTTACATTTCATTTGACAGTCTATCATGTGACTCATCTGTACAGCTGCTGTCTGCTGTCTGCAGCTGTCTTTGATGAAGTACAGTCCTGGATGGCATCCAATAAACTCCTCCTTAACCCATCTAAGACTGAATGTCTGTTACTTGGAACTCCACAGCAACTTAAGAAATTTGATCGGCTTAAGTCGTTGAAATTGGGTGACTCAATTTTTGAGCTGGCCGATGCTGCACGCAACGTTGTTTTTAATTTTACCATGATGTACCTGGACACTTTCCATGTCACTGTCAACGTTTCACTGTTTCTACATGGTTACCTTCCGTGTCTCAATCTACGTTCACTGGATCTATATGGTCCTCCGGCGCACACCTGACTATGGAACTGGCCTCTCTGAAGGTTTTCTTTAAATATCTAGTGTTGTTTGTGTATTTGCCTTATACTCTGTGGTTTGCTTGCTCTTCTTCTTCTTTTGTCATTTTCATGTTTTTGCTAGTATATTCACACTTTTTTGTTATTATCTCGGGCAAAAGCTCTTGCCCTATTTTTGTTTTTTTTTGTTTTATTGTATATTATTTTTGTAATGTATGAGGTAATCTCTAACTGCTACTTATCAATGGTTGCTAAATTAGAATTGTTTGCCACTACTTCATCAGATGTTCATACTTGGTGTGTAAAGCCTTTATCTCACTTAGTACCTCGGGCTACTCTCCCCACCCATGAATGGAGATTCTTTCTGATCTATTACTGTCACATACATGCACATGGCTGAAAGTTTACTTAATGTTTTGGCACCAAGTGATGCTCCTTGGAGCTACACTGCCACTTATAATCTATGTTCCTGTCAGCCCTCAACCATTCACCTTACTCACCAATCTAGCACCCCAACCCCATGTAATTACTGTATTAGTAGGTTAATGCCCTTTTATGATGTCAACTTGGATGCTGAGCTCCTATCGGTAACTAACCTCCTTAGCCCTCCTCTCACTCTGCTCCCACCCCCTACTGTGGATCCTCTTAACTCATTGACTAGAGCTAGCACTACCTGTATTGGCCTGAATGATGAAACCGACCCTGATGCTAATCTCCTAGCTTCTCTAATAAGATCCTCTTCCAATTATTACCTAGAAAACCAATTTAATGACCTGATCAGGAAGCATGGATTACAGGATAAACTGAAAATTATCCATCTCAATATTCGTAGTTATAATAAAAATAGCTCCGAATTTTGGAACTACCTTAATAGTCTTGAAGCCCATTTTGGCATTATTGCTCTAACTGAGACTTGGACCACCGTAGCTACCGAAGATGGACTGAATTGCTCGGGCTACAAGACATTTACTAAATCTCGCACTAGTAGTAAGGGCGGTGGTCTTGCCTTACTTGTTGACCACAAATTCTCTTCCTGGGCCCTTGATGTTAAAATCTGCCCAATTAGTCCTATTGAGTTCTTGTTTGTTAATATCTCCCTACCTGATCACAAGGATATCATTATTGGTGTAATCTACAGACCTCCCAACTCTGACCCTAGACTATTCAACACTGACCTCGAATCCTTACTTTTATATCTGACTAAATTGCATAAACCCTGTTACTTATGTGGTGATTTTAATATTGATTTACTCAATATTGATTCTCATTTTTCTTCTAATGTGTTTCTTGACACCATGTCCTCCTCTTTTTTTCATCCTCTTATCACTCAGCCTACCAGACTCACCCCACACTCGTCGACACTAATCGACAACATTTTTACCAATGTACTTTCCTATAAAGAACTTCCTGGAATCTTCCAAACGGACATTAGCGACCATTTTCCTGTATTTGTTATTCTTGACTGGGAACTTCCGCCTTTGACTAAATCCAAGTTTATCACTTACCGTCCGAATAATGAACTAGCTCATCTTAATTTCCAATCTATACTTCATAATGAGTATTGGTCTGATGTTCTTCAGGTGGACTGCCCAAACACTATACTCTGCTTAATCAATGATAAAATATCTGATATGTATAATACTTGTTTCCCGCTCATCACCCGTAAAGTCAGGATCTATAAAACTAAGCTTAGGCCATGGATGACCTCTGCTCTTTTGAAATCTTGCAAAACTAAAAATAAACTATATAAAATTTACCTTCGACATAAATCTGAGGAATCTTTAATTAACTACAAAAAATATAAAAATAAGCTGACGTTACTATTACGTAATAGTGAAAGACTCTATTATGCCAGTATGTTTGAACTTCATAACAATAATCTCCGCAAAACTTGGAAACTTATTAAGCAAGCCATGGGCCATTCCACTTCCCTCCAAACGAATGTTCCTCTCTCTATTGATAATCAACTGACCTCTGATTCTTCTCTTATTGCTAGAGAATTCAACAAGTTTTTTGTGGGCATTGGACCCAATATGGCGACCAATATTCCTCTTACTTCTAGCAACTACAAGGACTATTTAAAGGACCCCAATCCTAACTCTCTCTTTTTTGCTCCTACCAACGAATATGAGATCTTTAATATTATCTCTGATCTTAAGTTAACTAGCCCTACCACCTCTTCTGATTTCTCTGTTCAGCTGCTTAAACGTCATGCTTCCTATTTAGCTTTGCCGTTGGCTCATTTGATCAACCAGTCTATCGACCAGGGCATTGTTCCTGACTTAATGAAGATTGCCAAAGTTATTCCTATATTCAAATCTGGTAGTTCTCAAGATATGACTAACTATCGTCCCATATCGACTTTGACTACTTTCTCTAAGATACTTGAAAAGATTGTTCATAAAAGATTATATGATTTCTTAGACGTGAACCAGATTTTATATGATAACCAGTTCGGTTTTAGAAAGAATCATTCCACTGCTTTGGCTATTCTTGAAACCATTGACCGTATTTCAGAATCTATGGATTCTCATAAACAAACACTGGGTGTTTTCCTCGATCTTTCTAAAGCCTTCGATTCGATCCGGCATGACATCCTTTTGAACAAACTGTCACATTATGGCATTCGTGGCTTACCATTGGAATGGTTTCGCTCTTTTCTTACTAACAGATTCCAATTTGTCTCTTATGCTGGTGCCATTTCCGATCTTCTTCCCATTCTCTGTGGGGTTCCCCAGGGGTCCATACTTGGCCCTCTGCTTTTCTTAATCTATATTAACGACGTTTCTCATTCCTCTAAGACCCTTACTTTTATACTCTTTGCTGATGACACGTCTGCCTTTCTTTCCTCATCTAGAGTGCTGCCTCTTTTCCAGGACATGACTCTCGAACTTAATCATCTTTCCAACTGGTTCTGTGCTAACTTTTTATTACTTAATATAAAGAAATCTAATTATGTTTTGTTCAGTGGTCCTAGGACTACCAACACTGACCTAAATATACAACCCCTACTAATAAATTCTGTTGAACTGAAACGTGTTCCTAATGTAAAATTTTTAGGTGTTATTCTTGACGAACACTTGACTTGGCATGACCATATTTTGATGATTAAAAACAAAGTATCTAAGGTGGTGGGCATTATTAACACACTCAAGTGGAAGCTGCCTACTGGAATCCTAAGGAATTTATATAATTCACTTATGCTGCCCTACTTAACGTACTGTACTACTGCCTGGGCTGGAGGCTCTCCAAATAATCGCCTTAACCTTTATTGACCCAACGTTCCCAAAGTGGAACATATTATTAAAACTCGTCTGGTCGCAGTGAAACAGACTATAAGTCATCTCATAAATATTCATTGACTTGACCAACGATGGAGGCGTGTTTATTTACTTTGATTTCGAGTCTGTTTTGGTAAATAATAATTATAATTATGATGCAAATACAACAAAAATTGACATTTTTATTCGTAAATATTGAAAATTAATATATGTTACAGATACGTGACAATTAATTATTTTTATTGCACATTTGGAATGAACTGTGTTTATTGTGATTGTGTATCGTCAAATTTGTCAATGGTATTGCTTTATTCACGAGCAACGTAGCTGATTTCAAATGTGTTCCACTTTGGGAACGTTGGGTCACTCTCCTTACATGAACCACTACATGGCGTTGCTACTGAAAATTGCCTTTTGTAACTCCACAAAAATTGTGGAGTTACAAGTTGTGGAATTATTATATTGATTGTAATTGTGATTATTATTATTAGCCTATTATTATTATTATTATTGTTATTGTTATTGTTATTGTTATTATTATTATTATTATTATTATTATTATTATTATTATTATTATTATTATTATTATTATTATTATTATAATTATTATTATTATAATTATTATTATTATTATTATTATTATTATTATTATTATTATTATTATTATTATTATCATTATTATTATTATTATTGATATTATTATTATTATTATTATTATTATTATTATTATTATTATGATTATGATTATGATTATGATTATTAGTTATTGTGATTGGCTTCTGGTACTCAGTTTGTTTTTGGGTTTGCCGTGCACGATGTCGTATTATGGTAATCACAGTTCTCATGGTCATCACAGTTCTAAGATGTTCATCAGTGGAAAGCCAATCAGATTCGGGTACATAGTATGGATGGTTTGGTCATCTGGTGGGTTTCCATGCCAAGCAAATATTTATTGTGACAAAAGTGACAGAACAGAAAAAACCGGTCTTGGTGAGCATGTTGTTCTTGCATGGTTTTGTTGACAAAATTCCGGTCAAGACTCACCACCATTTTGATGATTTTTTACATCATATTCATTATATCACAGTCCGACTTGATTACTGTTGCTCACTCTATGTTGGTCTGCCAACGCTCCGGTCGGGGTGCCTGGACCGGGTCCCTGCGCAAAGTTTGTTCACACTTCAGATGACAAGGTGAACATTGTTCACTGGAGTGAGAACAACGTTGTCACATGCCTGAGTAATTTTGACACCGGCAGCCCTATTGTCATGGTCGAGTGACATATGAACGGGAGTCAGGGTAAGGCCAAGGTGGTACAGCTACGAATAATCTGTAACTACACGGCCGGAATGGGTGGGGTCAACCTAATGGACCATCTTCTTTCTGCATACACACCTAAACTAGCAGGGGAAATGGTGGTAGAATCTGTTTGTGAATGCCGTGAACACTGCTGAGAATATGTAGTGTGTTCTGCTTCCTACAACATAATGACTGAATCACATCCAGCTTCGACGCGATGTGGTTTGTGGCCTGCTGAAGTGTGTGCCACATCAAGGACTGAGTGTTCGGACCACACCAGTGCCTGCGTTGCTTCAATGTGATGGATTGAACCATTTCATTGAGTCCATAACACAATGTAGATGTGCTTGCTGCTACAGCAACACTATAGGAAGAAGTGTGGAAAATGCGACAAACGGCTCCACGAACTGAGCTTTGAAACATTACCATACCCAGGAACACAATCGATTTGGCAGTGTCCTGAAACTGTTTCAGTTAGACCTAAATGAAATACTAACACAACCTTGAATCACAACGTTTGCACATTGCATATATGAATTACTTTGAAAAAGTTACATTGTAACTAATGCACGGTGCTTATGATAGTCAAATTGACCCAACGTTCCACTTTGGGAACATATGCACAATTCAGATATGAACTGAAAATAAATTACTTTTGTTACTGATTGCCTTTATATTGGTTGTAAACTGCATCATAACCAAATTAAAAAGTGATTGCATAACAATTTCAGTATCTGGGATGATAAAGGTTAAACCTATTTTTTTACTCCAGAAGAGATTGATTAGAATCATTGCGGGTGTACACTACCTTGCCCATAGTTCCCCACTATTCAAGTCTCTCAATTTACTCTCCATTTATGATATTTATCGTCATCAACTGGCCACTCTTATGTATAGGCATCAGTCAGGCCTTCTTCCTTCCATATTTAAAAATTTTTTCACGACTAATTCTGACCTCCACCGATACAATACACGTAAGAAGCACGATTATCGATCTGCTTTATCTAGAATTGGCGCGCGTTCTTCCTCGGTTCGTATCACGGGTCCCAAACTATGGAATTCTATTGATCCTTCTATACGATCTGCCCTTTCTCTTTCATCCTTTAAATATACTTTTAAATCCTTATTGATCTCTCAGTACTCCTAAATTACCCTACGTTACCCGAAACTAATATTGTTGACTTCTAGTGTTCCTTTTCCTGATGTAGTCTTTCTTTTTGGTTCTAGTACCCACCCTACCCATCTAGTTTTCCTATCTATGGGGATGACTCGATAAGCACCTTGTGCTTCTTCTCCTCATTAGTTGTTACTTTATAGCTTATGAACTGATGTATCTTATCATTGCACTGTTTTTACAATACACATTAACTTGTCTAATTATCATTTCTGAACATTGTTTTATTGTATGTTATGTTTCTTTTTGAGTTCTTGCTGTACTCTGATTCAAATAAATAAATAAATAAATAAATGTCTCTCACTGGCCATGTAAACAGTATTTGTATATCATCCTATATATTCATTCGTGACATACGCAGAATTAGGCGTTATGTGCCCAATGCCCATGTATGCAAGAATAGCTCTGGCAAATGCATTGGTCTCCAGACTGTTGTAACTCGCTTCTTACTGGTATCAATAAATCAAACATACTGAAGCTGCATAGGGTTCAGAACTCTTTGGCTAGAGCCATAACTAAAACATCCAAATATGAACATATAACCCCTCTGCTTAAATCTCTGCATTGGCTTCCTGTTCAGCAAAGAATTCGTTTCAAACTGGGGCTCATAGTTTATAAAACGTTGAACTCTGGCCAACCACAATATTTAAAATCTGTTCTTATTCCTCTGACTTATCAATATTCAATGAGGTCATCTGATTGTCTTTTTCTGGTCATACCTAAATCAAGAACTGTTCTCGGTGAACGAGCTTTTTCGGTTGCTGGGCCTGCCTTTTGGAACTCTCTTCCTGTATCTGTGCGCTCTGCTCAGTCGCTTGTGTCATTTCGTTTTCGGCTGAAAACTTACCTCTTTCAAATTGCTTATCCACCTTAGGCTGCCTCTCTGTCTCTTACGGACTGATCTTCTGGATTTTGACCTGATTACGGATTGTTTTGATGCGCCGTCGGTTGATGCCTTGTGCATTAGACACGGCGCAATAGAAGTTGCTAATTACATTACATTTGCAGTGTCACAGTAACATACTACTTTTTCAAAATATCAATCTGTACCGCTTGCATTCGAGACACTTGGTCCCAGAGCCTTCTATCCCTATACAGGGCGGGCTCAAGTTGAGCCCAGTGAAAAACAGGGCGAAGCGTTTCTTTTCAATTTTCATCACACTTTCTGCAAGTTACAGGGTCTTTACTCACACGTGACAAAGACCCACTTTTCTTGTATAAATATTATTATTGTGAACCGGTGACATCGTCCGATTAGGCCTAGGCATAAGTCACTCGATTTTGTCAACACACTGACCTTAGGCCTAATGTGTTATGGAATAATCGCACTTAATCGAGCGACGTCTGCATAGTGGTGACAAAAACAAACATAAACATTTACATCGCTTTACACTTAAAAATCCGCGTTCACCTACGTATTTCGCTAACTGAAGCCGCGTGAAAAAATAAGAAATATAAATATCGCTATTGCGAGTTGGCATGAGGCAACATTGTACGGTCCGACAAATGGACAGAATACTGTTATGCCTAGGCCTTCAAGTTTACCAGGTTAGCGACATAGCAGTACCATGGCGTACGGTCTGTACCCAGCCTCTACTTGAATGCATTTGCCTCTGGATTTTGGGTAACCGTCCAAATCGTCGCAGATCATTTCGTCGCACTCATCTAGTCGCTAATCATTTTGTCGTAAATTAATTGGTCGCCGATTCTTTCGTCGCTAACGAGTCGTCGCAATCAGTTAGTCGCAATCAATTAGTCGCGAATCAATTGGTCGTAATCATGTCGTTATAATTGGTCGCAGATTAATTTTGTTGTAGATTGTTGTGAGTTAGATCGTAATTGATTGCTGTGAGTTAGATCGTAATTAATTGTATATCAATTAGTCGCTAACCAATTAATCATGTCGTTATGATTAATCGCAGACAATTGAGCTGTGGTACAGAGCCTGTATGTGATTGGTTGAATATAAAAGAAGGTAGACCTATATAAGCAACCCAATAACAGTTGTCAGGCATAGTAATAGCCACAATGTCGAAGTTAACGTTTGTTACGAGCAGCAGAGGAAATAACAAGGCACAAATATCATGCACCATCTTCTGATTAATTGGTTAGCGACTAATTGATATACAATTAATTAACTCACAACAATCAATTACGATCTAATTCACAACAATCTACGACAAATCTGCGACCAATTATAACGATATGATTACGACCAATTGATTCGCGACTAATTGATTGCGACTCGTTAGCGACGAAAGAATCGGCGACCAATTAATTTACGACAAAATGATTAGCGACTAGATGAATGCGACGAAATGATCTGCGACTGAACGATAGGGAACCGGATTTTGCACATATAAACAAATTTACTTATCTTAGTTTTTAACGATGAATGGTTATAAATTTTCCACAGTTTCATTTTTAATCCATACTAGTGAAGATAACCCGAAAAATTTGAAATATATGAAAACATTGAAACTGTTTACAGTTTTGTGTTTGAAAAAAAATGTTCAGATAGGCCTATAGCTCAAAACGGGATCCCAGAACGCTAAGAACAGGCCCAATATCATGTCAAATACTTCCAAAAGTGTTGGTGGCTGTTTGATTCCGCACCAGACGGGCTTATCGCGGAAGAGAGCGCTGAGGGTGACGTGATAGGTTGCATTTGGCACCCTCGGTAGTCCTCCGTGCCAATAATTCAAAACTTTCCCCTAAAATTTTGTGTCACCCTCGTAAACAAATTCCTGCGGACACCCATGCTTGTGATCTTTATTGCATTGTGAGCAGCTCTCCTGCCCATGCTATAATGCATTAACCCTCAGATTACCATAAATGTTTTGATACACTGAGTACCAGTGGGGTAAAAAAAAGGACCCAACACAATTTTTACAATAAGTTCTTTGTTTTTTGCATTTTTATTTATTGCCATGAAAACAAATATTAGTAAAGTATTTGGAACATGTATAGGCTGTTGAAATGAATGAATTTTTAATTTAATAGTTACTGATTAGTGTTCAAAGTGACCGAGTGTTCAATGTTCAAACTAATATGGACAATACCAGGTCATTACAGTTACTGTTTGAAGTTTATACAGGTATACTCGGCAAAAACGAACACATTGGGCTTACAGGCGGCACAGATTATGTTGAAATTCTTATCACTATCTTATGATTTTGTCCACGTGTCAAATATTGTTCTAATAGTTGCAAGTTGTTTAGGATATAATCGACGTCCAGAATCGGCACAATACAAAGGGAATCGTTACAATCCAACTATGTTATTCACAGATACCTACAAGAGCCTGCATAGATGACGTAATCGAAGATGATATCTTGCTATGGAGTCTGTTTATCTTCATACATTGGATGAAAACGGTCTAAATGTAGGCCCACATAAATTACAATAGAAGTCTAAAAAATTGTATATTTCGGCTGTATATTTCCGAGCGCATGGCCTTCCACCAAAGGCGTTACACCGGGTTGCCGAGGCCACCACCATCTCAAGGTTGCTATACGCGGCTCCAGCATGGTGGGGCCTAGCGTCAGCAGCCGATCGCAACAGACTTGAACGGGTTCTTGCAAGAGCTGCTCGCCTGGGTTATCTACCATGCATCTGGAACCGCAACCCTCGAAGAGCGATTATCGTCAGCTGAAGACCGCCTCCTCCAGTCCATCATCTGGAATGAGATGCACGTCCTACGACGCTTCTTTCCGCCACCTGTGCTGCGACCCTACGCTCTCCGGCCTCGTGCACATGACTTTGTACTTCCTCCAAAAGACACTAAGAACTTTATACCTAGAGTTCTATACAAGCGAATTTTTAAGGGATACATGACTGAAGACTTTCTCTCCCTCCCTCTATCTCTCTCTCTTTCGCTCTCTCTCTCTCTCTTTCTCTCTCTGTGGGACTCTAACAGTCTCAAGAAGTCACACAGTTACTTCCGTTTGGTCTTACTACCCAGGGTCAAGAACAAGCCAAAGGCTTCCTATCAAAGCTTTCTGCTCTCTGACCATTGAACCCTACTTTCCAGTCGATGAAGGCTAATGTCGAACTTCTGATGCAGTCAGTATCGTGGGGTGTCTCTGATCTAGTCTCACAATGATGTACTAACTAAGGATGAGTCACAGAAACAATACTTGCTG
Source organism: Aporrectodea caliginosa (assembly GCA_020284085.1). Taxonomy (NCBI): domain Eukaryota; kingdom Metazoa; phylum Annelida; class Clitellata; order Crassiclitellata; family Lumbricidae; genus Aporrectodea; species Aporrectodea caliginosa. Next base: position 101,563 of record JACEVL010000421.1, on the reverse strand, counting down.
CAACTTGTCTCCAGTCATCGGACAATGATTACCTTTCCATCAAAAGCGAAATGAATAAATGCGGGATTCGCGTTTTCCCCGCAATTCAATGACTGTGATTTATGCAGACTTGAAAACTACTTTAATTATCCAAAATTATATTGTATTACAAATTTTTTGCATTTAATGCACTCTGACTAAGCAGTAACACTGCGGTATATATTTTATTAGGCTGTTCAAAGTTCAAAATAATAACTGCCTTGAAATTCAAAATGAGACGTCTTTTGACGTTTCATAATATATACAGTGTGAAGTCTGCAAAAGGCTCGACCTCTAAATATAGTTCAATCTGTCCATAATTTTGCAAACAGGATTATATTTTCATGTGGAACATGAGCAGCCTTGTGGAGCCGTGTATTTCCAACTTTTGTTTTTATGGGCCGCCCTACTGTACTTCTATAGTTATAGCTGAATTGATTTACATACTGGCAGAGATATGAATACATAACCTGTCGATTAACAGTTCAACACGCTAACCACGAGACCAAGCCTTAGTGTAGATGTAGGAAAAAAATAAGCCATGTATTTTTCATGTGAATTGGATGTCAGGTCATGTATCCACAGTCCACATGCTTCTTCAGATTCGGTCAATATATCGTTTAGCGTTGCAATGGTTTTGTTATATTCCTTTCTTCGTCAATATATGTCTGGACTATAATTGTTATTCCACATGGGTGTATAACCGAAATTTAGCTACCATCACTCCATCAGCTCCAATCCGTGCTTTCTGCATCATTCAGTTAGTGTTTAATCTACAAAAATTCTCTAACAATTATGCACTTATGCGGAATAAATTGCGTTGGGTTCCTATTGAAAGCGGAAAGTGACAAGGATAGCAACACTGATTAGAGCTCAGTTCACCCTAAGCGGGTGCCGATGTCGTTTCTTTGACGGATAGTGGCTTATTCAATAATTTAAATCTCGGGCTAGAACGAACCACGATCCCTTCTGACAGACTGTGAAGTGTCGCCTTGTTACATTAGATTACATACACGGGGACCTTAACAGGCGTGGCACCCATTCAAACGGACAGCAGTGGTGAAGGATCTCATCTGATCAATTCATTGAAAATAAGCAGCGTCGAGGCCATAATTATACGGTCGCTATAGAAAAACGTGCAGGCCTATAGTTTAAATATACATAATCATATTCAAGATCCTCTATTGGCGGCGCTTCAGTGGTCGGCTCTGTCCCATCATAAACATTAGAGCTGGTTGAGTATATAGACCTACATAAGAAAGCTGTTTCTGCTGGTTTCAACTCAGTCAGCTCGGTGGTCACATCGCTCATTCTCTCGGGGAGAATGAACGATGCACATGAGTATGTCTTGTCTCTTCTTGTCCTCGTAACCATACGTCGACACTTTCGTATATATATATCCGTTCCTCCCTTTAGAACAATCTTCACTTTTACATTGGACCTTTTAACTCTGCTCAAGTTACTTTTTGTAGCTAAGTTAAGATGCACCTGTTCCGATCACTTTGACAGAAATGTGCATGTTCATTTTGAAGGTTTCTCTAAAGGTCGTGGATACAGTCACGCCCGACGTGAGCCTATACCTGGGACTAGAATCACGCCCGCCTCGCAATTGGTCAATTCATGTCACATGATTTGAGTACCTGAAACATATATATATATATCTATATACTCAACCAGCTCTCAGACAAACATTCCCGATTGCGGTGGAAGGTTATTCACCGTGTTTTCTAATGACGACACTAACCCTGACACTAACCGACCCTCACGACGCCTAACCTAACCCTAACCGACCCTCACGACGCCTAATCTGACCCTAAACGACCCCACGAATCCCAACCTGATCCTAACCGACTCTCAAGATGACCGCCATTTCGAAACTCCAAGGAAAGACAACAAGTTCACGTGACAGGATTTAGCCAATAACGCGACGGACGTGAATGTAGTACCGGGGCGTGAATGGATCCACTACGTTCTCTAAAAGTCCAGACATATACATTATATACACAATTACACATCTATGTAGCCTACTAACGGCTTAAATATACACGGACATGTTCTAACGACATGTTAGAATAAGCTTATGCATTCCTCGCGTCTGTAGTAGCGAGACTGGACGTTCGCAGAAAACTTTACTCAGTCGTATATTAAGATTATAATTATGCGGCCATTTTTAGTAGCTTAGTTGAGCAGAATTTCACGAAGGCAAGGTAGGGACAAAACTGTCGGGTACACATCGTGGACAGCTAGGCTCAGCTGAGTTCGCCACCAGAAGAAGAGAAGATTGAGTCATGTCATAGCACATCGCCATCGTCGATTCGCGACGGTTGGCTACATGAATGAACCCTCATTGCCTAGTGTCTTCTGTCGTGTGCCGCTTTCATTAAGCCAGCACCTACTAGTCCGGTCCAGTTCAGGATGTTGTCGATCCACGATATTCTCGGCCTTCCTCGTTCTCGAACCCCTTCCACGAGACCTGTCATCAGGCTGCTCTCGATTTCGTTGTGCAGCTGTCTTATGTTGTGGCCAAAATATCGTAGTTTCCGAGTTTTCGCGTGCGCCAATGGTTCCTTTCTGGCCCCGCTGATTTGTACACCTGTGCGTTGGACATCATTTTCGGGATTCTCAAGAGCTTTCGGATACACTTGTTTTCAAATGCCTGTACATGTATAAGCCTATCTTCCTCCTTTTTCAACATCCAGGGCCTCACATCCGTACATAGCCACTGGACAACCTGTTTAAGATTAAGTGGCTTATTGCATTTAACAAGAGCTTCATATTAAAGTTATTCAACTGACACTTCAGATCACTTGCATTGTAATCTTTGAGCTTCTCCGTGATCTCGAGAGCTAAACAGGTGAACAATCTTCAACAGTACCTACATCGATCTTTAAGCGGCGGGGGAGCAGGTTCATTGACTACACTGCGTGCCTATATGCTATGTCCACATTTTGCGAAACCGAGAAAAACGTTTCTTAGATTTGCTGACGAAAATGTTTTTCTCTGTTTCATTAATGGCAATTAAATTTTAAAAATTCGACAACACTGTTACCTCCTAGTATGATTACTTTTATTAGGCCTATATGTATGTATGAGCACTTGTTATAGCGCCCCTTCAAGATTTCTACTCAGAGGCGCCCCCGACTACAGCGCGGACACTGAATAGGAGTCTCACGCCGAAGCGCATGAGCAATTGCGAGTGAAGGACTTGCCCAGGGTCCCTACGCGGCGACTTGAGGTGGATTCGAACCCGCAACCCTCCGGCTGCAAGGCACCGAACATACCCCTACACCACAGCGCCACGTATTGAAAGAATGCAATAACTGAAATGGTCATTGTATATGGGTATTTCGATCAGAATGTAAGCCGAGTATGAGTAATTTTGAGATAATTATGGCACCGGTGACTATTTTTCGTCGTTGTGGACTTACCTCCGTATAATATTACATATCTGCATGAAATCAGATCTACATTATTATATGACAGATTTCTTTTAGATTGCCGTTAATAGCCCAAATGCACTGAAAATGACCATTTCAGTTATTGCATTCTTTCCATACTGAACATGTTGCAAGCTATATTTGAAACTATTGCTAATACTTGCTTAATTCTTCATTCATCAGTACCACAAATTCAGAAAGATCAGCATAATTCTCAAAATGATTGACTTATAGAGGTACACTTCAAAGGCACGTGTTCAGCAGCGCTGTCTGGGATTGGCTATGGACTTACTTGTAGTAGCACCGTAGAATCTAAGCAGAAATCGTTTAGTCGTGAGCGGCGTAGTGTTTGCAAACGTGACACAAATTTAACCTAGTTCCTAAATACTCTTGGATGTGGACTTGTGCCTTTGTAGTTGTTTAATACTGTCTAAATTCCTAGACATAGAACAGATAGCGCTTAAGAAAGCGCCTCCAGTTAAGCTCGACTGTCCAGTACGTAGCCCATGTCACTCTGATTACGAATACAACATTAGGTTGATGTTTTTATCTGATAACGAATACAACAATAGGTTGATGTTTTTAAAGTGGACGTAGACCTTATAGTTCTATAGGCACGATTTATTTGATCCGAACAGGAGTAAATATCTTTCTAATCTGTCTTTTGTTAAATGTCAATCTGGATGCTGTCTCCGGAATTTAACTACTTTCTCATCACAATACGATTCGAACGCACTAAATACAGTTTTATCTATGGACTGAAGTTAATGGGCTGTCTTACTTGGAAGACAGAACAATTTGATGTTTGTCCGCTTAATCCAAGTTTTCTTAACCTAAACTGCCTTTACTAGCCGATGACTCACACGAATACGGAATTGATAGCTACTAAAATTAATGTGAGTCAGGATATGAGCGCACCTTCCACGGTCATCTTTTGTTATGATGATCAAACCTTCTGTCACTAGGTTAGGCGCAACGTTAACAGGCATAAACAGCAAGCCTTTGTGCACGATTCTGTATTGTTTAGGCAAGATTCAGTAGAAAGCAGAGCTTAGCACAAACGTGTCCTATGAGCCATTTTCTTTTGACCGGTGACGCAGAATTTAGGATAACCAGTGACGAAACAAAGATTATAGACTATAATGTAGCAAAGAAATTAATTTGAAAACTGAAGGATACTGGTTTAGGGAGCAATGTTTTTGAAAAACCTTAACATAATTATGTGAGTGAATTTTTAACGCTGTAAATCAGGTTTTGCAGATTTTAGATTAGTTTCTTGTAGGATTCACGTTAGTTTACCACGCCAAACTTATGTAAATTTGAATGTTGTAGGCCAATAATATTTAATTCTACAACATTTCCAAAGCCAGTATTATTTGCATTTGAAGTAAGGAGTAATCCATTAATTATGTCAACAAAATTATAGGGGGCAGGGGTTTGGAAAAGTTTGATAGTTGTTGACAAGGGGGTACAATTTGACGTCAAAATATTTTTTCAATGAATCAATACAGACCCTTCAAAATTGTAGCGAAAATATTCAGTAATGCTAAAAATGGTTAAAGTGCTTAATGTTTAATACTACTAAAAAAGCTGATAATAAACTAAACTCATATATTTTGAAATTCGAGATTGCATTTATTAAAAAAAATGATTCTACATATATTGAGCCATTGTGTTTCTTTTTTGTAGGGGGCGGTTTCTGGGATTGTTGACTTAATTTTTAGGGGGCTCCGTAAATGTTGGACAGTTGTTGACAAGGGGATGGGGTCAAAAACTGCCCAAAATGTGTTGACATAATTACAGGCAATAATCATTTTTTGTGTGAATCAGAGTTAAGAATTTCTGCAGGTCACATTTTCTCAGAACTCTTTCCGTGTCTCCCTATTTAGCCTCCCAGCGACAACTGCTTTGTTCAGTGTTGCCACCTTTGTACCAAACCCAAAGATTGTCCTTCGCCAGATAATGGACTTTAGTAACCAAAAAGATACTTCATTTTCATTGCATTTTCAATAATTTCCTCATGTCTGCATAGATCCCTCCATTCTAAGTCTCAATAGACAGACTCTATTTTGTTTACGTGCACCTCGACATTAGTAAGTTAACTGTGGAAGCAATAATCAATTCCCTACATAAGCTCTATAGCATCTGTAACAATACACTATGTTTTCTTAATATTGCGCCGTAGTTTTGGTTATTAACGAATCGCAACTGTCTAGCTGCTCTAGCACATGACAAAGTCACAGAGGTAATTGATCGGAATACAACTTGACAAATATTTTGTCAAAGCGTTAAGCTTTCTTAAAATTTAGTGGAATCTGTTGAACTTAGAGTTGCGCAGTCACTTCCGTTTTATTGATTGTTCTAGGTCGCTACCAAATCAAAATGGAAAACATAATATCGGAGCTTCTTGTGAGCATGTCTTGTCGTAGGCCTATTCATACAAAGTTTAATGTAAATATTAAGCCTCATTTTGACCTCCTTCCGCTAGTAAACTCGAGTACTTCTGGACGGCCCTATACACAAGACGTTTGCGGTAGCCTGGTTGAGTTCTATATTCAGCCTATTAATCCTTGCATCGATGACCTTGACATACTTCGTACAAAACCTGACCATTTGGCGTTTGATTCTTCTCACTGTGAAATTCCTGCAGGTGCTGGCGACATCTGTGATGTGATAACATGCTCTAAACTTGAAGCGTACGAACAGAATCCGTCTTTCGTTCGATTACGTGACACAATATGTGCAGTTTATGACTGGAATTTAGAAGAATATAAATTTGAAAACACACCTGTGGCGAGTTTCACGCAGCGAGACCTCAGTCCAAAAAACATTATTTCAGCACTGGAGCACGCCCAACTATTTTCTGACAGCAATGGAAACGTGACTGAATTTAATGAAGGATATTTTAAAATGTTTACGGCAAATGGACCAGCATTTAGAGGCAAATTGCCAATTTTATTGAGCACATTGGACTTAGTTCCTTCCGTGCGTTGTCCAAACTGGCCACTTGTTGCTGAGGTATGGCCTAAACGGAAGAGATATAGTGGATGGCCAAACAGTGTAACAATAAGCAAAGTGATTAATAAGGGATGCGACGTTGTTTCTGTCACACATCGCGATATGCACGATGACTTGTATCAACACAGATTGTCATTCTCACGAGCAGAGGTTATTCTGATTCAAAGTTGGACTCCAACTCAACAAATTGTCTATCACTTGCTCAGGTTCTTTGCTAAAAGAGAAATTATCCGAAAGAACTGCCCGAAAAGGGAAGAGGTTGTATGTACTTACCATCTGAAGACGTTGATGCTGTGGTCTTGCGAAGAAGAATCAACAGAATGGTGGGAGACATCAAATGTTTTAGCCATCTGCTGCAAGTTACTTGGCAAACTGTGCGAATGTTTGAAACACAAACACTGTCCAAACTATTTCATCCCGAAGGCAAATCTATTGGATCATCAATTGAATACTGAAATTCTACAGCAAACTATCGAAACGCTTGATTATTTCAATGACGCAGACAAAATGAGTGAATGGTTTGTGATGCATTACATTCTACCAGTTTACCATGAACTTCGTAAGGAAGATGATTCTCTACTAAGGAAAACGATGCTTGAGAGAATCATGATATCCGTTTGTGAAAATAGTAAAAAAAGTCAACTAAACGATTTAAATACTGTTATAAATCAGTGTGGTAATAAATGTGTTGTGGCTTTGGAGTTTTCATATAATTTGTGCTGCACGGTTAAGTATGATATACTGAAAACAGGAGACAGTGAAATGACTTTGAAATGGATCATAGATACGACTACCGTTTCCAAGGTCAATAATACTTTCGCAGATTATATGAAGGCACTGATATTATTCCAGATGTCATATCTCATACTGGCCTCCAAGTTGCAATGCGATGTTGATCTTCTGTCTGAAATCTGGAGTCATGTAATAGGACAGTCTTATCTTGTTAAAAATTCCAATTCTATACAACCACTTAATGTTTTCGAAGGAAGCATGTTGTATTTCAATCGCGCGGAACAAATGATGAAAGATTTAGCATTTGACTATTCAAAAAGCGAGAGTTCCTTTGTTAAAATCGCTTCAATGTTGTGCCTTCAAAAATCCCTTTGTTGCCGCGACATATCTTCGTGCAAAACTGAGACTGCATCTCGGATCTATTTGGCTGCATTGTATTATTATATTGGGAATCTTCAATGTACGGTGAATTTGTGTTCTCAAGTTGCAACAAGTTTTAAAGTAAAGGATCATTGCCGTGAAGTTCGTAACCTAAAAGTTAACAGTTTGCTTTTCATTGATGATTTGTCTACAATCGCAGGTTTTCTTCAACTACGTAGAAATATACTTCGAATTCGAAACAAAGGTATTTTCTTCCTAAGTCCTGAATTGTTTCTACGCTACCTGCTAATTCAATGCAGCCCCGAGAGACTGGAAATTAAGGAAACGTTTATAATTTTTCTATCATTTGAAGCAGACTGTTGCCTTGAAGCTATGATGCGACATAAAAGTTTGCGGCGTTTCGATAGCAAGATCCCAAAAAACGTCACTTTCTGGTGCAGGGAAGACGCAGAAGAATCAATTACAGTCCTGCCTACAAACACGGACATAGCAGAAGTGCTAGTAAGAATTTCCAACGACTACATGACCCGTTTCTATGCTGCGCTCTCAGAAGAGTTTGGTTCGAAGTTCAACTTAGCTTTATGCTATGAAGCTCTTTCTCTTTATCTATGTCGCAAATATGAAGACGTAATAGGTTTGTGTGAGAAGATATTAGAAGAGCCTGAGGACGATTCTGATTTGGAAGAGTTTCAATATCTTAATATAAATGTTAGTTTGTACCTCATGACATATTTTGATGATGAAATTCAGGCTTTGGTCGGATTTCAACTGCTCGTTTTACATTTGACACCAATGCAGTTTGATGTCTTTGAGAACGTTTTCGATGATGACAGCAAATGGATAAGATGTCTTTCATCCTTTGATCGCATGATACAATCATTCTTTGCATATAGAACTTACTATGAGACATTGAAGCCCATATTCAGAAGACAATTTCTGGGAAATTATTTAAAACTCCGATGTTTATTAGACCTAAGATCTCCGTTGTTCGAGGTGAAATTGGCGTTTGGCTGTTTGAAAAGTCGTTTACCATTTGAACACACTTTATTGCATTTCATGCGTGAAAAAATTATAAGAAGTTACCGTGCAACAACTACCAAAAGAAATGCAAGTCAGCTTTGACCAGCTTCGCACTTGCTCTTTATGACAATGCAAACTGGGCGTTAAACTGTCGATTACAGATTAATTAAATGCACTTCAACCTTAACCAGCTTCGCATAAACCTTTTATACTTGGATATGTAACTTAGAATGTATAGAACCAGAGAAATGATTTTATAGATGCTTGTGCATTTAACTAGAACAACCTCTTCTTTAAGGAAAGAATTTCACTGGAATAGTTGTGTTAGAAAGAAGCTTCTATATGCCTTTCACATTCACAATGCAAAGGAGAAGCACAAATTAAGCATCACACTTAACAGCCCACGCACAACTATATTTGAAAAACTTTATTTATCAGAGTGTGACACTGGGTAGGTCACTAACACGGCCTTCGCTCTAGCCAAAGTTGTCAACTGGAAGATCAGTTTTGGAAACTCGTTGGCTTGATTTGGGCGCCAATGCCCATGCACTAAAACTTCAGCTCGTTGTCAGAAGAATATCCTCTGTGTATGTGTGTGTATTTGTGTGTGTGAGTGTGTATGTGTGTGTATTTGTGTGTGTGAGTGTGTATGTGTGTGTGCACGCGCGCGTGCGTGTACATATATTTGGGTGCGTGTAAAAAATGAAGTTTCAAAATTAATATCGGCCAGGTTGTTTTTGTGTTCCACGTTGAGAAACATTGTCAATTGCCAAATTAGACTAAATCGGAAGAGATTTAGAACTTGCTCAAAGCCCAGGATCAATTATCACTTAGACAATAATGTAATAGGCCTACATTCATTCAGATGACTTATATAGCGCCCCTCCAAGATAACCTACTCAGAGGCGCTCCATTGTAATTTTCCAAGATAAAAAACAAATTTCAACACTTAAACATAAGATATAAGGCAAAATCAAATGAAATACTGTTAATAATTTGGCATATTTTTAATTCCCTTTAGTGCTTTTGGAAATTTGTTTCGATGGTACTCGACCATTTGCAGAACAAACTGTTTATCTTCCTCATTTCTGACCAGGGCTTCATTGAAGGACTGCATGAGAGCAACTCCTTTTTCCGACTATATGGGAGGGGGAGGGAGAGAAGGGGAGGGAGGGGATTTTTTAAAGCGGAGATTCAAATTTACGTGTGACGAAAATTGGTAGGTGGCGCTGCTATCAACTTTTCTGCTACTTTTTGATAACTTTGTATAACTTTTTATGCACAGCACTGTGTTTGCAAGCGTTTAATAAAGAGCACACTTACTCACTTACTTACTTACTAATGTAATGCACAACGTGCACATTGGAATAAACACATTTTCTTTAAATTTCCTTTAACCGTCTTAGGACGGGCAAACATATAGTTTAAAAATAATTACAGTAATAATAAATATTTTAAATAATAATCTAATAATTATAACAATAAAGAGCTGACTTAGTGTTAGAAGATTTTAATCGGTAGGGAAACAATGCTCATGTTTTAGAAGAGTCAGCATTGATGCGAACAGAGATGGGGCTTAAACTAATCATCTCAATCACTGAGAGTAATACTAACTCTTTTTCGTCCAATAGAACACAATTTTAAGCTTGAAGTCTATTCCTCACATTAATATAAGACTTATTAGTCTTGGTTATTGTTCACGATGACTCCCTAACGATGTAACCTGAGCTTTATATTTAGTGGCTCAAACACAGAAGGATAGATTATAATAGGGTTGACGTTTAAGTAATCATGTCATATCCTTAAGCTGCAATGCATATCCTCAAATCTATGACTTTGTAGACAGTCGAAGTGTAGCCGATGTGCATTATTCGTCTTGGACGTCTGTTGAGCCGCATTCATATTAAGGCTACCCTTATCTGACCTGACACTCTTGTTCCGGTGATGTGGTTTAAATACTTTATAAACAGATGCAATGAGTTAAAAGACAACTAACATGGGGCATTCGTTCTCCTGACGTAAAGCACTGTTTTTTCATATTTAAAAGCGATTTTCTTTTAAGCCCGTGATACTTGGTTTTAAGTATCGGCCCACCTGCAAAAAGTTGCGTTTGTTAGTTTCATCGTATTTGATCGATCTTGATGAACCGATGTTACAGTAGCTCAACGTTTCGATTTAATTCTTCAACATTCCGCTTTAAATTCCAGCATTGCCTAAGGAAAGCTCTATTTTAATTGAACCATGCGTATTGGTAATTGCTTTGTTGAAAGTCTTCATCGTGAACAGTGCCAGATTTTCTGCTTAGACTACAACTTGGGAATGCAAACCAGAGGTCTTTTTTCGAAACCTGGGTTTCGGGTTTGACGGCCGTAAAAACCCGGGTTTGGACAGGTTTAGGCTACACATTTTACATGATAAATATTATTAGGCTACTGCATTATTTCTTGCGATAAAAACAACGTCACCGTAGGCTATACAGCTGCACGTCCAGAGTTCTCCAGCAGTCAAGAATTTGCATTAAAAAAAACTTTAGGAAAATCGTGATAGAAGTTGATTCATATAAGCAGTGTTTTTCTTAGAAAAAAGGTTCTGGAACTGAACAAATTCAGAACAATAATTATCATGGAAGACAATGCAATGGTTCCGAAGGGCTAATCCTGAACCTCTTATTTTATAACATCTTAAATATCAGTAAACACTAAAACGCTTAAATTAAATTAAAGTAACTAAATAGTTTTTTTATTGAAAATTTAAGTGAATGAAATTATTTTTAACAGCTTGAAAAAGTTCACGCCGTTCCTGAGCGTTCTCTTTGAAAGAAACAATGCATAGACGTATAAAGAGAATGTTAAATGACGCCTTAACACGTTGACCGCCGAGTACGAGATAACTCGTATATTATTTTGCGACCTACGGCGCCGAGTACGAGATAACTCGTACTATAATATTCTATCCATATTATATAGATAAATATATATATAAGTATACATACATCTGTATATACGAATACGCACATATACCTACATATATATACATATATACATACATACATATACATACACACATATATATACATACATATATATATATACTTATATATACAAATATCCATATATATATATGGAAATATAGATGCACAATATACATGTACATATATAGGCCCTATGTATATATAAATATATATATATTTATACAAAAACTATACATATATATACACATACATAGATATATATATATATACTTACAAATAAACATACAAATATAATTATACGCATACATACATATCTACATATATATATATATATATATATATATATATATATATATTAAACATATATATGTACATTGTTCATACACATATATATATATATGCATACACATGCAGAGATATATATATATTTACGTATTTATATACATATACATGTACATATCCATACATATGCAAATGCATACATATATATATACATATGTAGTATATGCATACATTTACATATATATATATATACATATATATATACAGATGAAAATATATATACACTTATACGTATATACATACATATATATAGATGCATGCATATGTATAAATACATACATATACTTAAATATATACATATTTCTATATACATGCCTGTATATACATATATATTAGGGTGGTCCACAAAAACAAAATTCAAGCTAGAAACCAGGGCACCCTCTCAGTTTGTTAGACCTGTCAATAGTATTATTGAGATAAAATTTCAGCATCTTATTCCAACTGGAAGATGGTGCTCAATGACATAGAAATATTACCATAGTAACATTTGCGGTAAATCTTAATGTCGTATAACTTGGTCAACAACTCAACATTTGTCATGGAGATGAGATTCAAATAGTTTCTGTTGTGTTTTACTTACTTACATACTTACTTACTTACTGGTATCTTGAACAAAGTGTAAAGTTCTTGTTGAAGGTCATGGTGTCTACTTTCTGTGTTTTAGGCATACATATTTTCCTAACTGAATTTTCAAATTTACATACACCATTTGCCAATGAAATTTAAGAGCTCATATTTAACACTTTAACTTTTCGGTGTGCCGAAATTAGCCCGTGGGACAGGATACATTGAATCCATGGCCATTCATAATCGTCTGGAGTTGTGGAAAATCACCAACAAGGTTCAAACCTAGAGCTTTAATATCTGTCAACACTGATTTTTCAACGGAGTGTGCGTTCTGCTGGAAGACAAGATGCAGCAGGTCGAGAGCTCCTGTGGTTGGCCTTGATAATTTTAGCCAAAGTATTCAGTATTCACCTTGTGCTGCGGTCCATCTAATAATTCACCATATGTTGCAATCTTACAGACATATAGGCCTAAAGCTGCTTGGAAAAGTGTGATACATGACTGAATGTCATATCCGGCACTGAACCCTATCATGAAACAGCACTCAGTTTTCTCAAGAAGTTTACTGAAAGAAAATCAGATTCAGAGATGACTACCAAGAACTCATTGAGCTGAAAATGGTGGTCTTGGAGGTTAGCCTTCAATAATTTACCGGAGAGCCCTGGGCCAATTCACCACGCAAGTTGGATGGCCAAGTTACTGTATGCCATCAAAAATCTACCCTTTCGTGATCAACCTGGTGTATTCAATCTGACGAATAAGAAAGAAATTCAGATTAATCGATTTGTGCAGCTTTGTTGCCCTTCTTTATACAAAAGCATGGACAAAGGCCTCACGTGCTGCTGATGCTCCAGGACAAGATCTGTAACTTTGGATTAATCTAGAAAAATATAAGTAAGTTGACTCCGATATCAGCGTTGCTGCCAGGAAGGTCCTAGAAACCACTAGTGGTACCTTTCAGATGAGGTTGTAGGACTGGCACTGACCAAGTTCCAGTAACAGATAAGGTGAATATTGTTCACAGAGTAACTGCAAAGCCTAGTGAAAGGAAGGTGAGAGGTGATGCTGCGCTACTGAAGGAGGGGGCTTGCCTGGGTGATTTTGCAACCCAGTGAAAACTGACACTGCTGTCACACCTGAAGATTAGTGATTACTTACTTTAGTACACTTCCACAAGAGAAATGTATCGAGAATGAGGATTACAAACAATGTAGAGAGAGAATTCAGCAGTTGAGAGTGGTGAATGACACGGCTCAGAGGTGTGTGAAGTTGTTCGAGGAATTCAACCGACTCATTATTATTATTATTATTATTATTATTATTATTATTATTATTATTATTATTTTTTTTTTTTTTTGCCCCGAGGTATACAGGATCCCTCAGGGACTTGAATATTAATTATAAGAATGTAAAATATCCGGAATGGCCCTATTATTATTATTATTATTATTATTATTATTATTATTATTATTATTATTATTTTTTTTTTTTTTTAAATTTTTTTTATTAATTATTATTATTATTATTATTATTAAGGAATTTTTATATAGCGCACCTTCAAGGTAATCTACTCAGACGCGCACCCAGTCCAACCACGGCTAAACAAGACAGTCTTGATGTTTACAAAGAATATAGTGGTGTGACCTCTAGGCACTAGGCGGAGTGCAACAGGGAGCCCATTCCAGGTCCTAGGGCCAGCGACCGAAAAAGAGCGCCGCTGCTTTATGGTAGTCCGCGAGCGAGGGACTAAGAGTTCGGCTTGATTAGCTGATCGGAGAGCAGATCGCCGCTGGACACAGAGGACTCATCACCAATAATGAAGAAGAAAAGCAGTGTCTTCTCCACGTGGTCGTGGCAAATAGGATGCTATTTGCCTCACAAGAACAAAGAAGGCTGTTGTTGACGCAGTGCTTGCAGTTTCTAGACTCTAAGACTGTAGCTGGTGTTGAAGTCATAAAACCCGGAACAATCGACATTCATGGTCAGAACGATGTATGTTTTTTTAAATTTTTGGACATTTCCAATTCTTCAAACCAACTAACATTTTACAGTTCAACCTGACTATCTGTTCTACTATCACATGTGTTGTCAATTTATGACAGTCATATTTGATTTATCTTGAAATAAAATACATTCGTACAGGAATGTATGCTCGACGCATTCATTTCCACAATTAGTGTTTTTTATCGGTATCATGCAAAGTGACACAGTCCGTGAGCACCGTCTTACCGTTGGAATTGAAAGCTGAAATTTTGTCTAAATAATACTATTGATAGGTCTAACAAACTGAGATGATGCCCTGGTTTCTAGCTTGCACTTTGTTTTTGACCATGCATCTGTGAACCACCCTAATATATATATATAGGTATATATATATATATATATATATATATATATATATATATATATATTATACATACATACAAATATATAGATACTTATATACAAATATCCATATATATGGAAACATACATATATACATGTATACATATATGTACAATGTTGTACATGCATACTTTCTCCCACTTTTCCGTGGCGTGGAGAGAAAAAATATAGCGGCGGTCAACGTGTTAAATCTACAGCGCAGCTCCAAGCCTGCCCATTTGCCTTCTGAAGATAATTAATCATCGTTACTCTGTAATCCAATTTGGCAGAACCAGAACTTACTGGAGAATTATGCTGCGTGGGAACCATTGCAGCATGTGATTGGGCTTGGACTAGGAGGTTTACGGTACCATCTTTGGTTTCGTCAGAACAAGGGTCACCAGCGTCCTTGTGTTTGAGTAGGTTAATCTTATGCTTGGACTGGAGACGAATATGCATACTTCTTGTTGCACCGCCGATGTCACGATATAAAGTCTCCCTCCCTCCGAAACAGAGTCTCCCCATGGCTGAAACAGAGTCTCCCCGGAGACTTTGTATTGGAACAAAGTCTCCCCCATTGAAATAGAATCTCCTCTATCTACGAGACAAAGTCTCCCCTTACTAAAATCGTCCCCTATATTTTCGGTGGCTTCTCTATATTATTTGAATAGGATTTAATACGTACATTTTCTTAAGTAAATGACTTTCAAGTTTGTTAGTTGAACTGGACATAAAATAAATACGAAATGAAATAATAAAATTATGAAATAAATGTTTTATAGTAGCAACTGCGGCATGTAAAATAACCAAAAGGATGTTGGGCGCGCCTATAATTATGTCATTAAAACGCAGTGGATAGATTATCAGTATACAATTATTATCAAATCGATCAAATCAAATCAAATCGTTCTTTATTGTTCCACAATTTCAGTTTATGAGTACAGCATTTCTTAAAATAAACAATTATTAATTAATTAAGAAATTGTTCTCATTACAAGTAGATTTTTATGGGTGCTAGTTAGCACTAGTTTCTGAAGATTCTGTGATAAGTAAATTATTCTTATCCATTCACTAATTAATGCTATATTCTTTATGCCAACTATCGCTAATTAGCCTCACGCCGATTCTTCTATGGTTAGACTCACCACTGAAATTGTGTTGGATATTGTTTGTTCAATATTATTAGCGTCATATTATCCGGCCAGATTACTAGCTATACAATTCTGAAGCAACGCATGCGAATAACTACAACTCTACTGGCTTCCTGACACTGGCTTCTATAAGCTTACTATTCTTTATCCGAATTAGGCCTACGCTTCAACTGGTATCGATTGATATGACCTTGCTCTTTATTTTCTGTGATTCTTTTAATGCATAATGCCTAGCATTCATCCATTAATTTGGTTAGCCTATTTTGTCATTCATTATTGTTAGCTGGTGTCAGGTTATTACCTAAAACAGGAAAGTCCTAACCAGTGATTGTAAATGAAGTAACGGCTTCCTGATGTGAGCTTGCCCTTGCTCTTCTGGCATTCAATAATGAAGAGTAGGCATGGGCAGTACCCACAAAATAATTATCGCAGCTAAACCAAACCTTTTTAGTATTGATAGGCAAATATCAAATAAAATCATTGTAGTTCATGGAGCTAGTACAGGCTTAAGATACAGACTACTGAGCATTTGTCGAACCACGGAATAATTCGGCTTAGAATGGAATTTGCTCAAGCCGGTGAGAAAAGCTGAACAAAATTGATTGGTCGACTCTATAAGGTGCATACCACCATAAATTATTCGTAGCTCAAGTTTAGGTCTGCATTGTCCTAGATGATTTCAACGGATTCAATATTATTTAGTATATATATCTTGCTATAAGTTGCATTAATAAGTATTACTTTGTGAAACATTTCAAAATAATTTTCATGGATAAGGCTGAATTACATTACCAAAAAAGAATATCCAGCAGAATATTCTAAAGGTGAGGAACGTCGTATACTTACACAGTTAAGTTTTTAATTGTGTTAGTTTATGTCAGTATGGGCTTATGTGGAGTCATACATACATACGTATATATACGTGCATACATACATATATACATACATACATACATACATACATACATACATACATACATACATACATACATACATACATACATACATGCATGCGTATACATGTATACATCAAAACAAACTTGATATAGCGCCCCTTCAAGATACCTACCCAGAGGCGCTTCCGACCCAGTCTCAGCTGAAAAGAAAGGTTTTCAGAGATAAGTAGGACAAGGAGTTTGTCCTTTTGGCAATCGCATCTCCAACGGAAGGCCGTTCAAAATGGTAGGGTCCACAACGGAGAAAACCCGTTGTTACATGGTCGAAGTGCGTACAAAGCGAACAAGCAAGTCAATTTACATAGTTTACATGTCTAAATAAATACATGCAAACATTATATGCTTACAATTACACATCTGAGTCATTGCTATGTTCTCACGAAAAACGATCTATCACATGCAGTAGCTCCAAATCAGAATGCAGTCTGTGCTGACGAAGATCAGCGAGGATAGTGAATGCTGATCGATTCAAAGCCCATACGGAAAATGAAACTATCTCTAATTTACACAATGGATGAAGACTCAATACAGAGAAGAGGCATTATTCGTGATTTCGGTATTTTCTGAATCTTCGTGGTCAGTTACTATAATACTGGAAAACTGTTGACCGCCATTAACGTTAGAGTGCCTTGTACCGTTTCGTTATGTATAACCATAACTGGGATAACAGTGCAAGTTTACTTAACGCAATAATAATTATTTATGCTATTATTTTGTATTTACTAAACACCATTTATTAAGCATCACTATCTACTAGCCAAGCATCAATCGATGGCGCTGGGCATTTGTGAGTGAAGGACTTGCTAAACAGTTCCTACTGAATAATCGACTCAGGAGAGGCTCGAACCCGTACTCTCCACGTTACAAGGCGAGCGTCGCAACCATTCGGTCAGCGTTACCGCTGTGTCTTGGGGCGGGGAGGTGGTTGAATCGTAACACCCTGAAACGAAGATAAAAAGGACGCGGATTTGATACCCGATAGACCCATAAGGTTGACTCAGAGTTTAAAACCCTAGGTCCCTGTAAAATAATCAGTAGGACAGATAGGTGCCTTGCAGGCAACTAATCAGTTAAAAT
Source organism: Aporrectodea caliginosa (assembly GCA_020284085.1). Lineage (NCBI taxonomy): Eukaryota > Metazoa > Annelida > Clitellata > Crassiclitellata > Lumbricidae > Aporrectodea > Aporrectodea caliginosa. The sequence continues at coordinate 83,529 of JACEVL010000421.1, read as the reverse complement.
CGACTCCTGTTAAACCTGTTGAACTTGTTATCATCTGCTACTACAATAATTATCACGTAATCTTACTGCGTATAATTGTCAGTTGGAATCAATAAAAAATACCATTATTATAATTATTATTGTTGTTGTTCTGCAGTGTCGCCACTGCGCGGCGCCATGGCGCCACTACAGACGTGTTTGTTTGTCGGCTGCTACGCTACGCCCGGGCATCGTCTGGCGACGTGTGTCGACGTGTGTAGCTGTTTCGCTCGCACAGAGTCGAGTGACGCTGTGCGAGCGAAACAGCGTCACAACACGGAAAGAGATTTCTGTTCGATTCAGTGTGATTCTCCTTACAGATTTTATTTTAGTTATAGTTACAGTTATAGTTAATGTTTTTTATTTTAGTTATAGTTATAATAGTTAGTATTATTTTAAAGTTATAGTTATAGTTATAGTTAATGGATTTTTATTTTAGTTAATTTTAGTTACTACTTAGTTGCAATTTTTATGGCTATAAGCAAAATTGTGCGTAGGCCTATTTACTCGCTGTTTCACAATTTGCTCAGAGCTTTGAAAGCTTTTCAATCATGGGTGCATTCAGCTTCATGAATACAGGATTTTCTAAAGTGAATGACAAATTGCATAATAAAAAGTCGGATTTTTCGTTCTCATTTATGTCGAATCGTCCATATTGCACTTACTATTTTATTTTTTTGCATTAACGAAAATAAAGATGAATTTTCGTTATTGTTATTTTCTTTATAGTAGTTAATGATATTTTTTAGTTATAGTTATAGTTATCGTTAACGAAATCATTTTATTTTCGTTAATGAACATTTTCGATATCGTTATCGTTAACGATAATCACACTGGTTCGATTATATTATTAATTATTTTTTTTATAGCTAACTCAGGAAAAAGTAAATAACATCTGCAGACATCTTCGAATACTAACCATTTCACGAATGCATTCTCCTTTTGACAAAAAAACAAGTAGACATATGCGCTGCACACGTATTAGCCTATCAGTAACTGTAGATGTTTCCTTGGCAACACTGTGCACTTAAAGTCAATGAAAGCTTATCTTCTAATTAAAATATTTTCGTCAGCGGAAAGTACTTGAAGATAAACTTAACGTTATCTTTCAGTTACGTGTATACACTACACAGTTTTCTACCGCGACCGTGTGACCTCCACCCTGCTCATTTTCAATGAATTGATCGGTTGAGACCCACAGATTCAATGCTCTGAATAGGCCACCACCGGTGCCATAGATCAGTCGCTCATACAAATTGCATGATATTACACAATGCTACAATAATAATTATTATACACGGTGATTCATTAAAAAACGTCCCCCTACATAAGTTAGCATAACTCATGTAGATGACCATCAATTTTATTGAAATTTCAGAACAATGACGCTTGATGCTCTAGCCAAGTGCTACATAAATTGTTTCACATTAAAAGCCAAAATGACGTAACGCGAATGACGAAACTAATGACGTCACGACTATCTCGACAAAATGGTGTTTACCGAAGAAGATAAACATGCTATAACATTTCTAAGAAAGAATAAAAATTACGGTCAATGGACAATATTACAGAGATGTTCTACTAAAACAGGGCCTTTTACCAGACATTCGTGACATTACCGAGGAGTATTTCATCTTCCAGCAGGATAGCGCTCCTGTGCACAGAGCACGGGACACTGTTGCGTTACTGGAAACTGAAACACCTGATTTCATCCCACCTACTTTGTGGCCATCCATCAGCCCTGATTTAAATCCAGTGGACTATAAGATATGGAGTGTCATGCAGGTGAAGGTCTACAGATCTCGAATATGTGATGTCAGTGAGTTGCGAAGTCGAATTGTGGAGGCATGGGACGAAATGGATCAGCGCATCATTGATGAATCAGTCAAACAGTGGCGTACTCGTCTTCGCGCATGCGTAGCTTCCAAAGGGGGGTCAATTTGAACATAAACTTTAACTTTCCTAATGTTTAGAAATAACTCCTCTGTCTTCCTTTAAAATTTCTTTCACATAGCATGACATTTGACGGAGTTACAGTGAAATATGCAGGGGGACGTTTTTTAATGAATCACCGTGTATATTCTGCTATAATATGCGATCGTATAATACAATCCATAAATATTGCAGCAGATACTAAAATGTTTTGATCCTGAACATAATAATTAAGTGGCCTATGTGCGGTGGTTTTCGATAAGTGATATTGACTCAACAAGTCAACATGTTATTAAAAGCTTTTATCTGCGATTGAACCTGGACACTTAATAGGACAGGAAAATACGTCGCTATGTGTGGTGCCTTTATCTTACTTCATTTCGACGATCGATAACAGTGGAGCAGCGAGGCCTGACATTCCCATGAGCCTATAAATGATAAGCGTGAATCATTTCGGGCCCATATTTTAAAACAGATTATAATGTTTATAGATTTAGAACATCGTCTTGAAAAACGTTTAGCCATACGCACGTTTTGCGCATAAAACAACTTAAGCATATTAACGACGCCTTCAAGCAGAAAATAGGTTAGTTTATTCACGCTAATTAATTAAAGATAGTAACAATAATTTCTTTAATTTATATTAGTAATAACAATGGTGATGACAGCAATATTAATAATGTCAGTGATGATAATGATCACGACGACGACGAAGACGACGACGACTATGATGATGATGATGATTTTTTATTGATTTTTTTTATTTGGTAACCATAACAGAACAAGTAACAAACCATTCAGTAACATTGGCAAACAAACATGGATACTCAGGAGACCCAGAAGGGACCAAAGTTCCGCTGGTCAGGGTCAACTGGGAAGGAATGAAGTACAAATAGTATAAAGGCCAACCTAAAAAATAAGCTTTGGATCAAAATTTGAGCAGAGCATTTGTCAAGATGACAAACATTGCTGCAGTAGCCTTATTATCTGCCGCTTCCATCATACAGGTCCCATCAGGCTGCTGGGGCGGGAGGTATCCCAGTCGCTCGACTCTTTGCAAAATCCGTTAGAGTCCGTTGCGGTCGCTTGCGGTGGTGCATCTCCACCATCCTGGACGGCGTAAAGGGGCGAGCGATTGGGGTGACTCAGGTGACCTCGCGAAGTACCGCTGATTGAATCCCGTGCGCCCTCAAGACTCTGATCGCGTGTAGTGATCCAGAGCAGCCACACACCACCTCACAGACGTGGGCTGGTGCTTTTAGACCGTCGGTGATGGCAGCAAGTAGTATGACTATTTTGGTGACCTCTCCATTCCCATTTGGGGCGTGGCGCTTCAGGATTTACAGCCAAGTCGGAAGATCAGCATTTCAGACCGTGCTATCCCGATATCAAAAACTCTTTCATATCTATATGTGATCTCTGTGGAAACTGGCATATACGCTGCCCGAGACGCTTTATCAGACACTTCAATCAATACATAACGAGACCAGTACGTAAGGTTTGTGATTAGGTCTGCCAACGTTTGATTTTGCCATTCCGGGACGCCCGCAGCCACTCGATATGCCATTACCAGCTTACCCTGTCCACGTCAATGTATGTAACGAATGTTGGGTCAGCCTAATGAAGGATCAACAGTCTACAGTCGTTAATAATGGCAGTCAAGTCATCAAAAGACAAGTGGCCTATATTTAAAATTAGAATCTACTTCAGAAAGGAAACGTTCATTAATTAGCAGTAACCTACCATGGTAGCCAGGCTTATGAACCCAGCACGAAGTTGATAAGTTCATATAATTATTTATACAGTTACACATGCTAGCAGATAGCAGATGTCATTTATTGGGCCTGGAACGAGATAACAGAACTTGTATTTCTGCTGAGTTGGTTGATGCCGTCTTAAGCAGTGCCAGATCACTGCGTACAAAGTCGTAGAACTCAGCACATGTTAAAATTTGTTTTTGTCAACAGTTCCGCTCTAAAAAGGTCGCTGCTCAGGCAGTTGCGATTATCAGCCAGCAGTCGTTCGTAATGCTGACCAATCTCTCGCAAACGGCGTTGGAAACTGGAACGCAAAATTCATCCTTCATTTCATCTTACATTTAACCGTGGGCTGGGAGATGGTTAAATGGTGACACGTTGGCACGAGGATCAGAATAACGCGGTGCGATGCTTTAACTCCCTAAGGTCGACTGTAAAATGTGCAAAAGGACAGATGGAAGCCTTATAGGCTGCCATAAAGTTAAATTCGACTCCTGTTAAATTTGTTTTCTGTTACTACTGTGTCATGTAATCCTATTGCGCACTTTTCAGCTCTAATAAATAAACGAATAATAATATTATTAGTAATATGAGCTGTACTAAATTCTTCTATCCTCGACTACGTGTACCTTTCAAATACCTGCTCTGAGTTTGCCTACTGATTATTCACTTAATTCTCCTCCTCCTGCTGATTGTTGTCTAATGATTAGGTATGTTGTTGTTAGTTAAGAATAGTTTAGGAATAACATGAAATTGTTGTAGAACTCGGTTCAATGGTCTTTGTTTCTGATTAGAAATATACATCATGGTGTCTGACTCCACGTATCACTATAATATTTCGTTAAAAATTTTGTAACTTTTGTTGTCAGCACTGGTAATTGTCATGTATAACTGATCCTATGTCACTGCTTGGGGGTTCCTACCTAGCGGGACTCAGGTCCCTTTTGGATCTCCCTTTGTTTCTCTACCCAACTAATTTGTACCTACTTTTTAATAATTGTTTGTTTTCAATTGTGATGTTCTCAAAGACTGTAACTAAAATTGAGAAACAATAAAGAACGATTTGATTTGATTTGAGTTTATTGCGCGAAAACATGAACAAGATTTGTTGAAGTGGATTTCTACACCAATTTCCAAGATAATTTGAGATCAAGCTGGGACACAGGACGAACAGTACCGATTATGTGACTGTCCCGGCGAATCCGGAGCGGTTGGCAGCCCTCTTTAAGGATGATGATAATAATTATAATAGTCCTGGTGATGGAATTGATAACGAAGATAATGAGATATTGTAAGGAAATTATTAAGATAAAGTAAACAAAGGAAAATATTATTTTCATTTAGGATGATAGAATATTTTGATAAATTGAGGGAAACAATTACATCTGAATTCATTGTTAGTACGTGCCAGTTGCTTCCAAAGTCTTACGATGACCTTTCTCATTATAAACGTACTCCAAGCCGTGGGCGAATAAGGTATGACATGGCTAGCGGTAGCATTGCGGAGTTCTATATCAGACCGCTGAATCCATGCACAGACGACATTGATGAACTATGGTTCGAAGCTAGTGAACTGGCTTTCAGCGAAAACAACCCTCTGTTGCCACGTGATATAAGCGGACTATCCGATACAATCACATGTTACGAGATTGAGCCATACCTCAGATATCCAGGTTTTGTTCGACTTCGAGTCTTTGGGGAAATGAACTACAATTGGAAATTGAAAAACTATGAATATAGCCATAAGGCTTTCACATATAGGTACAAAACGCTTGATCTGGTTACTGTAAATCTGACTATTATAGATTTCGAACGTAATAAGAAAAATATTAAGGAACCAACTTCTGTGACAGGTCCAGCAATTAGTATTAAAGATGAACGAAGAAATGTAAACTATGACGCCGTCAAAAGTGTGTGGTGCCCACAGTGGCCTAGAGAAGCTCAAGGTTGGCCTAAACGCCATAGAAATTACGGATGGCCGACAGCTAATACACTCTCAGAAGTTGTACAAAGTGGTTGTCATGTTGTATATGTTCAGCATCGTTCTTGCAGAGACGATAGAGAACAATGGAGATTTTCTTTTTCAGTTGCAGAAGTAATTTTACTTCAGAGTTGGACTAAAATTCAGCAGATTGTCTATCATTTGCTCAGATTCTTCGTCAAGGAAGAAATAATACAAAAGGATTGTCCAAAGGAGGATGAGGTTCTCTGTACGTATCATTTAAAGACGCTGATGTTGTGGACTTGTGAAGAGATGTCACGGGAATGGTGGAATTCCTCTTCTGTTATTACGATCTGCTGTGAGTTGTTGCAAAAGCTTTCAGAATGGCTGAAGAGGAGATGCTGTCCGAACTATTTCATTCCTGAAGCAAATTTATTCCATGAGTCATCGAATTGCACAATGCTTCACGAGACTGAAAGACAGCTAAATGCATTCTGTCAATCTGGCGTTCTTTGTAATTGGTTCATGGAAAATTACATACGACCAATCACAATGAAACTTCCTCTTGTACATTATATGATGCAACTCGGTGAATTTCGAAAAATCAATACATCCAGGTCCTTGGATTTCTATTTCTCGCACGGATTTCCATTTTTTCACCAAGTTGCAAGTAATTTTGTTGATTCTAAGCAAGAGTCAGGACTAAATTTCCTTTTGCAGAAAGCATGTTTTCTAAGAAAAGAAATATCGTTACAGAGAGCATTTTCAATTCTACCAACAACGGAGAACGATTCGTGTTTCATGTATAGCGATGCAGCACTCATCAGTTTACATACTGCATACAATCTAGATTGTGGTCAAATAACATGGGATGCCGATCTGTTTTTCGAATTTGCCAAGGGAACATCTTTTAAACCTAAAATAGTAAGGTGTGAATATCATAGATTTCCAGAACCAACCTCACCAGAAAGAAGTCATTTCCTATTTGTGCGAGCAAAGGATTTGATGGAAAACTTAACTGAGTCAAATAACCGTTCAGAATTTCATCTTTTGTCTCTCCTGTCAAGAGAATTTCTTAGAAGGGCTTTAGTATGCGACGATTCTCATTCCAAAATCATTGCTCCTGCAGCTTTGGTCTATCTGGCTGCTGTTCATTTTGCAACATCAGCAAACCAACAAGCAATCGATCTCTGCTCAGCAGTCTTAGTGGATCAAACGAACCACAAGGAACATGAAACACTGATTGCGGGTTGTTTGTTCTTTATTGACGATGTTGTTAGAATCGTTGGAATTTGTCTACTGTACAAAAAGTTTTGTGAAAATATGCAATTTTGCAAGAGTTAGATTTATCTCGATCTACGTCTTTCACCAAAGGTGTTTGCTTTCTATTTGGCAGTATTATCCGCCGAAAGAATTTCCAAACAGTTAGAATTGAATCCTGATCTGCCTGCTTCAGCATTGCCATTAGACCAATTATTGTTGGTTTTAACAAAGCGAATGTCCTGTGCTTCGATGAAATCAAGCATTTGTTTCAAAGCTGCCATATATCGCAGAACGGATTCATTGACAGCAAATGTTTAATTAACTGTGGATCATTTGATAGTCAAAGAAAAGATAATTGATGCTTTAACGAGTTATTATTTAGAAAATATGGCATTATTCTATAATAATATTCACAAAGACTTTGGCGTTCAGTGCAACACCGCTGACTGCTATCGTGCTTTGTACCTTTACAAGTATCGTCAATACGGTGAAGTTTTAAGTTTATGTGAACAAATTCTGCATGAGTCTGATCTGAGTAGCGATTTAAAGAAGTATGCATTTGCGAATGTTTTGTTACTTCCACCACTTGACTCGTTTTTCGATAGAGACGTAGGCCTACAGTCTTTGCTTGGATTTCATACGCTCGTTTATTATTTATCGCCACTTGATAAAGAAATGGGAAACTCTGAATTTACCTCAGAGCCAACGCTTGAGCTCTTTATGGCTCGCGGGTACGTCTCTGATTGTCAACTGTTGTCATACTGTCTTGAATTTCCTCACGCCATTAAAAATCATTATTTTCTTGGAAGACATTTTCTTGCAAGATATTTGAAAGTCAGATGTTGTATCGACTGCAATCATCTTTGTACGGAAGCACTGATTGAATTTGCTGCGATGAAGTGTAATCTTCCGTTTGAACACATAACTCGACGCTATCTTGTGCAAAAACTTCGCAAAATTAAGAAATAATTCCTTGTTTTTTTATCGTTTTCAGGATTTTGTCATAATTCTGTGTAACCTAATGTGAACTGTGCAATTGTCATACGTGCTGTGAGGGCTGAAATTAATATTCATGGCGCAAGCTAGCGATTGTCGAATTTTCGAAAGTTGTTGAACTCTCCATACATGTAATTATATATAGAGTATAAAAAAGATAGCGAAGACCAATCGACCAATAAAGTGCGTAAGTTCAATGCAAACAGGCGATAGTAAGAACTTCAGTAAGCTTCATTAGCAAATTCAGGTCCATTACCAATTCACGAGCTATGGCCACCCAAATGGACAAACAAATTCATCCGCACTGCATCTAAATCGTTTAGTTAACCACTTTGGCGCCAATAACCTAATTTTCCGATGCATTCAGTAGAATAAACTTTGGTGGTAATAGAATTGTATTGTACTGATGGATGTGTGTTTCGGGACGTCTTGTGCATCCAAGGTCTTTGACGTCCTCCCTTTGCTTTGTTTAATTGTATTGCATGGTATTCAAACATTTATAATGCGCCTCTAGTAGGGCGGACCGTTCAGAGGAGTTCCCAGTACGTAAGGCCTCGTGAGAAGAAATAGGTTTTGAGAAAAGCAAAAAGAAGGAGATTTACCAGTTAGAAGTTGAGAGCTAATAGATGGTGATAGCGCATTCCAAAGAGAGGGACCAATTGAGGTAAAGGTCTGGGACTGAACCATAGCCTTCTAAGTGTGAGGAACTAGAATATCAAGTCTATTTGAAGAGCGGATTGGACGATGCGATGGGCTGAAAGAGGCCGGAGCATAACATCAGCTAGATATTTCGGGGCACGACCCCGTTAGCCTTGATTCCCTTGAAGACCAGAATGAGGATATTAAATTTAATGCGTGCAGAGAGAGAGGAAGCCGGTGCAGTTGTTGAAGCATGAAGTTATAAATGGGAGAGTAGCCCTGTGGGCTTGCAAATAATCTGGCGACCGCATTTAGGACCGACAGAAGAGCTTAGAGACGAACCTTGGGAAGACCAATGAGAAGGGAATTACAGTAGTCAGTTTGTGAGCATAATAATTATTTATGAAAGCGTGAACCAGCGTAGTAAAAACAGAAGACGAGAGGACACCAAACAGCCCTGAGACGCCAGGAAATACGAAGAGCATGTAAGGTCAGAGATACGTCCTTTAGCTCTCGGGCTACTAAGAGAGTGGTTACTACCCCCTACGTTTTTCTGCATCACAGACGTGTTTCATATGGAATATAATTTTGAAATTTTAGGTAGCTGTAGGAAGTTCATTTGCGCACATCTTGAGGTAAATATCTTGCTGGTATCCCACGCCATTAAATCGTTATATCCGATATAGCCGAGGTACCAGTGCCGGTCCGCGAGCTCTCATGGCCCTAATGGACACGTATAATAACTTTAAAATTCCCTTTAAAATAATGAGTACTGTATTGGTATTGATATTGCTAAGACTTTTGACACTGCGAATCATAATATCCATATTCAAAAATTAATGAATTATATGGGTAGAGGAATACAATTGGACTGGTTTTAAAGTTATCTAAGCAATCTTTCCCAAAGTGTATCTGTTAACGGGACCAAGATGCTAGGAAGTGAGAAGAGGAAGTAGGGTTTCAGACATTCAGTCCACACAAGCAAAATACAGGTTGGGGATCTGCAGTGATCTGGCTATGTCGTACCCAATGACAGTGCAAGTCTACCTGTGTAGGCACCTCCGTAGACAGAAAAGTGGATCAAGATGTAAGAGTTATTCGGTAATAGTGTCACCAAGGCTCTTTGTCAAAACTGCAATGCACACATTGCATACGTTTGGGATAAGTCACTGTGTTTCGCTAATGAATAGCGTAGCTCCAGTAAAAAGTGACCACGGAATGAGAATGCTTTCGTGCTTGATTCGCGTTTTTGAGATCTATCCCAAAGTTGGAGAGTGGTAATGTCATAGTGTTGTAAAAAACATAAAATGCAAAAACGTTATTTGTAACGGTTCTATTTAACTCTTCAGCAGTGCGCGTTGGGTAACCATATCGAAATGTCAAACCAATTAAAAAAGATCCATGCGTAATACTTGCGTATATCACATTCGTTGCAATATTTTAAAGAGAGACAATATTTATTTATGTTGGTGTAATTACTCTATAGTCACCGAGACCAAACATACATGCAGAGAGCCAGTTCATCATATTGACGTAGGGTCATTTATGGCCCCATACTCCAGTTAGTAAATAACGCGTAAATAATGTTGGTAGGATGAGGGTTAACGATTCTAATGATTGTTTATCTAACGATAATTACAATAACATTTGCAGCTGCAACTACCGTGGGCTAAAAGAAGACTTATGACATTGTGTGCTTTAAGTTTCTCCTTCAGAGCACTGTTTATTTTCAATGTTAGCGACGCTTTCTTTTTTAGTCAACTTTTCTGGTAAGTAAGAGAATTACTAATGATTTCAGGTGTCCGTCCGTTTTCAGGGAGTTGATTTGAGAGTTATTGCAGTTACCGAACCTCTATGGCGTTTTTGCTTTATTGAATGAATGTAGCTCAACATTTTGACTCCATTCTTTGACATTCCGCTTGAAATATTAGCATTGTTTAGGTAAGTTGTATTTTTATTTCCGACCATTCATTACACTGTTCAACAAAAAATATATTTCTTTGCTACTGAGAGCTTTCAAAATGTTCTTAGCTAACTTTTGGACTCTGATCTCAAATAAGAAATTGAAATTCGACTAGCACCTCAGGTTTTTCAGGTACGCATAAGTGAGGTTCTACACTATTGCAAATTAAGGCGTGACATTTATAGTGTGTAATATGTCACCCCAAAATGACGTCAATTCATTCACTGCTAAAAAAACACTAAAAAGCACCTACAACAGATACTTGATGAACACTTATGTATTTCTCAATTCACATTATAAGTTAAAGCAAGATGCATGCGAGACGTCTTCTTCTTCCTTTCTTTGTTTTGACACCCTTTCTCGCAGCATCTCTGCCTTGGTATGGTGCTCTGTCTTAGGGTGTGGCCCTTGAGTATCTACAGGAGCTCTGCTGCTCCATCTGCGTCCAGCGAAATGGTGCTTTCCGTTCATCTAGACAGGCAGAGCTCCTCGTCCCCCGTTCCTGGACTTCGATTATGCACCGCCGTGCCTTCTCCGTTGCTGGCCCTACAATTTATAATGGTTCCTGTGGCACTACAGGAAGCATATATAGGCTATTTGGTATATCCCAGCTGTAGGACTGTAGGTCAATGAGGAGCCACATAACTTTGAGATCGCCACCGAAGTTCCACTTGTGATCTGCATAACGTGTCAGTTTCAGAAGCCACAGCCTCTCATTGTTAAAACAGCCATTGCGACATTTCACTCTCCAGACATATATAAAAACAATCTCTTACTCTGGTGTAACCGGCAGGCCAAACAAGTACTCGATATTGCAGTATTTGATCAGTTACAAAACCAGTTTGCGAAGCCTAACAACTTAAAACTGGACGTGACAGACGAAAGCGGTTTTCGAATTTGGAGTCATCACGTCAAATTTATTAAGGTGCTGGTGAAAGAATCCCACTAACAAATCGCTTCTTGACCAAATCTATAGTTATAAAATTGAGTTTATTTACCGGCATGGCATTTGCTATGTATGATCTCTGAGCATTTAGATATTTTTGCACTGATAGAGGTGTAATTGAGTATAATAGTTATTTAATCACACACAATGCTGTTGTGATAAGAATACTCGTAGATTATATCATACAGCCAGAAACTCATGATGATTTTGTATGGTATTGAATCAGATAAAGGTGTCTAACTGTATACCACAATATATTCTTTTGCCTGACCTAATTCTAAATGTTGAGGAACGATCACGACGTTTAAGTGTGAATGAAACAAGTTAACCATCTTTCTCGCTGACGAATAAAGGATGTGATGTTATCATGGCAGTGACGACCACAATGACATATCCCATGATGATTATGATGATGATGATGAATTGATGATGATGATGATGATGATGATGATGATGATGATGATGATGATGATGATGATGATGATGATGATGATGATGATGATGATGATGATGATGATGATCATTCTATGGTGATGTTGATGGAACTAATGATGCCGATGATGTAATTTAGGAAGTATAATCATTTTAGGATGTCGCAATATGGAAGAAATTTCATCTGATTTCATTGTTCGCACATGCCAGTTGCTTCCAGAGTCTTGTGCTTTTGTTTCTGATCGCATACATATCCCTATCGAGTCCTCAAGCTGTTTGCCAATAAGGTATACCACATTTTGTGGCAGCAGTGAGGAGTTCTACATACGACCGGTGAATCCATGCATCGACGACGTAGATGCATTATTGTCCCAACTTGATGAGTTGGCCTTCGAAGATGACTTTCCAGTGCTGCCAAATGATGTGAGAGAGTTAGCGGATACAATTGTATGCTACCAGATTGAGCCCTACCTCAGATACCCAGGCTTTGTTCGACTTCGAAATATAGGAACAATGCATTATAATTGGACCAACAAAAAATATGATTATAGTCACGCGCCTTTCCTATATGAATGCCATAAGCTTGATATGACTGACTATGCAGCTGATCAATTGCTGAGTGCCAAACTTCTTGATGAGCTACCAGAAACCATGAGAGGTCCAGCAATTAGGTTTCAAGAAATAGATTGTGTGGCGTATGATTCCGTCCATAGCATATGGTGCCCTCAGTGGCCTACAGAAGCCCAAGAATGGCTAACACGACGTAGAGATTACGGATGGCCGACGATTGCTGTGATCTCTGAAGTTGCGCAACAAAGTTGTCACGTTGTATACGTTCAACATCGTTCTTGCAGAGACGATAAATACCAGTGGAGATATTCATTTTCGGTTGCAGAAGTAATTTTAATTCAGAGTTGGACTAAAGTTCAGCAGATTGTCTATCATTTGCTCAGATACTTCGCCAAGAGAGAAATAATACAAAAGGATTGTTCAAAGGAAGATGAGGTTCTCTGCGCGTATCACTTTAAGGCACTGATGTTATGAACTTGTGAAGAGATGTCACCTGAATGGTGGAATTCTACTTCAGTAATTGTTATCTGCTGTGAGTTGTTAAAAACACTTCCAGAATGGTTGAAGGAGAGATACTGTCCGAACTATTTTATCCCTGAAGCAAACTTATTTCATGAGCAATGGACCAACGAAATGTGCGAAAAGAGCGAAAGGCAACTGGATAAATTTTGCAATTCTATAATTATTTGTCATTGGTTGGTCGAAAATTACATACTTCCATTCACTCGAAGAAATCTCGAAGTTGAAGTCATAAATAAAGTAACGCCACATTTTATGGATTTCATGTTTATGCCACCTCTCTTTCAATTTCGGAAAGTTAGCAAATTGAAATCAATGGATTTTTTGTTTTCAAACGGATTTGCGTATTGTAATATGTTTGCTCGTTTCATTGTGCAACCTGAAGATAGACTTGAACCGAGAGCCTGTTTAAGTTATGCGCATTTAACAAGAAAAATGGTAATGCTTACGCAAAGTGACATGTCAATGCTTCCAATACTGGAGAACGTCTGGTGTCTCAAGTATTTTGATGCAACATTATATAGCTTGAGTGCTGCCTATGATTTAAATGTGTGGACAAATTTCATTAGATAGCGAAGTATTTGCAGAGTAGGCCTATGTCAAAGGGTATCCTATCATTTGGTCGAAATCATTTGGTCGACGATGAAAAAATCGAACGATCAAAAAGTCGAATGATCGTTTGGTCGACAATCAAAAAGTCGAACGATCAACAGATCGACAATCAAAAGGTCGAAAATCAAAAGATCGACATTCAAAATGAAGCATGTTTAAGAGAATTCCGACGATTTTACTACAAGTTTTATCATTTGTATGCTAATTCAATGCTAAGGCTAGTTTTATACATCTATAGCGTCATTATATAAAGATTGTCCATATAAAAAATGTCACTATTAGCCTATGCTTGCAACTCAAGGTTGTGAGCAATTCCCCTCAAATAGTCCATATTCGGGCGCTTTCCATACTCAGCAACGACTCTCTTCAGCCGTTCAGCACAGTCCTTGGATTTCTTCTTTCCCGCAGGCTGAAGTTGTCCAGCTAAGAATTGTTCCAGCTTCAGTTCGTTCAAGCTATGCTCCTTCTTCAGGGCCTCAATAAACTTCCATATTGAAGGATGATAGGCACCAATTGAAGCAGCTGACAGAACCCGCGGTGCCAACCTTAACAAAAGCAAAACATAACGCATTTGGTGAACAGAGCGATACCAAAAGCATCTGACAGATTTATGTAAACAGGAAGATTATAATTATTATGGAATTACTTTGAGGGGTAATAAGTCTAGTAAGTATAATCGGCTGGTCTCGATGTAGGCCTAGCATCCAAATCTCTCGAAGTCTGTAGCAGGCTACTGGTGCCCATTAATCATAGAGTAAAACCGCATACGAAGTGTAATCTATAATAAAAAAAGATAATGGGACATACCTTCGACTGAGTTGTTCGTTTTTGGGATGTCCTCTGTTACTTGCGCGTGCACATTCCAAAGCCGAATAGCGAACATGGGAGCATCTCGACCTCCTCTTCGCCCCCGGCATGCCGATCCAAGTGTCTTCGAAGTAATTTGTCTATTGACTTCGACCTTTTCATCGTTCCGATGCATTGACAGATTTCGCACCTTTCGTCTTACAGTCCGTTAGGCCTATACACTCTCCTTCATTTATTGGCTAATTAATTTTGTTTTCATATCACTTTCTGTAGTTCACAACCTCCCTCTCTCACAGACTGATCGGGGTTCAAGTGTGTATGTGAGTGTGTGTCGGACTGTGTGTATGTATGTTTGAGTGTGCGCACTTGTAGTAAAATCGTCGGAATTCTCTTAAACATGCTTCGTTTTGAATGTCGATCTTTTGATTTTCGACCTTTTGATTGTCGATCTTTTGATCGTTCGAATTTTTGATTGTCGACCAAACGATCATTCGACTTTTTGATCGTTCGATTTTTTCATCGTCGACCAAATGATTTCGACCAAATGATTTCGACCAAATGACTTTCGACCAAATGATAGTAAACCATGTCAAAGGCATTTCTATGACATCTAAAATCGTTAGGTGTCTTTATCATATATTTCCTAAACCTTTAACAGCAGAAAAAAGTCAGTTTCAATTTTTACGAGCACAGGATTTTATGGAAATTTTAACTGGATTAAATAAGCGTTCAGAATTTCAACTATTGTCTGCCATGTCGATATGGTTTCTTAGAAAGGCTCTAGAATGTGGCGATTCTCAATCCAAAATCGTTGCTCCTGCAGCTTTGGTATACTTGGCTGCTCTACATTTTGCAATATCAGAATACCAAATAGTGATAGACCTCTGTTCAGCGGTTTTGATTAATCAAACGACCACTACGGAAAATGAAACATTGAATGCAGGTTGTTTGTTCTTCATTGACGATGTTGCTAGAATCGTTGGAATTTCTCTGCTTTTGAAGAAGTGCAATGTAAATATGCATCTCAACAAGAGACAGATTTATCTCGATCTACGTTGTACATTTACGGTATTGGCTTACCATTTGACAGTAATATCTGCCGAAAGAATATCGAAACAATTTGAATTGAATTCTATTTTGTCGACTTCAGCTTTTCCCTTAGATCGATGCTTGTTAGTGATTGCTAATCGAAAGTTACGTACTTTGATAAAAGCAGGTATTTGTTTGATGGAAACCAGATTGTGCGTGTATCGCAGAACGGACTCACTGAAAACAAATTTGACTCTAGGTGTTAATTTATTGACAGTAAAAGAAACATTTATTGAAGCCCTGACAGAATTGGCTTTAGAAAATATGACATCATTTTACAGTGTGATTCGCAAAGACTTTGGTTTCCAGTACAACACAGTTGACTGCTATCGTGCTTTGCACCTTTACAAATGTCACCAATACGATGAAGTTCTGCATTTATGTGAACGAATTCTTCAAGAGCCTGATCTGCAGAGCGATCTGAAGAAGTTTGCATTTGCCAATATTTTGGTGTTGCCACCGCTTGACTCGTTTTTCGATGGTGACGTACAATCCCTTCTTGGATTTCACACACTATTTTATTGTTTGTCACCACTGGAAGACGATTCAGAGTTCGCGGTATTCATTGATGGAATAGTCGACTCTAGTGTGCAGAAACTTTCAGTATCTCTTATGCGCTCTTTCTCCATAAAATGTCACTATTTTCTTGGAAGACATTTCCTTGCGAGGTATTTAAAACTGAGGTGTTGCATCGACTGTAATCAACCGTTTGCAGAAACAATGGCTGAATTTGCTGCCATGAAGTGTAATCTTCCATTCGAAAACATTATTCGCTGGTTTATTCTAAGAAGACTTTATCATGTTCGGAAAAATCCCAGAGGTTTATCATATTAATAACCAGATGCTGGTTCACATTGGAATTGCTTCTGTGTTATAAAGGTCATAAAAAGATTTTCTGAATTATGTGTTAACAATTGTATTCATTTGTCTAAATTCGTTGAATGTTTTGCAAACTAGATGAACACCCGGTACTGGGTAATGCACCGTTAAGAACTTCTTTGTCTTCACCAACTTTCGGGTCCAGAACTACTTTCGCACAAAAAGCATTTGTATTGATACCGATTGTGTTCCCTATGCTAATTATTTTTATGTGTAATTGTGTAGCGTTTGTGGAAAAATGTATAGGTCAGGTGTTAGAGATTCTTGAAGACATTTGATTTGATTGTATATCCATATTAAATCCTATTAGATCTATTTTCATCATCCCCATTTGAACACCTTTTATGTCAACAATGATATGTTTGCATAATTCTCGCGATTTACTATTGTTTTCCTATCATACAAAAGTGATCGCTTAACCTTCGTTTGGTATTATTATTATTATTATTATTATTATTATTATTATTATTATTATTATTATTATTATTATTATTATTATTATTATTATTATTATTATTATTATTATTATTATTATTATTATTATTATTATTATTATTATTATTATTATTATTATTATTATTATTATTATTATTATTATTATTATTATTATTATTATTATTATTATTATTATTATTATTATTATTATTATTATTATTATTATTTAATAAATTTGTAACGCGCGCAAGGTCACACCGAAATGTGAATCTGAGGCGCGGATAGTCAGCCGCCAGGTGAAGATGCAATTAGATTTCTAAATCCTTAAAAGCCAAGGAGAAATAATGAGTTTTGAGCCGCTTTTTGAAGGAAGGAGGTGAATTTGAGCTACGAAGAGAAAGTGGTAGTCGATTCCATTCCTTTGGAGCAGAGGCGTGGAATGCACGAGAGCCCATAACTGTTCTGCACCGTGGCTCAGCTAAAAGACCTGTACTTGATGATCGCAGGCAACGTGGAGGGATGTAAGGAGTTAGTAGTGCATGAATATAGGTAGGTGTGCTGGTGCTGAGGGCTTTGTAGGTCAAACATGCCAATTTAAATTTTATTCTGATTTCAAGAGGAAGCCAATGCAGCTCGTGGAGTAGGACTGAGGAGCATGTTCGTAGTGGGACCGGCATCACTACACGAGCTAAGGAGTTTTGGATTCGTTGCAGCCTTTTGAGTTCAAGGTTTGAGACACCCACAAAAAGGGAATTAGCATAATCAAGTCGAGAGGATACAAGTGAACAGGCTATAGTTTGAGACATAATCCTAGTTAGGGCCGACCTGATGTGACGTATTGCCCTGATGTGATACATGTAAAACAAGATTTACAAAGGTTTGTTATGTGCGGTCGGAATG
Organism: Aporrectodea caliginosa; assembly: GCA_020284085.1. Taxonomy (NCBI): domain Eukaryota; kingdom Metazoa; phylum Annelida; class Clitellata; order Crassiclitellata; family Lumbricidae; genus Aporrectodea; species Aporrectodea caliginosa. Next base: position 65,830 of record JACEVL010000421.1, on the reverse strand, counting down.
TGAGCTTACTGTCCAGGGTTACTCCAAGTGTTTTGACAGTATCTAAAAGAGGCACAGCAGTGCCTGCGAGGTCGACACTAGAAAGTGAAGGGAAAGAACGCAGGCGTTGGCATGAACCGAACAGAATTGCCTCAGACTTGTTTGGGTTTATGGCCAAACCATTGAAACAGAACCATGCATACATAGATGAGAGTCACTCTTCAAGTTTTAGTTAACCAGACTGGTCAGTGTGTGACAGAGCAATATGTAGCTGATTATCATCCGCATACTGTTGTAATTGGATTCCAAAGTGACTAGCTATATGCCTGATTGGGGAAGTAAAGACTGTAAATGATAAAGGGCCAAGGACAGATCCATGGGGTACTCCAGCAGTACAAAGTGTGGGCTCAGACCGAGCGGTACCGATGCCTACCTGCTGACTACGGTCACCCAGGTAAGAAGCTAACCAGCTTAGGGCAGTCCCAGAGACACCAAAGTCATGGTATGCATGACTTATATTTAATAGAATGTATTAAATATGCCGAATACTTTTGCCTTAGTGAAATTCATGTGTAATTCAGAGACTATAGCCATGAACTTATAATACTGTGAATTCATTACAGTGTGCCTACTCGACTTCACAGAGTAAATCGAAAGGATTTGCCGCTTGCATTGTGAAATTTGAATTTCAGTAATTCGAATTCAAATCTCTTTACTTTGACATAAAATCGCAACATAAGTGTAGCCCAAGAATAGTACGATATTTCTTGGAAAAACAGATGATAAAATGTCGATTTTACAGTTGAGTAGATTATTAGGTCTCATTCTATTGTCCCGTTTGAAAGACAGAAATCGTAATCGTAAGACGTAAAGTCAAAATGGTCTTAATCACTACATGAAAGTGGTTCCAGCTTAATCATAGGCACTGTATCAAATTCGAGGGCTTCTGAAAATTAATTGTCTGATGAACAACCCCTAGTTGCTGGTAGATCTGGAAAGCAGGAAGACAAAGGATCTGACGCCTTGCCTAAGTGGATAGTTGAGTTCTATGTAGGCGTGGTATACAATGTCGCTGTTTGAATGTGGACTCACCGGTCCAAAAGCTCCATCGTAATAATTATCATGCCACCCATTCACTCTGCATCAGTTTAAGTTGTGTATAAGTTTAGGTTGCATAATTCGGTTTCGCCTAGACTAGAGAGCGTAATTCTACGTCTCCAAAAAGCCTACGTGAAAACATTGTAAACTAATCTACTTTAGAAATTGTTGACATTTTAGCAGAAAACTCTTGTCAAGTTATCAGTTGTAACAAAGTTAATGAGGCAGACAGTAAAAGTCGTAATGGTAAATGTAAACTAGAAAATTTATGAGAGTTAGTCTCTGGGCACCAACATTCACGTAAGCTGCGTCAAATCAGAGGGGTTGTCCGGAGATGTAGTGTGAAGATCAATGTTCCTTGGCGACAAAGGAGAGAAGGAGAAAAAGAAGCTGTTACGGTGGCTGTCCATAACCAGAAGAAGAGAAGAAGATTGAGACGTTTAGCATTAAAATAGTGTCGTATATTTAAGATATTCAATTCCACGTTTTCTATTACTTTGAGGTTGTTCTGCAACGCCGTTAAGGGGTTATAATCAGTTTATGGAACAAATCTCGATTTAATGTGTCGAGTTGGAGAGTTGCTCGGAGTATTAATTGTTCATATTTATGTATGTATGTATGTATGTATTTATGTATGTATGTATGTATGTATGTATGTATGTATGTATGTATGTATGTATGTATGTATGTATGTATGTATGTATGTATGTATGTATGTATGTATGTATGTATGTATGTATGTATGTATGTATGTATGTATGTATGTATGTATGTATGTATGTATGTATGTATGTATGTATGTATGTATGTATGTATGTATGTATGTATGTATGTATGTATGTATGTATGTATGTATGTATGTATGTATGTATGTATGTATGTATGTATGTATGTATGTATGTATGAGCACTTGTTATAGCGTCCCTTAAAGATTTCTACTCAGAGGCGCTCCCGACTACAGCGCGAAAACTGAATCGGAGTTAAACGCCGAAGCGAATGAGCAATTGTGAGTGAAGGACTTGCCCAGGGTCCCTACACGGCGGCTTGAGGTGGATTCCAACCCGCAACCCTCCGGCTACACGGCACCGAACATACCGTGCCCACCGGGCCCCGTATATCACAGGATAATTCTCCAAATGAATTCCTAATTAAGCATTCACGGTGCTCCTTGCATTTAAGTCAGACTGAATGGAAATCAGGACCCGTAGGCATGACGGCGCGGTAACGTATTGTGTCTGGCAACTGATTAACTCTGAATATTGCCAACTAGCGAATAAAATCGATGAACAGCTCACTGGAGGACTATGTTGGTTAGTCCTTAAATTGAAATTCTCTTGAGTTGCCGACATCTTTATCACAGTAGCCTACAAGTTGAAATTGATATGGCTTAGCTGTTCACAGGTGCTCTTAAAGCCCTCCAGCAGGAATATATCACGCTGAGAGGTAAATTAATAGAGGTACGTTTCAGACTTTCGGTCTATCTATATATTTATTCTATGTACATTTTTACATTTGCATAAATATATACATTATGTCTATATATATTTTACCCAGATTACAGTCGGAACCGAATCGAGGGAGATAATTGTGTGTTGGGTTACGAGTGAAAGGTCCGACTAAGCGGCAGAATCTCCCCCCAAGGGTATCCCACGATAATCGCCAGCGAACTGGACATGTGCAATTTTATGATGACCAGAGCGTGGTGGGAAACCTCCGTTAGGACATTGCGTACTACTCGGATGAGATTAGAGGTGGATGGCGCCGAGGTGTATGACGAACCAGTTGGGCTTTCTATATTCCAGCGAGAATTGATGAATAAAAATAGTAAGATGATTTATATAGCGCAGTTGCTCAGCAGAGGCCGAAGAGAAAGGCGCTGTACATGACACTCATCCGACAGTGACTTTAAAATTCAATGACAGTCATAAGACACTTTAAAAAGCTAGGTCTTGAGCTGTGATTTGAATGTCACCAGAGATAGCGCATTCTGCACATGGTCAGAAAGACAGTTCCACTCAGCTGGTCCAGTGATTAGAGAAGGAACAGTCGCAAATTTGTAGAACAGCGTTGGCTTAAATTTGAAGATCATTACCGGGTTGTCTGCAATGAGGAAGTAAGAGACGTAGTCCGGCAAGCGATCATTCAGTGCTTTGTAAATTACCAGCCACGGTTTGCATGCAGGTAAACTTTACTCAAGGGACATACTGAAGAACACGTGTATGTTAGTATCGAGCGAAGTATAGTACTGAGGGCTAAAAGTCAGTTTAGCCCTTAAGGTCGATATAATACATAATGTGAGAGAGTTACTTGGAGTATTAGTATTCCCTGAATCATCATCATAAACCATGGGTTCAACGCCCGTAGGTGTCCGATGCCATTCTCACTATGTTCTTCCACAGCTGCCTCTCCATCGCAGTGTGTGTCAGTTCTTATAGCGATGCCCCGCACCCCTGAGTTATGTCGTCCACCCACTCTTTGTGAGGTCGTCCTCTCTTGTTTGTGCCGTCCCTGAATAATATTCTTAAACAAGCATTCGAAGCCCATGTGCGTCATACTTAAATGGAAATCATGGCCCGTGTGCACGTCGGCGGAGCAACGCATAGTCATTGGTTAAATATGACTTAAGTAAGTAAGTATGGTCTTTAATACGCCATTTGCAAACGCACAATGGGACAACAGTCATATAATGATAAGGATAAAACATCGAAGTAATAATATTATTAACAATAATGTGTATAAAGTTAAATACTAGTGAATGATAATTAGAAACTGTACAGCATCCTAGTGATAAATCCCTTCCTAGTAAGGGGGTCAGAGTGCGGAATAGTTCGGTTGTGCGAACGAGGTCCTAGGGAGTATCCGGTTTCACGGATAGGAGGGAGCGACCTACACAGTAGTACACACTTACGCCAACCTGCGAAGAAAACCGATATACACCTCACCACAGGACGTAGGTGGACTAGTGCTAAGACTGAAACCTTTTAAGTAATAAGTAGCCTATGGTTTTTATCACAGTACAGACTAAACTGGCTAAAACTGACAGTTAGCATTAGTTTGCATGTGCCCTCAGAGGCTCAGAACCCGGAAACAGACAGAAAAAACGATGAGCGGGACGGTGCAAGGCACTGCAAGCGATTGTTTTCAGCACATCTACATAATTATATGCAGTGTGTAGGCCACAAGCCGGACTAATTTTTGGCTTTGAGAGACAGACAGATACACAGAGATAGAGAGAGACAGAGAGAGAGAGAGAACCAGAAAGAGAGAGGAATGGATGACTAAATGCAAGGCACTGAGTTCTATGTAGGCTTGGCCCGAATGCACGAGTCTGAAGAAGTCTGGAACTGTACGCTGTGGCAGTGGCGTAGCTAGACTGCTAGAGGGTGCAGAGGGAAGCGCGGGCCGCACCGTGTGACACCTTTTGAGGGGGGACGCCAAAATGACAAAACAGCTGTCTTAAAATCTGTGTGCAGAGTTTCCGGAGCAATTTATTATTTTCAAATTTACAATAACATATATTAACATATAACAAGAAAAACAGCTCATCTTTGATGTACCGTATCAATTTACCTAAAGGTGAAACACTACATCTATGTTAATTTACTTTTTTGGAATCTTTTAATGCCCTCGCGTCTGTGGTTTCATGCGAGAGAAGCTTTTCAAAGCTGTAACTTATAAAGAACTATTTGTGATCTACCATTAGACAGTCAAAGCTTACCGATCTTGCGATATTATCAATTGAAAGTGAGTTTGCAAAAGGCATTGATTTCGATAAAATCAATCAATCGATATAATCAATCAATATTCGTTTATTCTGAATAACCAAGTTGTCACAGACGTAACCTGTCACAAGTTCGAAGCGTTGAAAACCAGGAAAGGAAAGTTCTGATTTAGTCGAGATGTTCACTAAGTGCTGAAAATGCTTGCTTATTTGTTTCTGTTTATTTTTGTTGTATTATTTCATTTATATATTTCCATAAATTTACATATTTAATTGCTCACCTGATTGTAATGTTATTTTTTACTCTATTACAATTTTCTCAAAGATAAGCTGCATAAATTTTCAATTATTTTTCTCATTAGGCCTATATAAAATTTGCCAATGGATATAACTATAGTTATAAAAGAATCTTCTGTATTCTTTGAACATTATTTTATAACAAGGCCTTTATAAGCTGCCATTGCCATCCATAGTTCCAACATTATTTTAATATTTGCTAATTTGATTTTTAATGATATAACTGCGGTCTGCAGCTGATCTGATGCTGAATGATTAAAATAAAAACTAAAGTAGAAATATGCATTTTAACTCTAGTAGTTGCCTATTTCACTACTATTACCATTATAATTATTCTGTTATATACAAGAATTATGATTTCCGAGAAACAATGGTACAAAAACACTGTTAAAGATTCTGTATGGTCTGGTAAGGGAGAAGGTCTATGGGGTGACACCATGAGATACCGCACTGGGTGACACCAACCCTAGTGACGCCATTGCGCTGTAGGCCTAGTCATGGTACCCAAACAAGGACACGATTTATCCGCTTGTTTTAGTTGGCTAATAGTCGCCTCAAGGAACAGCAAGTGTAGCGGTAATCTTAATCCTTTAAAACGTGGTCGATATGAGCAGTGATGGGAAATATTTAAAATACTAGTATTTAAAATAGTATTTTAAATACAATCTGAGTATTTTGTACTTGTATTTAAAATAATTTTGTGATCAAGTATTTATACTTTTACTTAAAATACTTTTTGGTAGTATTTTGTACTTTAAATTATAATGCTAAAATACTTTTTAAAAATACTTTTATATCTCATCAATGACAATTAACAAAGCATTCAGACATTGGTCTTGACCACTCAAACATCACTTCCACAGTCAGAGACAATGGGTCTAACATCGTTCAAGCATTTTCAACATATCAGAAGGCAGAACGTGAGCCAGAAGTGCAAAGTCACCATGCTGCTGGCTGCCCTTCAAGTGTTGATGATGAATTTGATGATAGTGATGATGGAATGGATAAATTATCCATTAGACATTAACACAATTCTGTCCTCTTCAGATAATATTATTATTCTTGCCAAAAATATGTGCTGTGTAAATCATACATTGAATCTGATAGTGATTTCCATAAGATTTATACTGGTGACATTGGTACCTACAAGCATCTGAAAAGAAGTGCCCTGGCAAAATGCTCAAAACTGGAACAATATCAGCAGAAGCACAAAGTCTTCAAATACCGTTGAAAAAAAATCATAACTGCTGATAGTTAAGGCCAATTCCTAAGTGCCATATAAAGAATGGTGAACTGGAGAAATTTGCTGGTGTTCAAAATTCTATATTAAAGGTTTTAGTCTCAATTTTATATGACTTTCTTATCTGTGATCAACTTCGGCACAAAGTATTTGTACTTAGTATTTAAAATACTTTTCCCAGACAAGTATTTTATACTTGTATTTTAAATACTTCTGTGATAAAGTATTTATACTCATACTCAAAATACTTTTAAAGAAGTATTTTCCCCATCACTGGATATGAGGAGGAAATGTATGCTTGTTTATTTAAATGATTGGTGAAAACGGCCCTACATCATAGTAAATACAATGTAAATGAATACTCAGAAACAACTCAACACCAAATAAAAGTCCCGTCTAGGAGACCAGGTTATACACCGGTGCAGTATCATAAACAAGTCCGTAATAGCCAGGTTGTTTGTTCCAAAACGGTGCCAGGTTAGAATCCGGAAGAGGTGAAGCCGAAGAATTGGTGGCTATCGTGGGTTGGTGCAGGAATGGAACTGGATAAGATGACGGCAGCGAGTGATGACATAAAAAAAAATTGAGAGAAATATAAGAAAAAATGTCCCTAACTCAGCCACATATTGGTCTATTCAGGTGATTCTTTTGCCTGTTTGCTCGGGGCCGATAAGGGCTAAAATGGAGAAGATACAGTACCAAAATTCCAGCATAATCTAAGGTCTTTTAACTAATGTTGTTTCATTTTGGTTATTCTGAGTTGTGGTCTTTTTGCTTGAGTTTTATTTTTTTACCTTAAAGTGACCTTGGATTATGTTAGTTTCTTAGGACTATGTCTTCTCGAATGTGGCCCTTATCAGTCCGAGTAGTCCTAACTGAAATCTATCACATGGTGCCTGACTAAGTAGAATGCAGCCCATGCTGAGACAGACCATCGACAATAATGATTATTGGATTTCAGCCCACAGTAAAACTGCTCATGTTACAAGAGAAGTCTGCATTGCATGGCTCATGTATATGTATGTAAGTCACAAAATACATGAGGCTTAGTGTTATTCCAATTCGTGTAATAATTATCTCTGGTGCATTAGAAGAAATAGCCTGGAAGTCTATTCAACGGGCAAATTCAACTTTAGCGTGCAAGGGTACCCCTCTCTATGAGAGCGTCACGATGTCAGCTGGACATTACTTGCACAGAAACACACACAGTAGACGCCATTTACATTTTTCCAGCCAAATCATTCTCTTAGGCACTAAAGCATAATTTCAAGGTCTAGATTTTTGGCAGACAAATGAAGTAGCATACAGTCCATGGGTCAAACCTGAGCGTTTTAGCCTATAATAATAATAATAATCTTTTCTTTATTAAGCGCCTGACAAAAGCACTGCGCTGTACATTTACATGTTATGCAATTTAAATCTTAACTACTAACAGAACAGACAGCCATGTAATACAACGGCGCTAATAGCAGCCTACAAAGCAAATCCGCCCAACGGGGGCTCGAACTCGGTACCTCTCGGTCTCTGTGCCAGCTGTTATCCAAAGCGCCACGCCCCCCCCCTTATGCCTTACTAGCGATCGCTCGCTTTCAGCAGTGACATTCCCTTAAGCATTAATGAAAAGTTTCGAGTTTGCTATTTAATTTATGAATAGTAGAGCTAATGTTGCATCATTTCCTCCTGGCTGTTCAATGTTCATTCAGCTTCAGTCATAATTTAAACCTCATTTCCTTGTTCATGCGTGTTGAATTAGTATAACATACAGTGGCAGTTGCAAGTATGGGCTAAAGAGAAAATTGATAATAGTGTGCATTGGTTTCCTGCTTCAGAGCACTGTTTAGAGTAAAATTTAGTAAAGCTTTTTGTTTTAGCCAAAAAGTTAAATTATTTCATCCAGTTGGTCATGATTTTAAGTGTTCGTCCGTATTCACGAAGTCAAATGCGTAAACTGCAGTTACAGACGTTCTATCGTGTTTTAGAACAACTTGTTCGATTCATTCATTGACATTCATCTTGAAATTTTAACATCGCTTAAGGCAAGTTGTATATTGGTCGAACCCATTCATATTTGTTAAGAAATTTATACGTTATATCTACATAGTAGCCTACTATTATAGGCCTAACATTATTGTGTAATTAAATATTTGTGTACTCACAGATATGTGACAGGCTTTAAAAAAATTTCTCTACCTGAAAGGCTGTGTTCGTCAATGGTACATTTTGTCAAAGTTGCAAACACAAGACAGTACGACCTGATGGGATTGTCGTGAGCGATCGTGAAACCAACGGTCTCCACATATTATAGAAACTATGGGCTCCCAGACGAGATCGGCACTGGAATACCTTGCATCACAGAGCGGTGTGGATCGTGATATTATCGACGCGCGATCAGGAAGAAGACTAATCCTTGATAATATAAATTATTCAACAGGAAATAAGCTTTCCAATGGCCTCTTAGCAATCCTTGGCGTGAGTGCTGTTACTGTTTTGACGAAGATGTATAGAATGCTCTTATACTGTAGGATCTCAATTGTTTTTCTTTTTTCTGTGGTTTAAAAGAAAACTGATAAAAGTCATTTGCCTTGGTTTCCTGCACTGTTTAGAGTCAAATTTAGTAACTAAAGATGAATAGCATCGCCCTCCTCTGTTATCCGGGTCTGAGACTGGCATTACCCAAAAACGGCAGTTGCGGATTCACTAGTCAAACAAATGTTCGCAGTCTTTTAAGTACATTCCACGTGACTTTGCTTTTTATTTAACTATAGGCTACTTCATATCAAATGCATAGACATCGTCAACGAGATCGTCATTTTTGGAGTAGCTATATGAAGTCTTAGTAATTTCGTTTTACAGTTTGATACGCAGACTAAAATTACCATAAGATAGATAAGGGTAAATAAGTGAGTAGTGGAGATTCATTAAAATTTTGCTTGGGGCTATAATTGAGGAGATACGTTTAATTATTTCAAAAAATTTGGCTAATTTGGCTGAGATGTGGTTAGTGTGTTGCTGTGCTGCACCGACCAATTAATGTGTTGGTCAATATAAATTCTCAAGAACTTAGCAGAGTTGACGTTGTGAATTTTCATGTTATCAATTACAAATTACAATTAACCTTGATGCAGAATATTCATAGATTACAAATTATAATGTACAATGCGTGCAATCACTCCATTCCCACGCTTACGACCGCTCAAAAACTTCAGAGACATTTTGACTACGGTACAACATTAGGCCTACTATGACCATTAATTTTGTGATATTGCGCTAGTCAACTTTGGTCGCAATCGCAATGAAATAGAAACGTTTACAAAGCAGTTAATAATAAAATGTCGCACTACTACTAGGTTAATTCACACATTAAAAATCCAGGGCGAACATAGGCTACTACTTATAGCGTATTTTTACGTTCTCATGTATTTCGAATCGTCCATATTGCACTTTCTATTTTTTTGTATTAACGAAAATAAAGATGAATTTTCGCTATTGTTATTTTCGTTATAGCTATAGTTATAGTTCATGATATTTTTTTAGTTATAGTATAGTTATTGTTAACGAAATCATTTTATTTTCGTTAACGAACATTTTCATTATTGCTATCATTAACGAGAATCACACTGCTAAAATGCACTTTCACCCCGACTTCTATTTAGCAAGAATTCTTTTCATGAATCCCACTTTTATTAACATGAATTCTTTTAATCAATCCCACTTCCATTTAAGCAAAGAATTATTCTGATCAAGCCAACTTGTTGTTTAACGGTAAACTATTTTCGACAATCCGGCGTCCATTTATGCAATTATTTTGCACAATCCAGCTTCCATTTCATAAGCAATAAGCAACTTCCATAAGCAATTATTTTTGTCAATCCAGTTTCAATTTGAACAATTATTATTTTTGTCATTCCAGCTTCAATTTAAGTAATGAATCATTTTAATACGATATATATTTCTCCAGTCTTCTGGTAAGTTACTTAGCGCCTGTTTTCGAAGCCACCAAAACCACTACTCTTTAATCTATGCAGCTAACACGGGTATTAAGCGTTGAGATGACATGGTGATCGTGACCGATGGCAAGAATGATGGTGATAATGATATGATGATGGTTTGGTTTTGAAGACTACAACAAAGATGATGAAATTTAAATTTGTTTATTTCGTTTAAGATAATGGAAGATGTGGAAAAGTTGATGGAAGAAGTTATATATGACTTCATTGTTGGTAAATGCCAGTTGCTTCCAAAGTCGTACTACGGTGTTTCTGAACCTATCCATTTCGTAAACGAGTATTCCATACATTGTGGCAGCATGATGGAGTTTTATATACGACCGTTGAATCCATGCGTCAACGATATTGATGCATTAAACTCAAAATGTTATCATTTGGCCTTCCAAGAAGACTTTCCAGTGTTGCCAAATGATGTTAGTCGCTTACACGATACGATCGAATGCTATAGGATGGAGCCATACCTCAGGTTTCCAAGTTTTGTTCGACTTCGATTTGGGGGAAAAATGAATTATAGCTGGAGATACAAAAGATATGAATTTAACCATACAAATTATCCATATTTCGCATCAATTTGGATCAATATGACTGCAGATCCAGCACCTGCTCACCTGACTGTTGAACTTTTTGGTGAGCAACCATTTACTGTGCGAGGTCCCGCACTTAGGTTTCAAAATAGTGCAATATTTTCGTCGACCGATAATGTCATGAGTTTGTGGTGCCCTCAGTGGCCAATAGAAGCCCAAAGTTGGTCTAAGCGACCTAGAAATCATGGATGGCCGATGATTGCTACAATCTCTGAAGTTGTACGACATGGTTGTCATATTGTATATGCTCAGCATCGTGCTTGCAGAGCCGATAAGCAGCAGTGGAGATTGTCATTTTCAGTCGCAGAGGTTATTTTACTTCATAGTTGGACTCAAATTCAACAGATTGTCTATCATTTACTGAGATTCTTCGCCAAAGCAGAATTATTACAAATAAATTGTTCAAAGGAGGATGAGGTTCTCTGTACGTACCATTTAAAGACTCTGATGTTATGGACATGTGAAGAGATGTCACCTGAATGGTGGCGTTCCTCTTCTGTTATTACGATCTGCTGTAAATTGCTACAAAAGCTTTCAGAATGGCTAAAAGGGAGATGCTGTCCTAACTATTTTATTCCCGAGGCAAACTTATTTCATGAGTCATTTAAGTCGAAAATAGTTGAAAAGATTGCAAGACAATTGAATAAATTCTGTAAATCTGGCATACTCTGTGAATGGTTTTTGGTAAATTATATAATTCCAATTATTACAAAATATTGCAATCTTGGACGTGATATCGATTTTTCAATGTGCTTGCTGTCTCCCACTGAGTATCGGAATCGGTCGCAGTCAGAATCCCTGGAGTTATTGTTTTCCATGGGATTTACATTTTGCAATATCTACACTCGTAGATCAATTAATTCTCAAACAGTAGAACAGAGATCCGTTTTAAGTCGATTGCGTTTATTGAGGAAATATATGCTATTAGGAGACTCAAGAATGTCAATACTACCAATTCCGGCTGACGTTTCGTGTTTCACATATTTTGATAAAACAGTATACTGTTTGAATACTGCGTATAGTTTAAGTTGTGGAGAAATTTCAGAGGATGTCGAACTATTTGAATATGTCAGAGGAATTTTCTTCAAACCTAGAATCGTTAAGTGTCAATATCATATATTTCCAGAGCCATTAACAGCAGAGAAAAGTATGTGTCAATTATTGCGTGCGCAGGAATTGATGGAAAATTTAACTGGGGCTAATAGTCCTTCAGAATTTCAACTATTGTCTCTGATGTCGAAATCGTTTCTCAGAAATGCTCTTGAGAGCGATGATTCTCAATCTATTGGCATAGCTGCCGCAGCTTTGGCCTACCTGGCTGCTCTCCGGTTTGCAAAGTCACAATACCAAATAGTGATTGACCTCTGCTCAACAATTTTAATGGGTGAAACGATCCCCACGGAAAATGAGACAATGAACGCAGGTTGTTTGTTCTTTGTTGACGATGTTGTAAGAATCGTTGGATTTTTTCTGCTCTGCAAGGAGCTACAGGAAAGAAACAATTTTACTGGACGGATTTACCTCGATCTTCGTCTTACGACAAAGATATTTTCCTACTATTTGACAGTAACATCTCATGAAAGAATGTTTAAGCAATTTAAATTGAATCCTGATTTGCCTACGTCAGCATTTCCATTCGACTATTATTTGCTTTCTTTGGTCAAACGAAAATCATGTATTCTGATGAAATCATGCATTTGCGTGAAAGCTGCCAGACAGTGTGTATATCGCAGAACGGATTCAGTTATAAAAAATGCGACTTTAAGTGTGGATTCTTATATTGTTTCTGAAAAATCTGAAAAAATAATTTCTTATCTAACGGAATATGCTTTAGAATATATGACATCATACGACAGTGTGATTCGCAGAGACTTTGGCATCCAGTGCAACACAGATGACTGCTATCGTGCTTTGTATCTTTACAAGTGTCACCAATACGATAAAGTGTTGCATTTATGTGAACGAATCCTGCAAGAACCTGATCTGCAGAGCGAGTTGAAGAAGTTTGCATTTGCGAATGTTTTGGTAATGACACCACTTGACTCTTTTTTCGATAGAGACGTACAGTCGTTGGTAGGATTGCATACGCTCCTTAATTTTCTATCACCCCTGAATGATGATTTCCGAAAATTTAAGTTAGCTGCTCAGTTTTTTCGCCAACAAGTGCACTTCAGCTCTCTTATGAAGCATTACACCGTTAGAAGTTTTCATTTTCTTGGAAGACATTTTCTTGCGAGTTACTTGAAACTCAGGTGTTATATCGACTGTAATTATCCGTTTAGAAAAGCATTATCTGATTTTTCTGCTATGAAGAGTCATCTTCCATTCGAGCACATTATTCGCTGGTTTGTTCGACAGCGACATCGTAAAATTCATTAATAATTATCATGTAAAATTGTAAACAACCTGTTTCCTGTTAGGTTGGGTTCTGTCTCTTACGTAAAGTTGAAGTCTGTTCATCTCTTCAATTTTCTAACATGAATGGAATTCAATTGTCTAAATTCGTTGATAAAATTTCTTTACGCATTGGAGGAAACTTAGAAAGCCCAACGCATAGAAAGACATTATTCACAACTCCGGTACCTTTACCAATTTCAGGGTCCAATACCACCTGTTCTTCTAAAACCACAACATAGGGCAAAACTGCATCCTCTCTTAAATTCTTTGACAATTGAAAATGTATCGCTTTATACTGTTTTGTTACGCCATAGCAGCCGTGCAAGTTCTTGATACAGCAAGGGTGAAACCTTAATTATAATGTTTATTGTAATGAAACTGGTTACGTAGCCGATAGGACCTAGTGTCCGCCTGTATAGGACACCACTCTGATATTAAGTCTCGCTCGGGAACAGTGTGAAATTTCTGCTTAAACAGATGACAAAATAACGAGCTTGCAACTCATTCGGTCTAATGACATAATATGCCATGGCGTCGGTCCTCGTTGATAAACATAAGTCATAAAGTAAACTCGAAAAGTTCTTCATCGTTAATTAAAACTGAGCGCATAAATCCAGGTTTTAGAAATGCTGTATCTAGTCCGAAGGGTCGTCCAGATATAGCTTTTTAAGAATAACTGGTTGCTGGGAGACAGAAGAGGACATGATACAGAAGAGCTGGCGTCTTGCCAAAGCGGACAACGGACTGTCTAAGTGCAGGCTAAGCGCTTGGCATTGAAAATGTTTATCATAATAGCATGCCACCCACGTTATGCACCATTCACATAATCTTCTTTGAGTTCTCATTGGTTCATATTTTTTAGTCAGTCTTCAGTACATAAGAACCGCCCATTTGTTTGCGTGCCCTTCCTTCCATCCTTCTTTTATTTCCATTATTATGCTCTCTTCTCGTTGTGTATTGCACATCCGTCTGAATGTCGGGTAAGTGCATGACATTTATAAACCTATCCTCTGATAGCCATAGATATAATAACACTGGATGGTGCATGCAAGCCAGTCCGCAGGCTAATCTAAATTTAGAATGACGGCTACACCTCTCTATGGTAAATTACGTCATACGGTGCAGAAAGCGTCCGCTTGAGAAAGTTGACATGGTTATCGTGCGCTATGGATGGAAAAGTTGTTTAGCGTTCCTTATCTAAACCGAGCCGATTAGTTAAAGTTAAAATTGATAAGAAATGACTAAATCATGCGCTGCTTGTGGTTGCACAGCAAGGCGTGTTGCTGGAGGATTACGCACGTTTCACAGGTTAGTGAAGGTTAATACTTCGAAATAACATACGCTAGATCTCAGCCGACCAGTTCATTGAAAATGAGCAGGATCGAGGCCATAAGGTCGCTATAGAAAACGTGTTTATTTACATTTAGGTGATTTTGTATTACTCCATCCAAATTTGGACAACCTAACAATGTTGGTGATATTCACATGTAATATAAAGACACCCAGGGATTGTGATTGTGATTATGGCTAGTTAAAAGCTAACCAGTTAGTTACTAACTAATAGTTAGTACATGTACAGCATTCTGACTATACAGTTTTTCCTCATCGTATGCTATTGTCTGCTCTCGGCAAACCCGGTCATGAGGTTTTGGCCATAGGCAGTTAACCTTCCTCAGGTGTGAAAGCAACCTGTGAAGAACATGACCCGGGCTTCCTAGGACCGCCGAAAACAGGTTAATATCCGCTTGGAGGGTTAGACGTTCAAACGTCGGAGTAGTCTGTTTAGCCTATAACGGATTGGAGCCTTCCCCTTTCTTGCTGGCCAGCGTATCCTCACCATGCGGAGGCAGCGTATAACAGACGGGACACCGTGGTCGCACGCACACACCACGTCGTATAGCCGGGGTCAGAAGAGCCATAATGGGCGATAGACCTCTGACTCCTCTCTCTGACAATCGAACGGAGCTCCACTCAATATCTCGGGACAACCCTTCTGACCAGACGCAGCGATCCCGAATAAGCTGGTGCCTTGTACCTTGGCTTTAAAGTGCCCCTTTAGAAATGTAGAGTTTACAACTACGATTACGGCAAGTTCTATAAACTTCACTGTAGAAAGACTGCTTTCTGCACCAGATGACGTCACTGGCCAAAAATAGATGTCTGCATCAGAAATCTTACTGCTTGCTGTATCCAGTGTTATTATGTCTATGCTGATAGCACGCCACTCACTCAGTTTCCTGCATACTATGCGGACGATGTTTCCGTACTGACACTGATGGCAGAAATGTAACTTCTTGAGCTTATAGTTACTGGCAGAGAGGCCAGGACTATTGGACTAAAGGTCTACTGGAACAGAATCAAGATGTAGAGCACCACGGACTGTTCATCTGGACAGGTGATTTCAACGACTGCAGGTGATTTGCTGCTGGTAGTTCACGAGTTTACATACTGTATCATAGCTCCCATTCAGTGCCATGCAAATCCTGCAAACAGAAGATCAAGCGCCAAATCAACATTGCTGAAACCTGCTTGACCTTTTTGAATCTGTGATTTGGCGTTCCATAATTGACCTGAATACCGAGCTGAAGCTCTGTTGGTTCTATATAGAAGCTCTCTTGTTAAAATAATCTGACACAGTATGACTAAAAACGCAACACTCTTTCTAATCTTTCCTATTACCACATGTATCAGATAGCGGTGTGTCTACCTGCTTCATACCAATAGGCCTACACGAATATATTATAGGCTGGATGCGTTGTCGAATGTCGATACAGTTGCGCGACTTGGACGACCATGGAGGCAGAAAACAAGATGTGATTCGCTCCGTAAATATGTCAATAACATTGCGATCAGGAGGAGAATAGAAACAGTACCGGTCTCTGTCACAGACCGGAATCGCGGAATGAGCTTTTATGGACACGTCGCACAATTTCCATAAGCAAGGACCACTATAAAGCCATGTGGACCGCAGATGAACAAGTTTAAGTACTAGTCCATTTGCCCTCTGTTGTGAAGTGTGCAACCTGCATTGGTTGTATTCGCTAGTTGTCGTAAGCCAGAGTCGACCAGCAGTTGATCCGACATCGCAGGGATCTCAGTTGGACTGGAAAAGACAACGCGACCGACCTATGACCATGTGGACAATTAACCTATACAAACTCTGAAATTCGGCCTTCATACAGAACGGAGAAAAGGCAGGGATAGAACAGCTTAGCGTCGCCACGTAGACACCGTTACACTCGACCGAGTTCGCCACCAAAATAAGAGAAGATTAAGAAGACGGTTAGCTTATACTAAAGGTATCCAGTTTACGCTTCTATTATTTTTATAACGAACTATGAGGTAGATTCGCAACGCCGAGGGCTAAATGACAGATAGCCGAATTAAAGGCGATTTAATGTATCACATTAGAGGGTTAACCTACTTGGAGTATCAATAGTTCCCTGAATAATAATTTTAAACAACCATTCACTGCATACTAAACGGAAGCCAGAGCCCGATTGAACGACGCCGGGTAAACTCATAGTCGCTGGTTGACTATTACTTACGCCAACTAGCGAATAAAATCGATATTATACCTCCAAACATGGTGTAAAAGGACCAGTCTTATACTGAAATTTTCTGCGTAGCAGTCATTTTATCGCAGTAGCCGACAGACTAAACTCGCTATGGCGAAGAGTTAGCAATAGATCGCATGTGCCCTCAGAACCCGGCATTAATATGGGATGTTTCAGACAGCCTTGATTGACGCATGTGTAAGAGATTTTTCTTTCGAACACGAATATTTTAAATTGCAACAAATGCACTGATCATTAATTTTTAAGCCATGGGTTGTAGTCGAAACGTTGTAACTGTTGACACTTCAACGCAATATTTAACGCATTTCTTAAGTTTCCTAAAAGACGGTATAAAAATGTCCGGACACATACATACATACATACTTACATACCTACATACAAACATACAACCATACATACATACATACATACATATATACATACATACGTACATGCATGCATACACATACATACATGCATACACACACATTAATACATCAGAAATAAACTTTATATAGCACCCCTTCAAAATACCTACTCAGAGGCGCTTCCGATTCAGCCTGAGGCGCTTCCGATCCAGCCTCAGCTGAAAAGAACGGTTTTAGAGATGAGTAGAAGGCCGAGGAGTTTGTCCTTGGGGCAAACTCATCTCAAAATGGTAGGGCCCACAACGGAGAAAGCCCGTTATTGCATGGTGAGAGTGCGTACAAAGGGAACAATCAAGTCAATTTACATAGTTATATACATGCTACATAAATACATTCAAATATACATACAATAATACACATCTGAGTCACTGCTATATTGTCAGGAAAAATCGTCTATCACATGCAGTAGCTCCAAAACAGGATGCAGTCTGTTCTGAGGAAGTCCAGCGAGGACAGTGAATGCTGCTCGATTCAAAGTCCATCATTATGATCTACCTGTTTCTTGGCACTTGACATTTATAACATAGCGCAGGACGTTTATTCAAAAGAGGTAATGCTTATATTTATGCTAGTCTTCGGTAGACTAAAATTCAAGTAGGTTCAAAATTCAAATGAGTTAACTTATTTAAAAGTGAAATTATAATAAATTACATAGGAACTGAGGTCTATAATAAAAAATTGACTATAAATAGTCAGGCGTTAGGTAGAAAATAAACTGACATTTGACTAGGAAGGTCATTACAGGTTGCCTACATTTCCTGAATTTTGGTACAAGTAGGTGAATATCATATAGGACAATAAATTTCCTTCACTTTCTGTTGAATACAATGACTTAAAATTTGTTATACATAGCCAGACAATATAAAAGTAGTTTTTTGACCCGATGCATCTTAGTTGCATTAAGTTTTTTTAGACACATGATTTGCTCGTGTTATATTCTAGCTAATTAATTGTAGTCGTAATTAAAATCGTAAACTCAAAAAACCATACTCAAAGCAGGCACTAGTTTATTCATAGATGTCGTCCAGATATCGATGTCGAGTGGAGGTACGAGTCTGGATTCCAGAGACACCAGTCACCAGACACAGGAGGCAGAGTATCTGCAAAGGCAGGTTTTATGAGGACGGAAAATCCTCGAATGGCAGAATCGGGTGGATTAAGGTAGAAATTCTTGAAGAGAAGAGATGAATGCAACCAATCGTCCTATACAACGTGGTAAAATAAAGATTGTGCTGTCAAAGCGACGTCATTCGAAGAAGGTGAAACTTATTGCAGGCCTTGTGACAAGAAACTTATTAGAAGAAAATGGCGCTCGTAGGAAACAGAAGATTCTAGAAGCAATTAAAGAAGAAACACTACCACAATCTGGAATTACTACACCATTTGCTGAGAGAATTTTAAGAGGAAGAAAAAACGGTTGCATACAATCGCACAAAGTCCAACCGAATGGTTTGTCGTACTGAATAAGAAATTAGGGGCAATGGCGTAACGAAGAATTTCAGCGCCCAGAGGCAAGAATTGATGACTGCGCCCGATTTTAATGTTGACTTTTAATCGTTCTTGTCATAGTACTGTGTACCATTGAAAGCTAATTTTGCGCCCCCATTATGCTGCGCCCCAGGGCGGTTCCCCTCTTCCCCTTCGTTACGCCACTGATTAGGAGCTGAGGTTAGGATGAAAAACAAATACAAGCAAAGGTGCCACAGTCTTAAAGACCTATTGAATTAAAGTAGCAGCTCAGCCTCTGAATCTTTAACCTCACCATCAAGTTCCAGTAACACTCAGTTGCGGCCTTTTCCTCATAAGGTGTTACGGGTAGTACATCGAGAACAAAAAACACGGTAACGTTGCTATTGCGTGGAGTATGTTACGTGTCTCCAACAATTCGGAAAAGATTGGTGTGTCACAATATAGTTATGGACCATCTTCAACGGAAAGTGAATGGTCGTCGTTTGAATGTTGTAGGCCTACAAAGAAACATCTTTAAGAAGTACCGTTTATCAAATTTTGCAAGGAAGTCAAAATTACCGCAGTCAAAAGCTAAAGAACTAAAATATGTTGTATAGTTCAGAGTAACATGTAGTTATTTGGTTTTGCCTTAGTTTTTCATTAAAATTTATGGAGAAGCAGGTAACGGAGTGGACATTGATAATTTGGGTGTTATCAAAATACTTGTAAAAACTGGAAACTAGAATATTAGTATGCAACAGCGCCCATATTTCTTAAGCACATACTCTTTACTGGTCAACATAAGATGAATAAATCATTCATTTTAAAGAAAAAAAATTCTTGCATCTCCAAAAGTGAAATTAATCCAATGACCATAAAATGACTCTAAAACCGAAGATAATTTATTTGCACTTATAAAATAATTGTGTGCCTGTTTCTGATCGCGCAAAGTTACATGAATGTGCTAATTATATTGTGTTTGGTTCATGACACAGCCGGATGCTTTAAATTTCATGCAGTTGACATCGATCGCGATTAAGAGAAAGAGGCGCAGAAGAGGAAAGAGGCTAAAATTAATGGCCTTGAGCCAACTGCTATCCTACGAGATTCACCAAATGGAACCCATATTGGATCATATACAGGCCAGGGCCCAGTTGGATCCTATAAACTGTCCATGAGCATTGGGCAGGTTAGCATTGAAGCTCTTTCGAGCTTCTGTAAGTGTAGGCTACTAAATAAAGCACACATTTTAAATTATTGGACTGCGGCTAATGATAAACTGAGTAGTTTTGGTTCTGTTGGTAGCTAATATAGCAGAAGAACAAAACGGATGCTAAATGAATACAAGTCACCATTACAGCTCCTTCCCTCTCTGGCCTCCAGTCTATATTGCTCTTCACACTGTAACTCAGGACAACCTCTCTGATTTGACGCAGCGCACGTTTTTAAGTTTGTGTCTTGAGTTTGGCTTTCCAGTGGAGCTCTATGCGTTTCCTAGTTTACGTGTTTTAATCGTTCGACTTTCGTCTATTGAAACTGAAATTTTCAGGTTAACGTGCTTTTACTTGTTTTTTCATACTTTAGTTGTCAATTCTGGTTGCCTTAGCAAGTTTGCATCCACCCAAGAGTTCTTTCTGCATAAATGTCAGTAATCTTTGAGGAAAAATACTTTACACAACTCTTGCATTCACCGATACTGAAAATGCCTTGATGGAAGGGTAGTCGTACCGGAAGCCAAAATCAGCCTTATGTGTGGCAATCAGTGAGCCACACATAACGCTGATTTTCGGAGCATGTAATTAAAGTCATTGTTTCATCTCAATCGAAACCGTGCTCTCTTGACATACTTCCGGCGTGGTTGATGAAAAAGGTGGCTCAAATCACTCCTTTGCAATCGGTCGTTTCCCGTCCAAATGGAAGCACGCAATGGTCAAGCCACTCCTGGAACAGAGGAATACTCACCTGCGAACTTGAGACCTGTCTACGTGTATAAATCTAACGTTCGTTTTAAAAGTACATCAACGCATCGCCATCATCTGGCCAAATACTTGTCTGAATCTCGCCTCCTGCTTCGGTTTCAGTCTGCCTACAGACATGGCCATTCCACCGAGACTGCGTTCCCTAACATGTTTTAGGATGCACTCAATGTCATTCAGGCCAACTGGCGCTTTTGTTACTACTTGATAATTATGTCGGCTGCATCTTAATTCAGCGACTGTCACGCTCGTTTGGAATCAAGCGCTCATTTGGCTTGAATACTACATAATGCCATGCACTTAGTTGTAAGTAATGATGTAAAAGTTTTCCATATTACGATCATAGCTTCTGCTTGACAGCAAAAGCTGAGGCCATAGCAACTTATGTAATGAAACCAAATAATCATCTCAATTGAAGATCGTCAATTTGTCATATGTTTAAGGAGGAAATCTCGTACTTTTCTCGAGTGAAACTTTTATCAAAAGAAAGCCCCGTGTTATAAAATTATTGAACATCAAATTGAACTGCACGTAACAAGGTTGCATAATCAGTATCATTACATCAGCCATCAATGTTTCCACTCTTGCTATTTCAAGAACTTTCACTGGTTTGCAGTTAAAGAGTTTCTGCTTCTAAGTAGTTTTGCCAATTGTGGTTGTCTTAGGTGGACAGATGAATAACGAACGTCGAAATTGTATATAATGCCTTTTCTCTGTATTAGACATTCCTCCATTGCGCAAAATTTTAACGATTTTTTAATGAATTTTGACAGATGAATATCATTCGTCCATGAAAGATGATTAAAAATTATTTACAGTCTTCAACTTTACAGGCGAATCAGTTGGAAAATAGCATTTTCTCATTTACATGAAGAAACTCCGTCATTATTAATGAACTTTACAATGTTGCCTGAGAAGAAACCGGCGAATAATGTGTTCAAATGGATAATTACTCTTCGTAGCAGCAAATTCAACCAATGCTTTTCTATACGGATAACCACATTCAATATGACATCTGAGTTTCAAGTACCTGGCGAGAAAATGTCTTCCAAGAAAGTGTAAACTTGTTACGCTGTAATGTATCATAAGAGGGCTACGTTGCGCGTGTCGGTCAAAAAGTTGGGCAGCAGTGATACATTTTCGCAATTCATCATTCACGGGTGATAAAAATAAAAGAGCGTATGAAACCCTACTAACGACTGTACGTCTCTATCGAAAAACGAGTCAAACGGTGGCAACACCAAAACATTCGCAAATGCAAACTTCTTCAAATTGCTAAGGAGGTCAGGCTCCTGCACAATGCGTTCACATAAGTGCAACATTTCATCGTATTGATGACAATTATAAAGATACAAAGCTCGATAGCAGTCAGCTGTGTTGCACTGGATGCCAAAATCTTTGCGAATTACGCTGTAGAATGATGTAATATTTTCTAAAGCATATTCAGTTAGACAGTCAATGATTTTTTCATTAGCAGTCAAAGGATCCACACTTAAAGTCACATTTGTTATAACTGAATCCATACTGCGATATACACAGTGTTTAGAGGTTTTAAACATGCGCATGACTTCGTCAAACTGCTCGGCTTGTTTTTGGCAAAAGCCAACATAAAATGGTCTAAAGAAAATGCCGAAGTAGGCAACTCAGGATTCAATCCAAATTGTTCAGAAATTCTTTGACGAGATGTTGTCATCAAATAGTAAGAAAATACCTTAGCCGTTAGACGAAGGTCGAGATAGAAGTGCCTCCAAGCAAACTGCTGTTTTTCATTTAACTTCTTGCAAAGCAGACAAAATCCAACGATCCTTACAACATCGTCAATAAAGAACAAACAACCTGCATTCAGTGTTTCATTTTCTATGTGCGTCGTATGATCCATCAGGACTGCTGAGCAGAAGTCCATTACTATCTGATATTCTGAAGTTGCAAAATGGAGAGCCGCCAAGTAGACCAATGCTGCAGGAGCAATGTCGTAACTTGTCGTTAGATTCAGATTCGTCACACTCCAGAGTCTGTCTAAGAAATTCTTTTGAAATGATAGACAATAGTTGAAACTCTGAAGGGCTATTTGACCCAGTTAGACTTTCCATCAAATCTTGTGCTTGCCAAAATTTAAGCTGACGTCTTCGTGCTGTAAGAGGTTCAGGAAATATATGATATGTACAATTGTACATCTTACAAGTTTAGGCTTCAAGAACATTCCTTTGACATATTCAAATAGTTCACAATCCAATGATATTTCTCCATAACCTAAACTATATGCTGCATTCAGGGAATACAGAGTTTTGCCGAAGCAGGCGAAACACGAAACGCTAACCGGCATTGGTAGTTTTGACATTCTTATGTCTCTTAGTAATCTAAAATTTGTCAATACACGCATTTGACTTAAAATGGATCTCGGTTGTATTGTTTGAGAGTTGCCTGAACTACGAGCGTGGATGTTAAATTTCATAAAATCATCGCAAAACAAGTATTCCAAGGATTCTGACTGCAACGCTTTCCGATATTCGGTCAGAGATAGGCTAGAAGACATTCTTCAAAATCCAAAACTTCGAAATGTGTCCCATTGAATGGATGAATGTATTTTTCCACGAACCATTGACAAAGGATGTCAGATTTGCAGAATTTATTCAATTGTCTTTCAATCTTGTCATGAAATGTCGACTGAAATGGCTCACGAAATAAATTTGCTTCAAATAAAATAGTTTTGACAGCATCCCCTATTAAGCCATTCTGAAAGCTTTTTCAGCAACTTACCGCAAATCGCAATAACAGAAGAGGAATTCCACCATTCTGGTGGCATCTCTTCACAAGTCCATGGCATCAGCGTCTTTAAATGATACGTACAGAAAACCTCGTCCTCCTTTGGGCAATCTTTTTGCATCAATTCTCTCTCGGAGAAGAATCTCAGCAAATGATACACAATCTGCTGAATTTGAGTCCAACTCTGAAGCAATATTACTTCTGCGACTGAAAATGATAATCTCCACTGAAATTTTTCATTCCTACAATCACGATGCTGAACGTATACAACATGACAACCATGTTGTACAACTTCGGAGATTGTATTAATCGTAGGCCATGCGTGATATCTAGGTCGTTCTGACCAATTGTGGGCTTCTTTAGGCCACTGAGGGCACCAAATGCTTTTGACGCTATCATGGGACGGATGTTCTGGGTGTCCCTGAGAAGTAACTGCTGGACCTCTCACAGTATATGGTTGCTCGGAAAATATTGTAAGAGGCAGGTGACGAAAAGTTACAATAGCAGCTTTATTAAATTCAACGTACTCGTACATATTTGGAATGGTTGTATGGCTAAATTCATATGCTTTGTATGTCCAGCTATAATTCAATTCTCCGAAAAATCGAAGTCGAACAAAACCTGGATATCTGTGGTATGGCTCAATCATGAGGCATCTAATCGTATCGTGTAAGCGACTCACATCAATTGGCAATACTGGAAAGTCTTCTATGAATGCCAATTCACTACCTTTTACGATTAATTCATCAGTGTCATTGATGCCTGAATTCAACGGTCGTATGTAGAACTCCGCAGTGCTGCCACATTTTATGGCATACCACCCCTTTAGGAAATGTAAAGCCTCGTAAACAGCATCATACGACTTTGGAAGCAACTGGCATGTTCCAACAATGAATTCAGACGTAATTTGTTTCTTTTTTAATTTTTCATCGTATTCCATCATTTTAAATGCAAATTACAAGTTTAAGTTTCATGATCTTCGTTGTAATCCTTATCTCCAAACCACCTTACCACCATAATATCATCAATGTCGTCGTTGTAGTCATTGTCGTCGTAATGCCATCTCAACGCCTTATATTCGTGTTAGCTGCAAAGATCAAGGAGTGGCATCCAGCATTATGGCATGTTCTGAAGAGATTTGAACTCGGGCTAATAAGAACCTTAATTGGCATGTGACCATTTCAAACGTGTTGGAACCTACTGTGCAAGGGCTTTCGTTAAAAACTCAGTATATATAGAAAACATATTTCCAGTGTAAGTCTCCACTGCAGCAGTACAGACATTTCCAATAATATTGCACAAATAGTCTCAACTATAACCTAATTGATAAAATACATACCCTAATTTGTGAAACCACTAAATGAGCAACAACTTATCTTAAGCGATTCTAACATTTATAGACAGATGTCGATGAAGAGAAATTAACAATTGAATTTCAAACGTCCATTAAAGTTTGAACTTGATGAAAATCGCATATCTCAAGTTTTTTCAATGCAACTTCCTGATCGTTAGACGAAGTGACGCTTACAGACGTGATCAAAGCGCTCACATACCAGGAAGTGAACTATAAAGGAAGGCGTTAACGAATATGAAAAAAAACAGTTCTGTAAAGCATAGAAACACGTCAGTATTCTTTTTGCCGACTTGTGCGGCTTCCTTCCAAGTCTGATTCGGATTAGTCCGTGATGAAAGATTTATTAACCTAATCGGCCGGTTCTTAAGTATTTCCGTCCCAAGACACTCTGTACCATGTAGATTTACTAGGGGTCTAGCTAAATGATTATAAGGATTTGTATTCGATTAACTGATGAATATGCATAAATATAAGAGAAATGCATTTAGCATGTATTTGAAAAAGCTTAATGCTAAAAGTACATCTCTGCCACCGTTATAATATCAAAATCGCCCTCAGTACAGGCAGACTAGACATTGCCTATGTCCTACAGTCGTCAGAAGCTGCAACAGGAGCTACAAAATAATTTTAAAATCTTAAATTATTATGTTTAGTTTCTGTATAATTTTACCCAAAATATTAATTAATAGCTATGCATATATGAATATAGGTTATACACTTGTGGTTTATACTTACAAAGGTTGTCAGCACAATGTAAGACTGACTTTCGAAACAACATGGAAAGACAAGCACGTATATTAAGCTTGGATGTTGTGTCTCTCGAAGAGTGGGAACAAAGTCGTCTTGTGTCTGCTTTCCGCACACAATGCTATTAGACTAGACTATAGCTGAGTAAACCCATATAAAGACTGTGTTGGGCTTATTGGAGTAGAATATTGCTTTTCAGTGAACTATACAGCAAGTTATCACTAGGCGCATGACAATTAAATGCATTATTATAATACGTCACGTATGTTTTGGAGTTCGTTTAGAAAAAAACTTCGAAGTGAATGATAATTTGTCGGCATGCTTAACACAGACTGCTTTGTCAAATTCAGCCCTGTAGCAATAGGCTTTCTCAGTTATATCAGGATGCACCTTTAAGAAACTGATAGATAGAATAATTACAGGATCATTTTGAAAAATGTTTTTAAATTGCGCTATACAAGTATAATATATGGGTGCATAGATACACACACACGCATATAAACACGATATTTTCGCACATGCAAGCATGCATCCATGCATACGTACGCTCATACATACATACACGCGTACTGGTTCCCGTCCAGTGTTGATAGTTAACATCACGTTTATAATTTCAGGAGTGCACGATATTGAATATCATGTGATGAAATCTATATATCCGTTACAAAAGTTATTTAGGCTAACTGAACAATGTCACGGATATATTGCAATTATAAACCACATTTATCTTTTTATAGTTTTATACCAATGACAATTATTAGGTTACTTGCATTTTCCATTTTTTTTATTAACTCAAAGTGAAACAAAACTTTTAACTCAAAGTGAAACCAAACTTCCAAAATAATATTAGCGTGATAGGAACGTAGCCTAGAAATGTAAATTAAAACGGGAAAGGTGCGAATAAATTTAAAAGTGGGCAAAGTGGACAGAGAACGTGAAAAGAAATAGGAAATTGACTTCACATGTTTCGAAGTCATTTTTAGCACTTGAAAACAGATTTATGTCGTCATTTCAACTCATTTGCCGCATTCATACAAACCGAGGGTAACATTAACCCCTCTTCTCAACATATAATGATGGAGAAGAGTAAAAATATATTTACAACAGATTTTAAAATTTTATTGTCCTATTCACAAAATGATATCTGCAAGATAAGACTAACTGTAGCCTAATTGCGATAAGAAATCTGCGCAGCCCTCTGCGGAAGAAACTAATCAGAGGTAGGCCTATTTATGCGCTAGCCTGAGCGATGGACGGCGTAGCCTACATGTAAGTCCGTATGTAAGATACTCTACAATAGAGATTGACGCGGGGAGACAATCTCGTCCCCATCCCCGCCCCGCAACAAGTAAGTCTTTCCATCTCCGCCCCATCCCCGCATGGTTTGACCCATCCCCGCCATAGCCCCGCAGGTTTTCTCTCCATCCCCGCAGGACGATATCACATTCCCCGCAAAAGTTTACACCAATTCATATTAAAAAATTATCATTTTTTAGCTGACAAGCTATTTGTGTTTCTGACTGAATTAGTCTGTTATTAACTCATCGACAGTTTGCATTAGCCAAGTCCTGACTATCTCTGACTAGTAGGCTTCAGGAAATAAGAAAATCTCCTTATCAGATCTCAAGTTATTAACATCACCCTGGTTTATTGCCGCCAGTGTCACAAAATAGAGTATCCCCATACATGAGTATCCCCTTAGCGAAATAGAGTATTCTGTTCAGTTTGCATTTTTGGCGGTTTCTAAGTGTATTCAGTCGTATTATTTGGATTTATTGTACACATAAAATATTTTAAGTTGCGTGTCTTTAGTTTGTACGTCGACCTGAAATTAATTTACTTCGTTTTCAGTGATTTTGACTGGATTTTCTTCTTGGCCATCGTGATGCGTATGACGATGGGGGTAGAATGGTTTTCCCCGGATACTCTAAACCGGTTTATTTCATCCGGGGGATATGATTTAGGAGGGATAGAATATCTCCGGACACCGGACCATTCTCCATTACCGCGGTATTACCGTAATAATTATTGTTGTCCCCATTACCGCCGGAATCTCTACTCTACAATCAAACCGGAGACCAGACATGCTCTCTGCAGGAGACCATTCCAGACACAGACAATTTTATTATAGCTTGCAACACTACCGTCCAAAGCGCTGTAAATTATTCGTGATTCAAACTAAGAATAATTTCGACATACGGTCTCAGCAGAACTTGCCTTCCATTTTAGCAAGAACTTGTCACAATCGGTAAAACTCTAATTTTAGACAAAGATAATCCGGGAATTTTTTTAAACCTTCAAATTACGTATGAGCAATGCTTCTGCATATATTTTTACTAAGGCGGATTCAAGACTCTTTACTGCTGTCCTGGTTAATTATGGGGTCATGTACTGCAGGTACTAAGATATGCGGACGACACAACGCTTCTGGCTGGGAGAAAGGAAGACCTCGCAGAACTAATAAAGAGATTGAGGAGGGAAAGCGAGAAGGCTGGGTTATACTTCAATATCAAGAAAACCAAGATCATGACAACGGCAGAGTGGGAAACATTCGAGATAGATGGAGAGGAAATACAGGTCGTAACGAGTTTTTCGTTTCTGGGCTCAATGATCGAAAGAGAGGGTAGATGTGAGACAGAGGTGAGACGCAGAATAATACTAGCGAAATCAGCAATGCAGGGAATGGGAAAGATATGGAGAGACAGGCATGTGAGTATGGAGACAAAAGCAGGGCTGGTGAAATCAATGATTTTCCCGATAGTGTTATACGGATGCGAGACGTGGACAAAGACAAAAGCGACAGAAGATAAGATTGATGCATGCGAATTGTGGATATGGAGAAGATTGCTGGGGATATCGTGGACAGAAAAGAGAACAAATGCATCTGTCATCCAGGAGATAGGGCAATTAAGAGGAGACTTGACACTGCAACAAAGGGCCATCAGACAGAAATTGATGTACTTTGGACACGTAATGAGAGCAGAGGGATTGGAGAAGGAGATGATGCTGGCGTGTGGGGAGGGGAGGAGGAGCAGGGGTCGGCCGATAACTCGCTGGATGGAGGAGATACATAAGAGGACAGCGATGAGCCTTGCACAACTAAGGGACGCAGTACGAAGCAGGGAGGATTGGAGGAAGCTGGTCAGGACGGTCGCTAGGGTTCCACGAACTGATGGCACAAGGTGACAAGGTGTACTGCATGACCTGCTCCCGCAAATCGAAGCCACCATCTACCACCTGCGCCCCCAACCGCACAATCCGGCAGATGGCTTGATGAGAAAAAGTTCATCATTAGGATGATAGGGAATGAAAATGAGTGGGATGTCGGCAATTTACAATCCCAGGAAAACAACAAAATATGATCAGATGTAACTTTTCTTATTTTCAGAGTTTAATGAAAATTGGTGACAATTATTTGTTAACATTTCTGATTTCTCACATTTGATCAAATTCATTGCTTTAATGTGTATTTTCAGAATTTGTTACAGAGAATACTTTTATTTTTTTGATTATATATTTGTATATGATTTGCTATATATTATCTGTTGAGTTTGTCCTGTCTGTTATGCAACATATCTCAACTATTGTGCATTCACACTAGATCACGTGCCATTAACGGTCCAACACTGATGGAAATGGCTGTCAATGGATTCTGTTATTATCAACTAACATGCTATGTCTTGAATATTGTGCAATGTGCATTGGTCTAAAACCACTTGTTATTATCAGGCACTTAAACTGTTCACCTGTCAAATCACTTACTATGATGCAGAACTTTCTTGTAAACACAGAACCTCATTGCTATGTTTTCATTAGATAATGTTTCTAAATGAATGCATGATCATATTCTTCCTTCTCTTGGTAAACACACTGAGCTCGACTTGCTGTCACGCTGGGTCGATGCATGCAGTGTACCTTCAGACGGAGCCTCAATGCCCTGCAACAAACCACCGTTGACTCTACTGTCTCACCTTAGCTCTTACTGTGCTTTTGTAGTATCCTAAAATTTGCCATAATGTCCAACTACTAAAGTCACTTATATAATACATTGTTAGGCATAGGCTCTATATAAATGGACTGGTAGAGCCTAACACGTGCATGGAACGTAGGATGGGCTTCCCGCCTAGTGGGGTTTATATAAGCTCGTGGTAGGAAACGTCGGGAGGCAGACTCCTGAGTGGCCGAGTGGGATGGTGCCCGCTCGACACGCCGACGGCCCGGGTTCGATTCCGGGTCGGTCGGTTTATCAGAGATTAATTTCCCGGATCTTTACTGCGGGTGGCTCGGTCGCAATTTAAACGTGGAGTACGAGGTTGCTTTCTGCCTCCGACACTAATCATCTTCGATATGAAAAAGTGTCGTTAAGCCGAAACAATTTATTTATTTTTACGTCGGGAGGCCAATTGTGGTTCTCGTTGTCAGGTGTGAGGCCAGTTCTGGTTCTCGTTTTGGTGTCGCTGATCCTCGTTGGGTTCTTCTTCTTCCGACCACCGTTTGGTCTTTCGTGCTTGTCATAGCACCTTTTTCGATGTTCTCGGGTGGTATGCCCTTTGCCGTCTTCGGGACCGACAGTTCTGTGTTCGACACGTTTTCGGCGATAGAGGTCTTCGTTAGACTTGCTGACGTGGTTTCGGTGGTTTTCTGGAGAGTCGTGCGGAGTTGCTGCCGCGCTGTAAAGGTATCATTGTGCTTTGTAAATACGCTTTGTATATAGTTTTTCGCATTAAATGTTATACTTGAATCCGGGGCTTTACTTCCTTTAGACTAGCGCGTAACAACATAATAATCACACAGCACTGTCTGTTGTTCGTGCATCAGATGCACATTATGCTACCATGTAGGCTTGTTCGGAGAACTGATTGATTAGATTGATTTTGTGTTGATACTTAGGTTGATTGTCCGGTTAGGACTTCTTTTGCTTATTTTTGTTTGCACTGCTCTTGTATTTTGATGAACATTGACCCACAGGGAACTGTACCATTAAAGTGTGAGTGCGCGCCCCTACCAGTTGTTAACCAGAGGGCATGTGGCTGCCCTGGCATAAAGCCCTATATCACCTGCCAAAGTACCTGTACCCAGACCTCCTTAACGAACTGGCAATGTGACCTTTGTTCAATCAATGCCTGTTCACTGAGCTCTACCTACAATGTTGATACTACTGTTATGTCCACTCCAGCCAGCAGGGATGAACCTAATAGACTTCAGTTATTTAATAGTGAGGAGTCACACCGACCTCTACTCAACAATAAAGACTTGGATCCTGATAGAAATTACTTCTGTAATATTGTCAAAGAGAGTGAATACTTTGGTCCAACACAATTAGTAAATAAATTTGATAAAAACATTCTCTCTTTCTCTATCATGCATATCAATTGTCGCTCGATTATTCCTAAAGTTAATGATATCCAACACCTGTTGTATCAGCTTCCAGTGTGTGTCCTTGCACTAACTGAGACCTGGCTGACTGAATTAATGACTGACACAATTACTATCACTGGCTATAACTTCTTGCACAAGAGTAGAAAACAGGGAAGAGGAGGAGGGGTTGGATTTCTCATCAGAAAAGACATTGAGTACTCCAAAATAGACCTCCCTGTCACTGATTCCATGTCCTCATTTGAAAGTCTATTTATTAACATCCCACAACAACAAAATGGTGGATAAACTTATTGGTGTAATATACAGACCTCAGTCTTGATGAATTTAATAAGGACTTTGAAATTCTAACAGAAACCCTAAATAAAAACAGGAACAAATCCAAGGAAACTTTTCTAACTGGTGATTTTAATATTGATCTGTTGGCATACGGAAATCACACCACAACTAACGAATTCATAGAGTCGATGACGACCCATCACTACCTCCCACTGATTCTGCAACCAACTAGAATCGCCGCAAGGACAGCGACCCTAATAGACAATATCTTTACTAACTCACTTAATAACATAATTGAGTCTGCCATAATAACAACTGATATATCTGATCACTTGTCCATAATAACCTGGACTAAAGTTGAACCAAAAGCATCTCTAAACATAGGAATAACCTAGATGAAAAGGAAGATAAATGGTGAAACCTCTTTAAACTTCAAACGTAACTTAACTAACATTGACTGGAATCCTGTTTTACATTTGTGTCACGAAAACAAAACTGATCTAGCATACAACTTGTTTACGAATAAGGTTAAAGCATCCTATGATGAAGCATTTCCCTTTATACCCCAAAAGGCATCTAAAAAATACCTTTATCCAACCATGGATGACACAGGGCCTACTTAAATCTACAAGGAAATAGGAAAATCTGTACATCAAATACATCAAAAATCCTACGACTGATAACAAAAACGCATTTATTACATATCGAAATAAATATAAAACTATTTGCACGAACGCTGAACAGTCTTATTATACTAATGAATTCATGAAGCACAGCAATTATATTAAAAAAACTGGCAGGTAATTAGAACTATAATTAAATCAGATAACAAAGATACATTTATAAATGAAATAAAACTCGAAGGGAATGTAATAAATGATCCTGTAACAATGGTGGGGCACTTCAATTCTTACTTTACGGGCCTAGCAAAATCATTGTCAAATAAAATACAACCATCTGACAAAAACTTCCATGATCATCTTTTACCTTCCTCCCCAAAATCATTTGCTCTAATACCAACTTGTCCCCAGGAACTAATAACCATCAACAAAACTTTAAAATCAACTCACACGGTCACACCTCTGGTACTGATGATCTGAACCCATACATATTATCTTCTGTCATTGAACTCCTGGCTGATCCATTAACCGAAGTAATCAACTGTTCACTCAAAAATAGTGAAGTTCCACTTGAAATTAAACTTGCTAAGGTCATACCTATACATAAACATTAAACAAGGCTCCAAAAATGAAATAACAAACTTTAGACCTATCTCTATATTGACATTCTTTTCCAAACTATTTGAGAGAGTAATGTATGATATACTGTTCTCGTTTATGAAACAAAAGAATATTTTATACCCGTTCCAGCATGGCTTCCAACCTGGCCACTCTACCTCCATGTGACTGATTGACATTCATGACAAAATAACCAAGGCCGTGGACAACAACGAATATTCAATTGGTATCTTTCTAGATTTGGCAAAGGCATTTGATACTGTGGACCACAAAATTCTTCTTGCCAAGCTAGAACACTATGGCATCAGAGGTAATGCACTTCTATGGCTCAAAAGTTATCTAAGCAATCGATCACAGCAGGTCCTTTGTAATGGCAAATTCTCCAAGTTTCAGCCCATTGAATTCGGAGTCCCTCAGGGCTCAATCCTTGGACCCATACTGTTTATAATCTACATAAATGACCTCCCAAACTCATCATCTATCTTGCATTACATACTATTCGCAGACGATTTCAACGTCTTCATGTCTCATGCCTCATATGACCACCTCTTTCAAACAGTAAACAATGATCGAGCTAATGTCAGCTAGTGACTGGTTTAAAGCCAACAAACTTTCATTGAATCTCAATAAAACTAACTACATTATATTTCGCTCCAATAAAAAGCCAATTCTCAACACTAACAATATGGTACTTATAGATAATACAACTATTCCTCAAGTCTCTTCAACAAAATTTCTTGGAGTCCACATTGATGAGCACCTTAAATGGAAAACTCATATTGATGAAGTAAGCAAAAAAGTATAAAAAAATATAGGAATTATAAAGAGAGTCTCTTATTTGATCCCTCCTCATGTGCTAAAGGACCTCTATTTTACATTAATTTATCCCTATCTTACATATTGTAACCTGATCTGGACTACTACTTACGACAGTCATCTCAATGCACTAAAGACTCTACAGAAAAAAGCTATTAGAACTATAACTAAATCCAAAGGACTCTGTCATACAGCTCCTTTATTCGCTGAGCACAAACTCTTAAACATTAAATAAATTAGACATGTACATACCGGGGAACTCATGTATCGATACACTAACAACCTGCTTCCTCCTTTCTTCTCATCCTTCTTTATTCACACTTTGTTACCTGGCTTAACTAGAGGCATCAGAGAATATAGATGTATCTACGCAAGGATTAACACCCGCAAATTTTCTCTAAAATTTCAGGGCCCAGTCACGTGGAATAACCTTCCTATGAACATAGGCCTACGTACTGCCACCAGCTTCGCTATCTTCAAGCAACTGGTGCGCGCGCACGCACTGCACTACGTTATTTAAGTTTGCATGACTGACGTCTCATGCTCCCAGTGGATTACTCTTTTTTTATCTTTGATCGTATTATTATCTTGTTTACTCTACTGTCGTTTTGGGTTGATCGATGTACCGAGCACGTGTCATTTTTCATTTTTTATTTTTTATTTCGTAGTTAACGTTATCTATTTCCCTCTTCTTTTTTGCTACAGAACTGGCCATCTTCTTGACTAAATATGGACGAAGTAATTAGGCCCCTGCTTAGCGGGATTAGTCCCTTTAGGTGCGCCTATTGCTCCCATTTAATAGCTCTGTTTCACTATTATGAACTAACTAGCAGTTTTTACCCGGCGTTCGCCCGGGTTTTCCCCAGGCGTAATTTGTAACGGCTGCAAATAAAAGGCTACTTACTTACTTACTTTCTATATTTGATGATGGGCTTCAAATATTTAACTCCGCCACTGTTTGCTTTCTGACAGTGCCAGTCCCAAGCCTGGATAAAGGAGGAGGGCGACGCTAATGGTCTTTGTTACCACACAGCTAGTCGTTAAAAAGGAAAACACACACACAAATATTTAAGAACATGTCCATATCTGAACGGAAACGATATTTAGAGGTGAAAGTAGTTGCTTCGCCCGTGTACTGTACGCGTCATCTCTACCTTATATAGGCGCATTTTTTGTTCCGCCGGGCTAAATATAATAGACGAAGTTCTAATTATAATTACACTAAGCTCGGCCGTTTTTCTAGAACCTATTTTCTATTATAGGCGTATTATTTTTACCCCGGGCTAAATATAATAGACGAAGTTCGGCCGTTGTTCTATTACCTCGTTGATCTCGGCAATGTTCCATTATCGCTCGAAATTTTTTGAGGCGAAGCCGTGTTATTTGACAAAAGCTCCTGACTTGCATGTGACGTCATTTGCATGTGACGTCAGAGATATGGCCGTCTGTATTATTGAGCTAAGAGATAGGACCTTATGGTTTAGATTAAAAATGTCTATATATCGGCATTTAAAGTAAACTGCGAGCTGAAAATAGTCGCGTTAAAATACGCCTGCTTTAAAAAAGGTATTGTACAATTTTCATAACGCTAGCCTAGAGTCCTAGACCATTACGTTTCGGAGCCTTTAGCCGTTTCGCAGAAGGACGGAAAATCTGAGTTTGCTTTATATATAAGATACTGTATAGCAATTGTAGTATCATGCATAAATGTCGATGTACACTGGGAACAATAAAATGTCTTATGTCTTATGTCGTATATCTTAAATAAATGACAAATTTAAAAACACATAATCATTCGTAACTTTGTCAAAAAATAAGGTAGAACAAAACTTTTGGTGTCATTTTAAAGCACAAAATGTGATCTTTAAGAGTATGTAAAATACTCATTTTATAAAAATTTCCGACATGCGACTCATTTTGATCCCTTGGTAATCAGGTGGCTTAGCGCTGAATTTCAACGTTATCGTTACTGGGCGGATAAAAGCACCAAATTTGGCATGAAGATCCGTTATGGTCTACTAAATAAAGTTGGAGTAGGAGCCCTCTGAAATTAATTAGCGTTTTTATGTAAAACACAAAACAACCAAGGTCAAAAGGCATGGGCGCCCGCACGTTGGGGCAAGGGGGGGCACTTGCCCCCCCCCCTGGATTTTGAATCAATGTATGTAAAATTAAGAATATTAGTAATTTTAAATATTTGAAATAGGTTATTCTGACATTTCGTTGCTTTATTGGTGACTTATACAAATTGTACACTGAGGTAAAGAGACCGGATCATCAGTTAAACAGCATGGCATTGATTTATTATAGCATGTCTATAGTGACGGGTGGTTTGACACTGCTGACACATGGCTAGCGAAGTTAATTACGGGTGTATTCGATGTTTCGTCCGTGTAGGGTTGCCCCCTTTGCCCCCCTTCCGGTTGCGTGGGAAAGGCGATTGAGAGAACAAAGGCATGAGTATTTAAGCTGCTTGCAAAGAGAACATTTGAACGTATGCCTATATAGACATATACAAACAGGGCCGGATTTAAGCATGGGCTCCACGGGCTCCAGCCCAGGGGCCCCCACCACGTAGGGGCCCACACCAGTTTCAATTCTATTTTTTTGTCCCTTCACTGTGTGCGCTATCTGATTCAGGAAGAGATTCTATGAGTGACTAGTGACGGGATCTGAGTAAGTGAGGGATCGGCTTCTGAATGACCACTGTTCTAAATACGGATAATTTTGAAATATCCGGTTAACATTGTTCACGAATAGCGCTTTAAGCGTGGCATCTTCAGCTGTTGACAGATTATCTTACTGTTAACTCAAGCTCAGGTCGTCTACACTCTACAGTGTAAGAGATATTTCCAAGGGTTCGGTCTGCATGCAGCAGACAACGGTGCAGCAGAACCCGTGCACAAACCAGGCTTAGCCAGCGTCCTGAGTTCCACCCCGCCACTAGCATCCTTCTGCGGGGTGAAGGCCCTGCAGACAGTGGGCACTCTGTCTTAGCTACAGCGTTCGGTTCCGCTGGTG
This sequence comes from Aporrectodea caliginosa, assembly GCA_020284085.1. Taxonomy (NCBI): domain Eukaryota; kingdom Metazoa; phylum Annelida; class Clitellata; order Crassiclitellata; family Lumbricidae; genus Aporrectodea; species Aporrectodea caliginosa. Next base: position 29,503 of record JACEVL010000421.1, on the reverse strand, counting down.
GTTTTGACCTCGAATGACCTGAACAGCTGTATGCTGTCATGTCTGTGCTGGTAGTGGCTTCGAGACATGCAGTCCTATAGGATTCCACCATATATGAGCATTGTATCAGGCCATGCAACACAGTTTGAGTTTGCAAATCAGTATACTTAATATAATTTGAAGAGTCTAAGTAATTTCAACCGACAGACATGAACCGAATTGGAGATCGGCATAAGGACACTAATCGGCCTAGTGGATCTCAAAAACGCACGTTAAGGAGAAAGTAGCCTACTTGCAAAGACGCATTGTATTACTGCTTTCCTTCAAGCAACAGCTATAAGTAGGCTATATCTGCTGTCACCCTGGATGATGGTCAAAATGCAAGCTCCTCTGAGCCTGGTGTCACTGGTGATGCAGTACAGTGTAGTAGTTGTTGTCGAACAATCGCCAGCTCAACAACGTTCCCTCTCGATCGGTTCTAAGGCAGAAATTCTGTTAGAGAATAAACCTGATTGTGTCAAGAACAAAATTAAAATCGAAAACGCTATAGAAGGTGATATAGTAGAGGATATTGGATTATGGCCTGAGCATCTAACACAGGAAGTCATCAATTATTGGGCAAAGAATGGTTCCCCCAGTCTTCAGTACTGCGACAGTAAAGTGCTGATGCAACACTCAGTGTGCCAAAGTTTCGGATTTTCTACCTATCATCGACCAACTGAGTTGACAAAAAGGTTACCATCATACGAACTACTCTACTCAAGGTTTGGTTTTCTATCTAGGCTTGAATCATGTAGTGATAAAGAAATACACAACTCAGCTAAAAACCTCATAGCAACATAAGGCTATGGTGATGACCTTGGCAATGAGCTCACTGACATGCAGTTTTCTTATTTTGTCAAAATGCTTAAAGGCAAGACAGGTAGCGCAGGCCTCCGCTTAAGTTAGCTCCAGTGACACCAGGCTCAGAGGAGCCTGCATTTTGACCATCCTGGTAGCCTAATTGTAGGCTACCAATTAAAATTTGACAAAGGTGTTCATTTCCAACAGTACTGTTGAAATTATGAATGTAGCCTACTTGGTGCTCATGGTCAAAAACTGTAGTGCTGAACGCTAATTTTTTCCATCTAGTTTAACTTGCGGGAATCTTGAATGCATCTTGATTGCACGGCCACAGGCTAAATTGTCAAATCTTGCGACGACTAATGCGATCACTTACAATCATTCAATCGTCCTGAAACTTGGCAGATAAACTCGCCCTCGCAGACACTTCATTCTATTAAAATTTCAGTTCCCCAAAAAAAGGCTAGCTTATAGAATCGGGGACTCAACTTTTTCGAATCGGGGAATCACCTTTTCCTATCGATATCTATATTTAGAACGTTCTAAATATAGATATCGGGCGCGACGTACAATGAACGCGGACTATATATTTGTAGAACGTGACTGCTTCATAAGACGGATTATAGGATACTAGATGGATATAGTAAAAAACTTTGTTTTTACTATTGGCTGTATTTATTTAAGATGAAGATAATTAAAAACTGCAGGCTTCGCACAACTATGACGCATCAAAGACTTAGCCACCTTGCAGTGTTGAGTATAGAGTAATATTCTACAGTCTACACCAATTGGATTTTAATCAGTTTATTGATGACTTTGGCAACAGAAAAGTGCCCAAAGTCTGTATTGGGTCTATTCAAATTTAGACATAACTGTAGCCTTACTGAGCTAATAAACTTACTAAAACTATATGTTTTTTTATTTTGGAAGTTCCGCTTATCACTATTTTTACTTTGTTTGTTTGTTTGTTTGTCTGTAGACCTATTAAGTATGACTTCTATGAAAAACTGGATAAGAAGCTTAAATCTTATCCTTTTATTTTCTATTTGAGAAATTTTTAATACCTATTAATATAATAGAAGACACTTTATTTATCAGCAAAATGATCTTCCCAATTTATTTTTGATTATGAATTTTAAAATAAATAGCTAGCTATATGTCAACAAGCCTTTAACACCTTTGCCTGTACGAGTCAGTATGATATTGTACGTTATAACTGTTGGCATAGGGTTGTCCCTGTTGGAAACTACGCGTCAACAAAAGCAAAAAAATCCGTTGCGGAAAAGGGCCCCACCATACTGGGCGCCCATGGGCCCCCACCACCCTAAATCCGGCCCTGTATACAAAATTACACATGTATATAATTATGAGACATCAATGGCACACACGTTTGTGGGTGAAATCCAGCTTAATATTTTGACACTTCAATCGCATCGTATCTTATCTGGACATCTAAAGCGCCTCTCGTAGTTTGGACTATTCCAGAGTCAGTGAGGAATCCCCGGGGAAAGAGAAACGACTTCAGGGAACGAGTAGCCGAGGATGAGACCCCAGATATTAGCTTAGGCCGCAGAGTTGGGGAAGGTCGAAAGGTTCCATGGACTTGGCATTAATGTGCTGATAGGATAGGACAAAATAATGAGGGTGGGATAGACGTGTCTGTTGGCTATTAGTGGCTGTTGTGACTTCTGAGACTTTGTAACGGGCGCAGAGTTCTATTTGCATTTCCATGGATGGATCATATCGTGACTAGGTCTATACACTGGGCCGAATACAACCTGCAAGTAGAACCGTAGTACTTAGTAGAATAGGCTTAGAATAGGCTGTTCACCATATACCTGAGACATTTACTTTAAAAAGTATTATTTAACTGAGATTGCTGAAAGTCTTCAATTCTGGCCGCAGGTCTCAACATAGCAGGCTTTACAGACATACTTTGCGGACATCATGCGGACATGCTAGCTTTGTGATATTACAAGTAGGTTATATTTCGGCTACCTTTCGTAAATGGTGAGTGACAATATTATTCTCAATAACGTACTTTACAGTTATCTATATTCATAACTAAGTTTAGTTACAGAAGAAAGTAAATTTTCCTTCGATTTAGTCTTATAGACATAGTAACCCTAATTGTTCTCTGTCTAACGAATTTGTGTCAAAAATTCAGTAAAAGAATTCAAATTTCCAGACAATCGCTCGACTAAACCTCGGTAGAACGTGAAGAAATTAATTTCAGTGGCCTTGGTCAAAACGTAGCCTAATTGGAGGTGGACAGTAAGGCAGGGACCTATATACATGTAAGTGAATGATAACTGCAACGAGCCTATATATGTATACAGTCACGTTTAAAGCCTCTTTGGTGACTCAAAGGTGCTCTATTATAGAGCCGACAACTGACTATGTAGGTTGCGCAGGATGACTAATTGCAATTGTAAGTGCTCATCGATATAAAGCCTTTTAAAGGTGCTCACGACCTGACTTAAGAAGACCACAATCGAATAGAATGTACGTAAATTATGTATGTATATATGATGTATATATGTATGTATGTATGCGTGTATTTATGTATGTATGTATGCAAGTATGTATGTATGTATGTAAGTATGCATGTATGTATGTATATATGCTTTCCAAAATGATTTTTGTGCCACATGGTTTTGCCCCCCCCTGCAAAAATTCCTGCGGGCGCCCATGTCAAAAGGTCAAACTCAAGGGAAAAGGCCACAACTCTGGTGAATATTATTCTATTTGGGTGAGTCTTTTACCTATTTGATCGGACCAGTAAGGGCTACATCAGAGAAAGACATAGAACTAGAAAGCTAACATAATTCAAGGTCATTTCAAGGTCAAAATCAAGAGAAAATTGGCAATAGCTACGCTAAACTTTTCCTCATCTGGATAATTCTTAGTTATGGCAGTTCTGCATGGATTTTGAACATTGGCATTGAAATTAAGCCAAGGTCATTTCAAGGTCAAAAGGTCAAAATCAAGGGAAAATTACCATAACACAGAATCACCAAAATAAAACAACATTTGACTGAGTTTGAGCCATTTCCAGACATTTTGCTCAATCTGGATGAGTCAGAGTTATGGCAGTTCTCTGTTGATTTTGATTTTTGACCTTGAAATTAACCAAAGATCATTTCAAGGTCAAAAGGTCAAAATCAAGGAAAAATGACAATTACACTGAATCGCCAAAATAAAACAACATTTAGCTGAGTTTTAGCCATTTCCAATCATTTTTCTCGAAAAATTTACCTTTTTCACCTTAAAATAACCTCGGATATTCTTACACTTAACAGCCTTGTTTCAATGTGGTAGAGCTTTGTATAACTGGACACGGTCTTTTAAGGGAGAAGTGCTATGTTTCCATTAAACGATGTGTCATTGTTCTGTGATGCTTACTGCAGTAACACAAAGATTGCACAGTTCTGTTTAGTATGCCTACAGCTGCACTTGCACAATGGGGAACAATCCAGATTTGCTTCTCCATTGAACAATCCATGATCTGATAGTGATTTGATTTGCAGTTCGAGCAGTCTCTTTTGAACAATTCCCTGCATGATTGGGAGACCTATGGAATTGTCATCCACATTGGTAACCATGTCTCTAAAACTTTATTCCATGCATAATCCTGTGCAGAAGGAACCACTTGTTGTGTTTGTGTGCTGGTCGTCCAGATTTCTGCTTGATAAAATGACGGTCGGATGTGCTGAAGTAACACATCCCTAGTGGTTGGCAGTTAGTCCATTGCTCGATTCTTCTGACAGAAGAGTTTTCTTTTGGTTTCGTTGATCGTGGTCAAATGACTGGTTCTGCCATAGAGAACGACAGTACGTCTTTCGAGCCTCTGGAATGAGTCAGCGTCGACATCCAGGCGCTGGAATGGCTGACTGGCCAGATACACAAATGTATCAATAACGTCTTTATATGCCTGACATGCCTGCCAAACCGACTTGTCCTATTACCTCTGAAGGCAGTTGTTGTATCACACCCCGTAAATGAGTGAAACACAAGTAATGCTCGTGATTGTTGCTCCCCCAGGCTTGCACAGATGGTGCTGATGTGGTAAAACCTGTTATTCTTGCCGATGCCAAAGGCTACCCAGATATCGATCAGAGGTTGCGTTATTATCAAATCATAGAATGTGCCAACAAGGATGACTACAACATCTGTGTTAACAGTACGCACATGGAAAGTCTTTACCCCTTGCTCCAGTGCATGCGCTATATGAACCACAATCCTGGTGTCTGCCTCTTCATGATTGCAGTTTTGCATGGAGATGGTGGAACCAATGGATGATACAGCTTTAAATACGGCTTTGTCTGGTGGCCAGTTGAACTCTACAACCTTTGAAGACAAAAAGGCAAACAACTCCTTCTTGTTCATTGAGTCGCAACGAAAATACATCCAATTGCGCGGCAGTTTGGTGTGACCAATCACTTTCCTGCACACACCATCGCCTCTCTTTTCCATGGTAGACTCCTTCAAACTGTCTGGGATGTACGTGTCCCAGACAACATCCAACCTTTGAAGTATCCTGCAGTTGCATTTATCTTAAGATAAAATAAAAATACCCTGTCTGCATAATTATTGTCCTGAAAATTTTGTCCACATGTAGGCTACTCTTGTTATGACTACTGCTACTTGATACACGCTATATTTCGTCATATACGTCGGCATGCTTCAATTTTGGTATTTTACATAAAAATGTTCAACAATTTCAAAATGCTTCTAAGACAATCCGAGGTTATTTTAAGGTGAAAAAGGTAAATTTGTAGAGGAAAATTATTGGAAATGGCTAAAACTCAGCAATATGTTGTTTTATTTTGGCGATTCTGTGTAATTGTCATTTTTCCTTGATTTTGACCTTTTGACCATGAAATGATCTTTGGTTAATTTCAAGGTCAAAGGTCAAAATCAATAGAGAACTGCCATAACTCTGACTCATCCAGATTGAGCAAAATGTCTGGAAATGGCTCAAACTCAGTCAAATGTTGTTTTATTTTGGCGATTCTGTGTTATGGTAATTTTCCCTTGATTTTTGACCTTTTGACCTTGAAATGACCTAGTAAATTGCAATGTTATTATTTAGTTAAGAACATAATTGAGTTGAACCTTTCTTTCTTACATATTGATCTTCTTAGTAAATTGCAATGTTATTATTTAGTTAAGAACATTATTGAGTTGAACCTTTCTTTCTTTCAACTGACTAACCAGCCATAAATGATTGTTGTTAAAAAGGGTGACCCTAATTAAGCGGGGCTTGTACCCCTTTTGGGTCTCCCCTGTTCCCAAGCCAATGCACCGATATGAAATAGTTAAGTTTTAATTGTTGTTAATTGTTATATGCATTGTGCTTCTGGAAATAAAAGTTGTCAGTTGTAGGATCTAATTGGGTTGGGTGGTAAAAGTAGATGTATCTTCAGCTGTGCCTTCAGCTCCACATATTATGATAAAAAGCAAATGTAAAAAAGAATACATCTGAACATTGTTTTGATTAATTCTGGGTTTATTTATAAATTTTCCAAGGTTTCTGAAGAATAAAGGTTTCCTAAATCAATAAACTAATGTTTTCAAACGAAGGAGATAATATTATCTTCATAGCAGCAAAATACAGCTTTTGCCTCTCGAAAATGAATGATTATAGTAGCTACAACAACCGAGTTTCAAATACCATGGAGGAAAATATCCCCAGAGAAAACAAAAAGTAACATTTGAAGGTCTGTTTAGATCTCTAACTCATACATAAATCCATGTACGTTACACCTATTAATAACATCTACAGTTTCTACGAAGCTACATCAAGAACATGCTCTGCTGTCACAGAAATCGCCATGCGTAGGAAAATTTGACAAGGCGATAAAATTACTATGGTGGTCAAAGATTTAATTCATGCAAGCAGTTCGATCGTTGGTAGTTGGTTTACGTCGCAAGATGGTGATGAACAGTGACGTTTCTGAAGATACTGGGTGGTTAATGTTGTGGGACTTTCTTCATTGCGCAAATTACGACGAATTCAGACAATTGAAGACGAAATATTAGAGACACTGTGGTAGCTAATTACAGCCTTAAAATTCATCTAAGACATAAAAAGTTTCATACAAACATGATGAAACTCCGAGTTTATTTCTTAAAATCATGAAGTCTTTGTATAAGAAAACTGCGAATAATCTGTTCAAAAGGAAGATTAGCCCTACTCTTCATGGCAACAAAACCAGCCATTGCTTCTAAAAAACGATTATTGCAGTCGATACAACACCTGAGTTTCAAGTACCTTGCAAGAAAATGTGCACCAAGAAAATATTGATTTTTAATGGAGTAAGGACGAAGAATTTCTTTCTGAATGTTGGAGTAGCATTCAGAGCCGAATACGGCAAGTAATTGTATTCCGTCAAATGTCTGCATGTCGTCAATTACGGGTGACAAATAATAAAAGAGTATTTGAAATCCAAGCAAAGACTGCACGTCTTCATCGAAAAAAGAGGCAAGTCCAGGCAATAATAAAACATTAGCAAAAATTAACTCCACAATATTGCTCTGAAGTTCAGGCTCCATCAGAATTCGCTCACATAGAAGCAAAACTTCATCATATTGGCGACATTTGTAAAGGTACAAAGCACGATAGCAATCAGCTGTGTTGCATTTGAAGCCAAAGTCTTCGCGAATCGCATTATAGAATGACGTAATATTTTCTAAAGCGTATTCAGTTAGAGCATCAAGTAGTTTGTCTGTAAAAATGAAAGGATTCGCACTCAGAGGCGCAATTGTTGTCAGTGAATTTATTCTGCGATATACGCACCGTTTGGTACCTTTGCGAAAAATCCCTGACGTTGTCGAGGACTTTTGTGTGGTTAAAACCATGAAAAATCGATCTAACGGCAACGATGAAGTAGGCATATCAACTATCAGTTCTAACTCTTTGGAAATTCTTTCCGCGGATATTACTGTCAAGTAATGAGCAAAGACCTTTGGTGTAAGACGTAGATCTAGATAGATCTGCCTCTTATCATAATGCACATATTCATTAAACTTTTTCCAGGTGAGACAAAATCCGACAATTTTGGCAACATCGTCAATAAAGAACAAACAACCTGCATTCAATATTTCATTTTCTGTGTTGGTCGTCTGATCTATCAAGACTGCTGAGCAGAGGTCCATTACTATCTGGAATTCTGACAGTGCAAAATGGAATGCAGCCAGGTAGACCAAAGCTGCAGGGGCAATGATGTTGGATTGTGAATCGTCACATTCTAAGGTCTTTCTAAGACACTCTTTCGACATAAGAGACATTAGTTTAAATTTTGAATGGCTCTCTGATTCGGTTAAATTTGCCATAAAATCCAGTGCTCGCAAAAATTGAAACTGACTACCTTCTGCTGTGTAAGGTTTAGGATAAATTTGAAATTGACACTTCACGATATTTTTCTTGAAGGAAAACTCTTTGACATAATCAACAAATTGTTTGCTATCCCATGAAATATTTCCATACTTCAAAGCGTGAGCTGCATTTAAACTAAACAGTGCTGTATCAAAGCACGTGAGAGAAAAAGCATTTTCGGGTAGTGGGTACAATATCGCGAACCTTTTAAAGAACAATTCTATGTTTCTTTTTAAGTAGTGATAGCTTATACTCCTTTCAGATTCTTTCTTGTTACGATCAGGGATATGATTTAACAATTTTGTGATGGAATATATACAGTCCATGGTTTTTGACTTAGCCTCTCTCCGTAATTCAATTGCAGATTGCATTCTTTGACCATCGATATCTGTCCGAGTGACTGGCAGTATATATTCTTCAAAGAACCAGTGGCAAAGAATGCCACAATTGCAGTATTCGCTTAGTCGCCTTTCAGCATTTTCAAGCATTACGGAGCTCGATGACTCATTAAATAAATTTGCTCTGCGGATAAAATAGTTCGGAAAGTATCTTCTTTTCAACCATTCTGAAAGCTTTTCTAACAGCTTACAGCAGATTTCAATAGCAGAAGAGGAATTCCACCATTCCGGCGACGTCTCTTCACATGTCCAAAGCATCAGCGTCTTTAAATGATACGGACAAAGAACCTCATCCTCCTTAGGGCAATCCTTTTGTATTAACTCTTTCTTTGAGAAGAATCTTAGCATATGATAGACAATCTGTTGAATTAGAGTCCAACTCTGAAGTAAAATTACTTCTGCCACTGAAAATGATAATCTCCACTGTGTTACATCATTTCTACAAGCACGATGTTGAGCGTTTACAACATGGCAGCCTTGTTGCACAACTTCAGAGATAGTGTCAGTCGACGGCCAACCGTAATCTCTGCGTCGTTTGGGCCATTCTTGAGCTTCTTCAGGCCACTGAAGGCACCACAAACATTTGACGGTGTCTTGTGACAGACCTTCTGCGGTATCCTGAAGCGTGAGTGCTGGTCCATGAACAATTTCTGACAGTGCACCTAAACTTTCTTTAATAAAGTCATCAGTTTCACACTGTTTCATCGTATAATATTCATTTCGGGAAATTGTATGTCTAAATTCATATTTTTTGCGTTTCCAGTCATAATGCAATGTTCCCAAAGCACGAATTCGAACAAAACCCGGATAATTCTTGTATGGGTCCATCATTAAGCATTCGATCGTATCGCCTAAGTCACTCACATCAAGTGGCAAAACTGGAAAGTCTTTTATGAAGACCAAATCACTCCATCTAAATTTTAATACATCATGGTCGGTGACGCATGGATTCATCGGTCGTATATAGAACTCCATAGCGCTGCCACAGAATATTCCATACCCATATGGTATTTGCATACGATCAGAAACAACGTCGTACGACCTTGAAAGCAACTCACATGTACGAACAATGATTTCTGATGTAGCAATAATTTCTTCCTTCGATTTATCCGCATATTCTGCCATTCTAAATGAAACAATAACCCTTCTTGAATCGCATCAATTTCGTTGTCAATTCCTTCACAAACAGCCTACCATTATCATCATAATATTATACGTTGTTGTTATTATCATCGTTGTTATCACGACCATCACAACAATGTCATCACTACCACTAAATGGCCTGGTTAGCTATTTCGATTATGCAATATGTATGTTTGCATGCATGCTTGTATGTTAGGATGGTTCTTAAAAATAAAAGTGCGAATATACTGTTCGCCAAGGTTCCATTTGGTTCCATTCCATCCAAAAACATCAGACAAAAAGTTGTATGAAAAACTATTAATATTTAGGACTCGCACAACACCATCAAAGTTTTACCCCATATCAGATATAGGAGCACTCGAAAAGTAAGCATGATAGTTGTAATCAACCATGAAAAGTGAACATTTAAACCAGGAATAAATTCAACTGCCTGTAGTAGGTCCAGATTATAACACAATGACATTTATTGCATGCCTGGTTACTAGTGACTACACTGATTAGTGATTACAATTATTTATTTGAGTTATTATTATTATTATTGAGGAAATGGTAAAAAGTTAATAACTTCTACAAATATGGGGAAATTCTGAAAATAACACATAATTTTATTCAGTTTTAAGAGCTCTTTCTAGCGGTATGCTGAATGGCAGTTAATTAGTTTTCAGTTAGAATATTTTACAAGAAAACCTACAATTTTCTCGAAAAACGCTTTGTCTCGTAACTTTGGCCCTCTGGTGGGGGCGGAAGACATTAATATTAATTTTTTTAATTTTTAACAATTTTTGATCCATGCTATTAGGCAACTTTTGGTTGCTATTACTTTTCGAATTTCTAATTTTTACTTTTTTTCCCCACTGCACTCTTTTGTGTATGCTTGATCGAATTGATTTGTGGTTTTCGGATTCAGGAACTCACGGATCAAATACCACTAAAATGCCAATAAAAATAAATAATAAACAATCAAGGAGAGCATAGACATTGTAGAAATTATTTTTCAGTTGTGCTTAAGTAAAATCATCCAGCTTTTCTGTTGAAAACTAAACATAGGTCCAAAAATGCGAATCAAATACATTAACTCGAAATGACGAAAATTATTTGTAAAAATCAAATTTTCAAAGACGTTGTGCGAGTTCTAGATATTGTTCGATCTTGATAATTTTTGGGCTGCATTACTTTTAAACCAATTGGCACGGAATGCCGGGTTGGCGAAAATAAACAAGTGACGTTGAAAATTTTCCATTAGAGATGCGACCACCCTATTGTATGTATGTATGTATGTATGTATGTATGTATGTATGTATGTATGTATGTATGTATGTATGTATGTATGTATGTATGTATGTATGTATGTATGTATGTATGTATGTATGTATGTATGTATGTATGTATGTATGTATGTATGTATGTATGTATGTATGTATGTATGTATGTATGTATGTATGTATGTATGTATGTATGTATGTATGTATGTATGTATGTATGTATGTATGTATGTATGTATGTATGTATGTATGTATGTATGTATGTATGTATGTATGTATGTATGTATGTATGTATGTATGTGTATGTATGTATGTATGTATGTATGTATGTATGTATGTATGTATGTATGTATGTATGTATGTATGCTATGTATGTATGTATGTATGTATGTATGTATGTATGTATGTATGTATGTATGTATGTATGTATGTATATATGTGTATGACCTTGTATACATGTATGTGTATGTTAGGGTGTTCCCATCCCTAATGGAGAATTTTCATGTATATTTTTTCTAATCCTCCAACCAACCATTTGGTTATGGCTTATATTGAGACTCTATAGCCAAAATATTTTGAAGATAGAACAATATTTAGGACTTGCACAAACCAGTTGAAATTCTGTAAAAGTGCATTTTCTTCGTTTGTTTGCAGATCAGCAGATGTTTCAAGACCACTTGGATGATTAATTTAACAATGCTCCCTCATAAAAATTGAGGAAGAGCATTTATTTTTGGCGAGAAATCGTCGGAGAGGAACGATAGCCCGCAGTAGGCCTAGATAGAAACCTCACACTCAAGAAAAAAATGCGTGTTGAGGCTAAAACAACTGCAGCAAATCATTCAGTGGAGACAAAACACGAATAACTTTGTGACATCATCGCTACCACTAGAGGTTTCATATCGAAGATGATTAGTGTCGGAGGCAAAGAACAACCTCGTACTCCACGTTTACGTTGCGACCGAGCCACCCGCACTAAAGCTCCGAGAAATTAATCTCTGATAAACCGACCGACGCCGGCGTGGTGCGGGCTACCAACCCACTCGGCCACTCAGGATCTCTGCTAAAATACGACGACTTCTCCTACCTTCTTATTGGGTCAAACCAAATGGCATCTGCTGAGGAAGAACTACAACACATCTACTCATGGGTACAGGACAAGAATTTAAGAATCAACTGGAAAAAACGAGAGAAATGGCAATTGTAAAAGACACTCCTTACTCAAACATGCATCTACCATCGATCATAGGAGTTGCACGGACAACCTCCATCAAAGTCCTAGAAATTACCATTGGATAGAATCTGACAATGAGTACCCAGAAAATCGATAACATCCTTAGTCATGCTCAGCATCTATGTATGCTCTCAAAACACTAACTGCACAAGTGATAACTACCCAGGTACTCCATTTGGTAACGCGAGCAATAGTCATATGGCACGAATGTTATATGCCTCGTATGTACTGTTGGGCCTAGCCGGATTTGGAGAAGATAATAGACAAACTAAAGAGAGCAGCATATAGTGTTGTAAAATGATTTTTTACCGGTAAAAAATCCGCATTATATTTTACCGTGGTAAGAAATTGTAAAATATGGCAAAAATGATTAAAATGGTAAATGCTTAAAGTTTTATTTCTTTTCACTTATTAAATAACTTAGGCCCTAAATAATATTATTAGTATCAATATTCACTTAAGGTTTTCAATGTCAGCTTCATTCACAAGATTGTAGCAACTGTAGCAGCTTGGGTGTTGCTCAGATAAAAACAGCCCTATGCGCTTTGCTGTGTAAAATTCTGGCTTTCTTTCTATTCACGGGCTCATCACCGGTTGACAGATAATGTAGGAAGATTGCTGAATACGGTGGTGCTCAAAAATTATTTTTAGTAAATTGATGGGACAGCCCCAGGTTATGCACCTTTTGATGAAGTAAGTTAGTGTGCAAAATATGATAAAGATATCCCATCATTTAGTTGTGCAACATGAGTTGACAAGTTTTCCAAATTTTAGACAAGGATCGTAAGCACATGCAATTCTGGTAATATTAGAAACTTTTTTCGTATTTTGTGTAAGATCAAGTTAACCTTAAATTGTTTTGCTTAAAAGTAAAATAGTTAAAAAGTACTGGTGAGCATTATTCAGCCTTATAAGTTCAATTAAATCATTAACACATTAAAATATTTATTGGTATTTTTTGTGACCGTTGACTTTTTGGGGTCTGGAAATTTTTTCGATACTCGGACACCACCTGGAGCAAGGCGACCAAGACCTGCTTTTGACCTTCATTCTTTGTCAGCATTTGATTTTATTCTGGGAACAATGCCACTCCCATTTCTGACCTATCATTCACCACTCTCAACCTTTCTTCAGTCTGCTGACACACCAACTAAATGCTGTTCTGTTTCAACGCATTATTATAACTGTCGTTCATTCGATAAAGAGCTGCTGCTACTGGCACACTGAAAATATTCTTTCGGGGAAGTCCTATAGTCTTTCGGGTTTCTGCCTCATCACCAGACTCAGAGTTTTCGATGCAGTCTATACAGCAGTTATCACTATCTGAAGCATCATATTTAAATAATTCGGGAGCTGTCTTAATACCACTGGACCTGGAAAATGGTCACATTTGTGCGGCCGAGATCACCTTCCCTAACCGAGAAAACATCGCTAAATTCAGTCAAGAGTTCCCGCAATTGATCTCGGGTCTCGGGCGTTACTTCCTCCGGGAGACCCGCTAATAACATTTCGCAAGGAGCCGCCTCACCAACTGGCTCCTGGCCTTCTTCCCGTGTTTCATGACACTCAACCTCAACAGGGTGCAACCCTCCCAGTGATTTGTCCTTGACTAACCTAACAGGGTCCTCGGTCAAATTAACTACCCGAACCTGGGTCGTTCCGGCGTCATCGCCTACCACAATTCGTGCGAGTTGGACTCCTCGACAGATTTCCTTGGCATCCGTCATCCAGTCCGGCGCTACTGAAGACAAATCCCCATACAAGGTTTTTACAGGGACATCAAATTGGCACTTGGGCGAAACCACCACATCTTCAGCGACAATCACCCTACGGCACCATCCTGTTCCATTACCCCTCAAAGGGAAATGCGTTTACGGCCAATGAACAAAGCGCCAGTTCCAAAACCTAGGCGGCAGCGGTGCTCCCTCAGCCAATACATACCCAGCATGGGGTCGGCTATGAGGTCGGACACCAGAAATGAGCTAGAAATTTCAAACCCACTGCGGACTTTAAAGAGGACCCTATCTCTCCCAGCACCCGTATATCGGACGCATTAGCAGTCATCAAATATCGGTCACAGGGACGGATCTCTAACCCCAGGAAAGTAGAGGCAGGTATGAGGCTCATATCCGATCCTGTGTCAATCAGACAGACCTGCGAGCGTCCGTTGATCGTCCCACGGATGTAAACAGCATTGAAGGTTGCTCGGTTGGACACTCTTAGATGGGTCGAGTGATTGGCGGCCACCGGCTCCGTCGGCGCCGAATTTTGTGTTTCTGTCTCGGTCGCTTTCGGGCAATTGCGGGCCCGGCGCGGATGGCGGCAGTTGCGAGCATAGTGGCCGGGTTGGCCACAGTTGAAGCAGGTCAGCTCCCGTCTGGAACTCACTGAGTTGCTGGCGTTGGCGTCTCTGGGGCGACTCTCTCGGCCCGGCTCTCGGTTGCGGTCTCCCGGGCGAACGTCTAGGCCCGAATTTCCATCAGTCGGCGTACGATCTCGCAGCTCCCGGAACTGACGGTCGAATTTTCCTACCAACTCCCGTTGCCAGCGGCGTTGCTCTTCCCTCTGCGTCAGGAACTGGTTCAACTGCGCCTGAATCTGGTCAATGACGTCGGTTTCTCGAGTGCCTCGCACCCGTTCGGCGATCGTCTTCGGTCATCTCGGTCATCAGGCTCCGACGGTCTCCTCCGGTCGTCCAGGTCCATCGTGCTTCGGTATGCCTCTAGAGGAAGTGCCGCCCGGTAGGCTTCATCTTGGGTTCCCGCTCACGAACTTTGAGCGAGAGCTCCCGATCCCTCATCGCATCCAGGAAAGCGTCTTTGGCGATGATCTCCGTGGTTTTGTTGGCGGGGACAAGATAGGCACGCATTTCCAACCGACGAATTTCGTGAAGTAGGTCGGATAGGCTTTCCCCGGCGCGCTGGCGCCGGTAGTAGAGTTGCTTACGGATGGTCTCGGTTTGACCTTCCGTCCCATAGCGCTAACGCAGCCGTTCCACCAACTGTTCGTAAGTCACGTCCGGCTGGGCCCCGAAGTCCCAGAGCAACTGAGTGGCGGCTTTCTCCAGTGAGCAGCGAAGGAATTCGATCTTGTCCGAGGCCGTCCATTGGTTGTGCCTCGCACAGACCTCGAACTGGCATAGGAATGATTCAAGCGAACCTGTCCCATCGAAACGCCCGGGTTTCATCTGCATCGGCCGGTTTTTCAGCAGGCCGCCCTCAAGCAGCCCCGGAAGAATCCCTGACTCGTCCTTCACTTTTCGGCTGACAGGTTCCGTAGATCTCCTTCGGTCGATCGGCTCTATCGGCTTCCACTTTTCGAAGCCAAAGTCGTCTGGCAGGCTGTTCCGGGCCGGCTTGATCTCCATCGGTCGTCTTCTCTCGGCGGGCGTGGAGCTTCCCGGCTGCAGTGCATTAAAGTCGGCCAGCCGGTAGATGCGTGTGTCGTCCTCGTCTCCTATCGGTAATCAGCGTTCTGCAATTTTCCGAACCCCATTTCGCGGGTACCACTGTAAAGAAACTCGGCTTGGTGTCAACTGGGTGGATTCCTCTCTTATTCAACGGTTACCAGGATAGCACTTAGGAAATCCCCCAGTCCTCGATGCCGGCCAGGCTAGGCATCTCCTGTCAGGCGAATGTCTAGACAATGCTTGCGACCACCGATAGTCAATTAGACGAAGAAGACGACAAGAGTCAAGTCAGTGAAATCACTTGTATTAATAAACGACAACTCAAAATGTAACTGACTGACGACGACCTAACAACAACTCTTTGACAGCAACTGAACTGAACTGAACTACTGTCTGACAACAACTGAACTGAACTGATGGCCGACTGCCTAACAACAAATCAACTGAGACTATCTGCTGAGCGTCTTAAGCAGCCCTATTTATACACAACTGGTCGGTCCCGGGGGAACCGGGGGGACTGGGCGGTCCAAGGTCCACTCTACACGCAAACACGGGCGGGGTCACAGCGTCCATATTGCTACAGTAGTAGAAACTCATGTGCAAAATCTTTTTTAAATATTTCATTATTTAGGGGTGCCACATGACAACTTAAATTTTGCATATAAAATTATGCATCGAAGACGTAAAAATCAACTTTTATTTTTTTCAGGAGCTGGATGAAAGTTAGACACTTCTAGGGCCTATTATTTGATTACTGTGATATGCGATGAGTGTACCATGGATTGTTGGATACCTTATTCTCTGATGACTAGTTTTATAAAAATAAAATAAATTTTTAAATAATAAATATATGAATTAGATCTGAGGAGTAAATAAATAATTGTAATTTTTTTTAATTTTTGGATTTCTGTATATCTAAGGCTTCCTAAGTTTAATAATTTATTTATATTTACTCACAATATCCCATAGTATCCATAACCAATTTCAAATTAATCCAGCATTTTGTAATAGAGGAAAAGCACTTCATATCAAAAGTAAATAATGTTTTTCAAAACATTTAATATCTGGCTAAAGTCTGCTTTCGGGTCAGAACATAATTATCGTCTAATTAATATAGTAGAAAATCATATTATAATTAGCAACTATGTACAAGTTTATATTTATTTTTTGTACGAACATTTTCGCAACCTTGACTTTTTTTTGTTCAAATTTGTACATGTATGTTGTGACGTCTGATTTGTTTCTGCCTTCGGGCGTAATAAAGTACTGATAATTGTTTTAGCTTATTTCAGAAATTACTTTGCAAGAAAAATCTTAAAATACTTATTACCCAACACTTAGCCTTATGTATCCAGTGTTTCCAATCTCTTTATTGACTTGCTTGTTTCAGTACTTTTTAATTGGAAACTGACTAGAATTAATTCATTC
Organism: Aporrectodea caliginosa; assembly: GCA_020284085.1. Taxonomy (NCBI): domain Eukaryota; kingdom Metazoa; phylum Annelida; class Clitellata; order Crassiclitellata; family Lumbricidae; genus Aporrectodea; species Aporrectodea caliginosa. Next base: position 12,426 of record JACEVL010000421.1, on the reverse strand, counting down.
CAAAAATTTACACAGCGCCCTTCCAGAAGCCTACTCAGAGGTCCTCAAAGGTTGGCATGTCCAAAACCTTCAACCAGATCTGAAACTGAAATTTTCGTTCTTGGATTCACACATGATTCAATAAATTTTGCAAAGAAAACAGACATTACAGATTTTTTCATTTGTTAAAAGTCAATGGCAAAACTGTTCGTAAAAGTGTACGCATGACAGTTGAAATGGTTGAAGCTTTTTAAAATAAAGCTCAAGTCTTGCCTGTGACTACAATGCACAATGCAATCGGGAGGCTTGAGAAGATCTACAATTCTGCTTTGGCCCAGCTATATGCAGACGATGTCCAGGCCTACTTGCATTGCTCTGCCTCTGACGCTCTTGCTACCACTCAGGCTATGTGCTCGATCAATGGAGCCCTTGAGACCTGGATGTCGTCCAACCGGCTGCGGCTAAACTCTGCTAAAACCCAGTTCATCTGGCTGGGCACCCGCCAGCAACTGGCTAAGCTAGACATGGTCGCCCTCGCTGCAACCTTTCCCCTTTTCACCTTCTCCTCTGTTGTGCGCGACCTGGGCGTCACATTGGACCGAGAGCTCTCCTTTGCTCCCCATATGAACCTCCTTAGCCGTGACTGCTTCTACCAATTGCGTCAGCTTCGCACTGTCGCCCGCTCACTCACTGCTACTTCTGCTTGCACTCTTGTCCATGCCTTTGTCACAACCAGACTTGATTACTGTTGTTCACTTTATGCTGGCCTCCCGGCGGTTCGACTGGGGTGCTTGGATCGGATCCTGCGTTCTGCTGCCCGCCTTATTGGCTCCATACCAAAATATGGCCATAATATTATCTCTGGATACATGCTCAACGTTCTCCACTGGCTCCCCTCTGAGCAGCGGATTGCGTACAGAACAGCTGCCCTAGTCTGGCGCTGCTTACTAGGTTTCGCTCCTGCCTATCTTCGTGAGCTCTGCTGCCCTGTCCTTAGTGCCAGGGGCTCTCGATCCCTCCGCTCATCTGAACAGGGACTCCTACTTGTCCCTTTTGCTCGAACCTCCACTATGCAGAATCGCGCTTTCTCGGTAGGGGGTCCCTCGACCTGGAATGGCCTCCCTCTGGAGCTTCGCCTTGTTCCTAGGACCTTCTCTTCCACGTTCTTTTCTCACCTTAAAACCGTTCTTTTTGGCCGTGCTGGAGTCGGGAGCGCCTCTGAGTAGTTTCCTTGAAGGGGCGCTATACAAATGTTCGGTATGAATGAATGAATGAATGAATGAGTGGAGGAATTTACAAAAGACAACATTGAGAGGAGGAGAAACACAGAAGGTCAAAGAGTGAAGATTTGTTGAATCATTAGAGAAAACATTTAATATTTCACATACTGATGCGGAAGTGTAAAATAAAAAACCTGAGAACAGAGCATTTCTATAGGGTCAGCTCATAGATGGAAGGATGTCAAGTTCAATGGCTCAAGTGGATAACAAGTTGAAAAACATGATGAAGAGAAACTGAAGAGAGACAAGATGAAATTAAGGCCAGAGTTTATCACGAGACATTGAGACAATCTATTACTACTACTACTACTCCAATGTCCATTATACAATCTGTTGAACCTGATTCCAAATCTGCAGTAAAAGTACTTCTGCGACTGAAAATGAATATCGCCACTGAAATTTATCATTCCTACAATCACGATGCTGAGCGTAGACAACATGGCAACCATTCTGTACAACTTCGGAGATTGTATCAGTCGTAGGCCATCCGTAATTTCTAAGTCGTTTAGACCAATCTTCGGCTTCTTCAGGCCACGTAGGGCACCAATAACTTGTAACGTTATCACACGTCAAAGAATTTCTGTAATCGTCTTTGCGAGGAGGATTACACGGTATACAATACGATGATCATGTTGTACCAATGCGGGGGTTGTATCAATCGTCCGCCATGAGTGATCTCTAGGTCCTTCTGACCTAACTGGTTCTGTCATCTTTCCAACTGGTTCTGTGCTAACTTTTTATTACTTAATATAAAGAAATCTAATTATGTTTTATTCAGTGGTCCTAGGACTACCAACACCGACCTAAATATACAACCCCTACTAATAAATTCTGTTGAACTGAAACGTGTTAATAATGTAAAATTTTTAGGTGTGTTCTTGACGAACACTTGACTTGGCATGACCATATTTTGATGATTAAAAACAAAGTATCTAAGGTGGTGGGCATTATTAACACACTCAAGTGGAAACTGCCTACTGGAATCCTAAGGAATTTATATAATTCGCTTTTGCTGCCCTATTTAACGTATTGTACTACTGCTTGGGCTGGAGGCTCTGCTAATCGCCCTAAACCTATTTTTTTTACTCCAGAAGAGAGTGTTTAGAATCGTTGCGGGTGTACATTACCTTGCCCATAGTACCCCACTATTCAGGTGTCTCAATTTACTCTCCATATATGATATTTATCGGCATCAACTGGCCACTCTTATGTATAGGCACCAGTCGGGTCTCCTTCCTTCCATATTTAAACATTTTTCATGACTAATTCTGACCTCCACCGATACAATACACGTAAGAAACACGATTATCGATCTGCTTTATCTAGAATTGGGGCGCGCTCTTCCTCGGTTCGTATCACGGGTCCCAAACTATGGAATTCTATTGATCCTTCTGTACGATCTGCCCTTTCTCTTTCATCCTTTAAATATACTTTTAAATCCTTATTGGTCTCTCAGTACTCCTAAATTATCCTACTTTACTCGAAACTAATATTGTTGACTTCTAGTGTTCCTTTTCCTGATGTAGCCTTGCTGTTTCAGTTCTAAGTGCCCACCCTACCCATCTAGTTTTCCTACCTGTGGGGATGACTCGATAAGCACTTTGTGCTTCTTCTCCTCATTAGTTGTTATTCTATCGCTTACGAACTGGTGTATCTTATTATTGCACTGTTTATACTATACACATTAACTAGTCTAATTATCATTTCTGAACATTGTTTTAGTGTATGTCTGATTTTGTTTTGTTTTTTTAGTGTATGTTATGCATGTTATGTTTCTTCTGAGTTCTTGCTGTACATTGATTGAGTCAAATAAATAAATAAAATAAAATAAATATTACACGGTATACAATACGATGATCATGTTGTACCAATGCGGGGGTTGCATCAATCGTCCGCCATGCGTGATCTCTAGGTCATTCTGACCATTGTTTTGGCTTCTTTATGCAACTGGCGGAACCTAACGCTTTCGACGTTATCATTTGGCGGATGCTCTGGGTTATCGTGAACCATAAGTGCCGGACCATTTGCAGTATATACTTGCGCACCAAAACTGTTAGGAGTTGTGTTACGAGCCGCAGTAGCAGCTACATCGATCCTAAGGTAGTGATATACACAAGTTGTACGGCTAAATTCATATCTCTTGCGTTTCCAGCTATAATTCATTTCCCCCAAAGTCGAAGTTGAACAAAACCTAGATGCGCCAAGGAATGATCAATCCTGCAACATATGATCGCATCGTGTAAACGACTCACATCATTTGGCATCACTGGAATGTCTTCTGAGAAGACTAAAGTTCTACGGCTAACGATTAATTCATCAATGTCGTTGACGCATGAATGCAACGGTCGTATATAGACCTCCCTAATGCTGCCACAACTTATGCCATAGATGTTTTCGTAAAGGACAGGTTCGGAAAGAGTATCACGTGGTTTTGGAAGCAACTGGCATGTGCCAACAATGAATTCAGACATAATTTTCTCTTTCAATTTTTTCACATTTTCCATCGTCTTAAATGAAAATAACAGGTTTCAATTGCAATATCAACGTTATCAATTCCATCAACAATACCATCAAATCGTCATCAGCAGCATTTTCATTGTAGTCATCGTAGTCATCGCGATCACCATGAGTAGTAAAATGGGGATTTCAGTGCAATCTGTCGCTATAGAAGTTATCTCTTATTCAAGGTAGACTCTACGAACCCCAACAACGGAAAACCATACCTTAACAATTGACTTTCCACTGGCTTCCCCGATTTTGGGTCCGGCCGTGCCGCCTCCCACGAGACCGGCTTCAAACATATGTATGCTCTACATTAATGATGTTAGATATACCATTTAAATAAGAGCACATGTTTGGATATGCGAAAAAATGCTTTGAGAAAACGTGTGCAAGTGGCTTTTGACTGTGAAAATAACCCTTTGCTTACGCAGGTGTATTGGCGGAGGGTATTGTTTTACTCATTTAGCTTGTCTTCGTAAGGGCTGCGGAATTATACAATGCGATAAGTGCTGAGTGGGTGTAAAGTAACTAATTGCGTTATGTGAGAAGTGTGGTTATTATTATGCAAAGGTAAAAGAGAAACATGGTTGGTGTAGAACGTCAAAAGATGAATGGATGCGGTTATCGTCCTTTGTGTTGTGAAAATACTAGAGTTAGATAAACCAATTGAAAATTGATTAGGTCTATTAATTACATAAATAATATCTATAAAGAGCCTTGAGCAGTGGCTAGCTATGTTGACGGGGTCAGCAGCTCATCGAACAATTGTGGAGAACATCCTGCGTGAGTGTATCCTGAGAGCAGGCAAACGTGCTTGCTGAAGCTGCTACTTCCGAAACCAGTTCCTCCATTGCGAAAACATACAGGGGTAAAACGTAAGGCGATACTGGTAGAGTTTGACCCCCGGATATCTAAGAAGGATAGAGGTGGGCCGCCCCACTTTCTACTGCACAAAGGAGTTCACTAACAGTCTCAGAGACTATCATGCAGACGTACCTCTTACCCATAGGCTGAAGGGAGACTCGTTGACGGTGCAATCGAAGTGGACATCGAGACGCATCTCAACTGATACTTAGTCAGGCAGCACGGTCTGAAATACGCACAAGCGCTTACGGTCGATTTGGAAGAGTTGGCGCTGACTATTGACAATGTGTATGACGATAGAGCGGCACTTGACGCCATCACCACCACAGCTTACATTAGCTCAGTACCCTATCTCAATAGGCTATAGTTGACATCAAAGGAGTTGTGCAAGTGGCCAAGACTGAAGTTTTATAACGTCTTGAGGAGTACACTAACGATGGATCTGGATGGAAAGTGACGGCGCTAGATATCGAAATCGCGAAATATCAACCATTTTGCCCTGTCAACGTCCTCCACGCCATCGTTCTATGAAAGAACGGTAGCGCAATTCGTACCACTGTTGCGAGCATCAAACGCGACAGAGAATGTGCGACCAGCACAAACTGGTTGGAACAACTCCAGGGAGACAAAGCCCCACAAGACTATTCGTGGCAAAGGTAGATGTCTAAGAAATTCTCATTTAAAAGTTGTAAGAAATACACAATTCGCCGCCATTCATTTCAGCGACTCTTCTAATGACAATACAAACCCTAACCCTGACCCTAACTGACCCTCACGACGCTTAACCTGACCCTAACCGAGCCGTTCTAGTCAAGAACACGTGTTTTTTACGCCCGGTATTAAGCAACGCCCTTTTGAATCAGCGCTGAAATGAATGGCGGCGAATTGTGTAGTCGCTGTGTTTGATGGCGGCGAATTGTGTAGGCGCTGTGTTTCGCGGCGGCGAATTGTGTTGGCGCTGTGTTTCGCGGCGGCGAATTGAGGTCGCTGAGATGAAGGTCGGCGAAATGTGCGCGCTCAATTCAACGGATACCAATTCCGCAAATGGTCGGTTGCTTCACTATTATTGCAAATCACCCAAAATCAACTCCGCCAGACTCCTCCTCTACCTATCACTCATCTGGCTTTCCACTCAAAACTGAAACCTCACCTCTTCAAGAATTCATTCCCCGACTCATCCGACCCCCACCTTCCAATGCTCGACCTACACCATACGGTACCTGCGCTAATCTGGCAACCAGACTCGGACCTCTTTCTACGATTTGTAAAACCCCTCTGACTCGACGCAGCGCTCGTATATAAGCAGGTGCCTGCAATTGGCTTTCGAGAGGCGCTTTATAAGTTTACGATTACGATTATGATTACGAATGTGTAGGTCTAATTGTATCTAAATCATAATCTCGAGCTTCCTACGTAGCCAAAAATTAAATTATGGAATGACTCAGAAGGTAGAGTATTGTACTTACCTGGCTCTGAGCGGGTTCGTTCTTAGACTGATTCTAAATTTTACAATCAGTTAAGAAAGATTCCTAAACATCATCGACCTATTTATAAGTATTCTCGAGACAATATGATCTTTATTATGCACTATGCAGCCTTGCAGTTAGTGCTAGCCGCCAGCAAACCAGCAGATGTCGAATTATCCTTGGCCGCTTTATCGCACAGTGGTAAAGCGAAGTAGAACAGTCGCATGTAATTATGCACAGAGAATAAAGATGAATATCTACTACATGAACACGATATACCCCAAATGAATAACCATTGTACCTTCAATTGCACAGCGGTAGAAACAAGTAAATTATTATGCAGAGGGATTGAAAATACGATGCCTGTGTAAGATCAGCTAACAGGTCTATTTGTTTTTATTACTGTTGCTCTTGACATGTATGGCAGCTGCTCCAGTGCAAGGGTCGATGCAATATTCCAACAACAGCCTGTGTGTAGTACAGTTCCCTGATAGCAGGCGTATGCACATGAACCATCTGAAAAAGCTGATTAGACTAATAGGACTTACGGTAGTGAATGTTTCGATAGAAAGATGTATGGATGGATGGATGGATGTTTGGATGGTTGGATGAACGGATGAATAGATGGCTGGATGGCTGGATAAATGGCGGATGCTCTAAACCGGTTTATTCCAAACGGGGGGGATACATTCATACATCCCCCGGATAGTCTGAGGACGGATACTCTATTTCGTGATACCGGCTTACAGCCAAATCTAGCCCGGCCTAGCAGTAACTGCCCTCTTACGTCTGTCTCATACACGCCGGTGTCCCGAGATATTCTACCCCCTAAAGCACATCCCCGGATATAGGCTAAACCGGTTTAGAGTATCCGGGGATAAACCAATCTATCCCCCATCGGCATACGCATCACGATAGCCAATTAGAAAATCCTATAAAATCACCAAAAACGAAGTAAATTCATTTCAGGTCGACGTACAAACTAAAGATACGGAACTTAAAATATTTCGTGCGTACAATAAATCCTAACAGTTAAATTAAAACAAACTATAGGAATGCATGTATTGACGTATTTCTACCTGGGGTAAAAAATTGTCATTCAAATTTTTCTTAATTTTACAACAGTTTGTTATTTTTATTTAACACCTGAAATAATAACCCGCAACATTGGCGGTGATGAATACAAGTGCATTTTTTGTACTTCGGCTTAACGACACTTTTTCCTATCGAAGATGATTAGTGTCGGAGGCAGAAAGCAACCTCGTAGCCTACTCCACGTTTATATTGCGACCGAGCCACCCGCAGTAAAGATCCGAGAAATTAATCTCTGATAAACCGACCGACCGGGAATCGAACCCAGGCCGCCGACGTGACGAGCGGGCTACCAACCCACTCTGCCACTCAGGATCTCTGAATACAAGTGCATTAGTGCAACCGTGATTTATAGCTTCAAATGGTATCCGGACGATTGGTCATAGGAAGATCGGTCATACGGACGATTAGTCATAGGGTCTATTCGTCATAGGACGATCGGTCATAGGGCCTATTGGTCATCGGACTATTGGTCATAGGGCCTACCTGCCATAGGTCACATGGGTTATAGGGCCTGTCGGACCTTCATGATCTTTCTGATAGATAAACGGTTGTTGGCTTATAGCTAACTAGCATTTTTTACCCGACGTTCGCCCGGGTTTTCCCCGGGCGTAATTTTTAACGGCTGCAAATAAAGGCTACTTACTTACTATATTTGCTGATGGGCTTCAAATATTTAAAAAATGTAAATGTATCTGAATGAAAACGATATTTAGAGGTGAACATAGTTGCCTTGCCCGTGAACTGCACGGGTTATCTCTACAAAAGAGTCTACATGTCGGTCATAGGTCCTATCGGCGATGGGATTATCGAAGGCTATCGAATGCTAAAACAGAGAAGTTTGTAAAACATGAAATACCATTTACTGGATCATTTACTGTGAAATACGTAATACGAAATACGAACAATAAGTAAAAGTCTGGAATTATCCTAAGAAGTTTCTTGATTGGCACTGATTGTATTTGTCTAAAAACGATGAATGTCCCTAATTGCTGCTTATTTTGCGTTCGGTGTGTTAAGCTTAAAACTAAGAATGTTCATAGCTAACGACTACAACCAAGTATGTCGGTTTATCAGCGGCATGTGACCAATAGTCCTATGACCAATAGGCCCTATGATCAATCGTCCGTATGACCGATCGTCCTATGACCAATCGTCCTAGAACCCTTCAAGTGAACTCCTTAACCCTCGCGCTACCAAGAGGGGGGTTGCCACCCCCTACGTTTTTATGCATACAAATTTTTTTCATATGGAATATAATTTTTGCAATTCAGGTAGCTGTAGCAGATTCATTGGCACACATTTTGAGGTAAACATCGTGGTGGTAGCCCACGCCATTCAAAAGTTATACCCGATATACCTGAGACACCAGGGGGTTGAGGTGGATACCACCCCTTAGTTGTTCGGCTGTAGCTTACTGACTATTCTTTCTATAAGGGAAACAAATATACCATTCTTTAGAGGGAATGCAGGGCTTCATTTGCATACCTAAATGTTTGCCTTTTGAAAACAGGAAGTGATCAAAATAAATAATAATACCTGTAATATGCGTGAAAATGGCTGAATGGAAGGACTCCCCTTAGTTTTTTGTCTGTTGCGAATTCATTTATCTTCCTGGGAGAAAAACAAATATACCATTCTTTTTAGAGGGAATGTAGGACTTCATTGGCATACTTACTTGTTTGTCTTTTTGAAACCGGAAGTGATCAAAATAAATAATAATACGCGTAATCTGTGTGAAAATGGCTGAATGCAGCATTAGTACAAATGTAACATGTATGCATGCATACATGTACATGTATATATGTATGGATGCATATTTATACGTATATAAACATGTGTAGGTATGTATTTGTGTATCTTGGATACAGATCCAGATCAGTTTCAAAACACACATATTCGTATATTTGTTTATCCAAAATGTAAAAAATGTACGCAATAATATAAAATATCGCTAATTATCGGTTCCTTTGTTAAAAATTATGTAATTTCGAGGTGCATTCACATAATGTACAACTAAATATACCATTCTGTACAGAATTGAATGCTGAATCCATTGGTGTATTACAAGAAATGATATGTGAAACCAAACCCGAAATCCAGCAAGGTGGTGGTAACCACCCCCTTGGTAGCCAACGTCACAAAAATCTTGGTAGCCCTAGGGTTAAGGCAAAGTATCAGCTATTAGATTGTGGCTGTCTTTAGCACACTGGCTAATTGCTAGCAAAGCTTCTATAGACTGATATAAAATTATATCTGGAAGCCAAGCACGAAAAGTCTATATGAAAGTTATTAGATATCAATGCAACATTTTGTCATGTTACACGGTGCAAAATATGAATGCGTATCCAACTATGAAACTATTCATGTATTGGTTGGGGTTTACCCAGGCACGCGACCGGGCCAAGATCGAGAAACTTCTGGACAGGCTAATAGACGGGTCAATATATGGTTTAACCCTAAAAAAAATTGATACAAAAGGTTTCTCAACGGAATCTGGTACCATTTTTAATGCTTATTAACATACTAAAAGTCTCCTTTGATCTGACCATCGGAAAAGGGTCATTTTCAAGATGGCGTCCAAGATGGCTGCCTGGAACTAAAATTATATATATCTCAGCCTAAAAAATTGATACAAAAGTTTTCTCAACGGAATCTGGTGCCATTTGTAATGCTTATCAACATACTAAAAGTCTCCTTTGATCTGACCATCGGAAAGGGGTCATTTTCAAGATGGCGTCCAAGATGGCTGCCTGGAACTAAATGTTTATATATCTCAGCCTAAGAAATTGATACAAACGTTTTCTCAACGGAATCTGGTGCCATTTTTAATGCTTATTAACATACTAAAAGTCTCCTTTGATCTGACCATCGGAAAAGGGTCAGTTTCAAGATGGCGTCCAAGATGGCTGCCTGGAACTAAAATTGTATATATCTCAACCTAGCAAATTGATACAAAAGTTTTCTCAACGGAATCTGGTACCATTTGGCATGCCTACAAACATAGTAAAAGTCTCCTCTATTCTGACCATCAAAACAGGGTTATTTTCAAGATGGCGTCCAAGATGGCTGCCTGGAGCTGAACTTGTCTATATATCAGCCTAGAAAATTGATACAAAAGTTTTCTCAATGGAATCTGGTACCAATTGTAATGCTTACTGACATAGTAAAAGTCTCCTTTAATCTGACCATCGGAAAAGGGTCATTTTCAAGATGGCGTCCAAGGTGGATGCCTGCATGAAGCTAAACTTGTCTATACCTCAGCCTAGAACATTGATACAAAGGTTTTCTCAACGGAATCTGGTACCATTTGTAATGCTTATTGGCCTGTAGAAGTCTCCTCTATTCTGATAATCAAAACAGGGTCATTTTCAAGATGGCGTCGAACACAGTCTATATCTGAAGCACTACTCAACCTAGATAGATGTTTTTGGTGTATAACCATAGGCTTTAACTACGCCGCTGCCTCTACTCTGGTAATACCAGTCCCAAGCCTGGAGAAAGGAGGAGACCGACGCTGATCATCTTTGTCATGACACAGTATGGTCGGAAGGCCTGTATTCACATTCCCATTCAGAAGAAAGGATAAAGTCAGAACCCATGGCGAGACGTCAGCTGTCACGGTCGCTCCAGATCTAACCACTGAATCCGGTCTTGTGTTCGAACGTTTTCTGGTAGTTGCCAAAACAGGAGAACTGTCAATGTAAGAGGTTATAAGTTACGAGCTCAGTCCTTTCCTCCTGCCCTCTTTGAATCGAGGAATGTCTGTAGAAAGGCCGATAAGCCACAACATGCATATGCGATCGGTTAACATGCACGGGATGGCTTACTAGATTTCCCACTAGAGGCCGAGAGATACGTCTTCAATGGAGGTTCCTTACTTCATCGGATTCCGTGGAAAAAGGAGAATGCTATGGTGCAATAGCGCAGTCGTACGTCGACTTCACCGTCCGGTAATAGAAAGAGGAGTTGCTGTCAAGAGCTATCAATAGGCAGAAAATGCTATGGCTGGTGAGTGATGCGCTCAAAAAAGAATTCCACACTGTGGTCAACGCACCTGGCGATGCTGACATAGACATTGCAAAGGCACCAGTGGAGACATCTCTTCTGTGCACAACTACGGTAATCGGAGAAGACACCGACATCCTTGTCTTACTCCTGTACTATAAAGCGAAACGGGTTTCTTCCTCCAACCGCCCCTGCAGCGGAGCAACTGGCCGTCGCGGCCGATGATTCCCTGTTCAGGGCGATAATATCTGACCCGAACCACGTGCTAAGAAGATTTCTTCGCGAGTCTCGAAGTCACCGCTACAGCCTACGAACACGGGCCCACGAGTACAAACTACCAACGAAGGACAATAGAAATTTTAGATCACGACTCTTGTACAAGAACATGTATTGGCAATATTGAACAACACCTGGGCGGGATTGACTGTTTGACCCTGTCACGGTCACAGCATTCCAACCAGTAACGAGCCTCACAGGAGGGCGCTATAGAAGCGGACCGGAAGGGCTCTCCATCGTACTACCAGATGTGAAGGGGTCATTGCGGTCAACTGCCAACGGTCGGAAAGACATCGATGCCTCGGCCGCAAGATAACGACTGCCCTCGGGCGTCATCACCGACAAGCAGTGAGAGGGAATCAGAGACGACCCGCAGAGAATCAATTCGTCAGGGACGATTCGATACGCCCGAGCTCAAAGGACAGACACTCTATTACCACGGCCGATGCGTCGTAAAAGAGATAAGCGAACGGTATATAAGGCCAGGAGGACTGCAGGAGGACACTACGGGCGCTGGCAGGCTGTAACCGTAACATCATCGCGCTAAGTAAAATTGAATCAAGCAAACGGCTCCAGCATTCATCTTAGGCCGAGAACGCTTAGAAACGTTGAGAGTCGTCATCTTACAATAGTACGCCGAGTGTGCCTCGAGTGTGCCTCGAGAGTTTGTTGTATATATCTCTGCCGTTATACTTTTATATTAAATATTATAAAAACCCTCACTCTCACCGTTGTAATTTATCACGACCAGGACCTTCTATCGCTAGGGTGCGCCAGGGTCGTGACAGACCCCATGGCCTGTCGACCTAGAACTTACCGTACTCTACCATGTCATTATCTGTTTCAGTTTGCGGTTTTGTCAACCTGAATTTCTATTAAACGAATATTTGATGATCTATAATTATTATAAGCGAGGTCCGATTTTTCGTGTCCTTCCGTATATTTGTCTGTCCGGCTAA